>JACBWW010000057.1:815193-1335214 GCA_020086605.1 Lanius collurio | reverse complement strand
TGTATATATATATATATAAATATATTTGTTAAATCTGGCAGGTATTTTGTTGGCAAATGTAAATAAAGGTACAGCCACTCTGGAACACTGAGGTATGCCTCACATTCAACAAAGCACTAATGTCAACAGCTTGATGGATATATTTTATACCAGGAAAGCCTATTTCAATTAAATAGCTGTCAGTTTAAGAAAGGACATCACAAAATAAACAAGTTGTCTGTAAGAACAACTGTTTTACCTTTACTCCTTCTCTCTAATGATGTCTGTCTTCTCCAAGAGATTTGTAGCAGTCTGATTGACACTGAAGTGAAAAGAAAAAATCACAGAAGGAAACTACACCCAACAGCATGGCCACTTCACAAAAGTATTTTCTTTCTCAGAAATTTGTGTTGCTTTCTTCTGCTTCTTTACAGGTGCCTTCAAATTGCTGCACATCGTGCTAGGTAGGGAGCTGAACAGAATGATCCTCCTCTCCACCTCCCATACTTCCCACAATAAGTTGCTTTATCAAAAGAGGTACTTCAGAGATGCGTTTATTGTACCAAACTAATGCACTATAATAAAATCAAAATTGCACTCCCATCTCTCTGCCTCCCTTGCAGCTTTACAATAAGGAATCTGAATCCTGACAAATTTTACCAGCCATCAACCCTGACACTCCTGGTTGCTTAAATATAAACACAAGAGCTTGTGAACTGTACGAAGAGCGACTGATTTTTCATAGAATCATTGCTTGGGTTGGAAGGGGCCCAACTCATCAGCTGGTTCCAACCCCCTTTCCATGGACAGGGACACTTTCCACTAGACCAGGCTGCTCAGAGCCCCATCCAGCCTGGCCTTGAACACTTCCATGCATAGGGCATCCCCAACTACTCTGGGCAACCTGTCCCAGTGCCTCATCACCCTCAGAGGGAAGAATTTCTTCCTGAAATCTTATCTAAACCTGCCCAATCAATTTAAAGCCATTCCCCCTTCCCCATCACTCTGTGCCTGTGTGAAAAGTCCCTCTCCAGCTCTCTTGTATTCCCTTTAGGTACTGGAAGGCTGCAATGAGATATCCCTGGAGCCTTCTTTTCTCCAGGCTGGACAAGTTCAACTTTCCCAGCCTGTGTTCAGAGGAGAGGCACTCCAGCCCTCTGAGCACCTTTGTAGCCTCCTGTGCACGCACTCCAGCAGGTCCATGTCCTTCTCAGGTTGTGGCCCTGGAGCCCCAGTGCTCTGGGTGGGGTAGCAGAGTAGAGAGGGGCAATCCCCTCCCTCGACATTCGTTGGATGCAGCCCAGGACACGTTTGGCTTTCTGGGCTGGGAGTGCACATGGCCAGGTCACACTGAGCTGCTCGACCACCAGCAGCCTCAAGTCCTTCTCCTCGGGGCTGCTTCCAATCCATTCTCCACCAAACCTGTGCTTGGGCTTGGGTTGGTCTTGGCCCATGTGCAGAACCTGCCCTTGGCCTTGCTGACCTGGTGAGGTTTGCACAGCCCCACCTCCCCAGCCTGTCCAGCCCTCTGGGTCCAGAACCAACCACAGCACACTGCTCAGGGCCGCTGGCTGAGGGTGCAGTGTGCAAGTCCCTGTGTGATACTTCCTTTTTGTTAGTAAAAACAGTGTTATTTTCTGTACTAGGTAAGATTCGGACTAAAGAATCATGTAAGACAGTGTCTGGAGTTGGGTTGTTTTATTCTAAATAACTCAGATTTCATATTTAACTTTTAAGGGTTTTTTTCCTGACAGTATTGTATGTGGGCTCATTAAACACTGACCTAAATCCATCTCCCTACATTTCATTGTAGCATGGCAGATTTTGTCATGGTTCTAATCAGCCTTAGTAGAGCTGCCCACCTCAATTCCATTAAGGAAAAGTCAACACATGCACACTTGTACCCTAAGCTATTGGTGATTTCTGGATCAAGCAAGCAAAACCCACAGAGATAAAACAGCTGTCCTGCTTTCTAAAAGATATAAAATTGTATCTAGCCTGCTTCTTTCTTTTCCTTTTTCTGACCCCTGAAAATTAAAACAACGAAATAGAATACAACATTAAATAAAATCAGAACTCTAAACAAACTTATTAAAATAGCAGTTTTTCAGCTTCCAGTTTATTTTCTGTGTATCTCGTTGTTCAGCTTTGCTTTCCATTTTAAACTCTGAATGAGGGTGAGGATGTTGAGAAGGCAAAAACATCGCCAGCTAATTTTTCCAATTCTGCTTATCCTACAAACGACCTTTATCAGAACTTCTTTGTGCTAAACACTGCTTCTAGGTCTGATTGAGTCAGATCAGGGCTGCTATAATTTCATTTATTAAAAAAAAGTTTAAGAAGTCAGATATATATTTTGTTTTAAATTATTGTTTAAACATTAGTATTGCATTAAGGGTCTTTTAAAAAGTAGCAATAAAGTTTCAGGCAAAAAATAACAAAATTCCTGCATTCTGTCTGAAGGATAGCCTTATGGTTATGATAAATCCAGTTCCAACATCACAGCCCTTCCACATATCTTCAAAAGGCACTCACAGAGAAGAAATTATTTAATGAGTCCCTAGCAGCTAAAAAAGTGTAGAACAAATAAAAAAGTTATACACTGCAAAACCCACAGTCAGAGCAAATACCTGCCTCAGAACTGTTGTTGCTGTTACTGTAGTTAACAGTTTGTTAGAACATTAATGGTCCAGCAACCCACAAACGCACAGTTAATTGCTAGTAATGATTGGCTTCTTGGGGATTATTGCTTAAATAAGTCTTAAAAGTTGTGTGCTGTTAAGTAATTTACTATTTTCTTAAAGTTGGCAGTGCAGTCCGATGGTGGGTTAGTGTTAGTCAGCCTTACCATTAATCCTGATCCCCTGAGTCCAACTATTAATTCTAATCCCTTGCATATGTTGAAAGCAAAGTACAAAAGACCCCAACTGTCTTCAAATGTTCGTTTGGAAAAATGTAACTGAAAATCTTGACAGTGGAAAAATCAAAATTTAGTCTCATAGTCTCATTCATGCTCACATTAGAAGGAAGAAATGCCTGAGTGCTGACATGTCTGCTCAGTATAATATCCAACTGTGAGGTTGCTTGAAAATCCTCATATATAAATTTGCAGTCATCATACATTACTGGAACTGTGTGTTTATTGTTTTGCTTCCAAAAAAACAAGGAAGTTATTAAAATTAACTAAATCCAGATCAAAAGAGAGTGGCCACTCTGGGGACCTACATTAATACAGAATTATATCAACATGTAGAATGTCATATATTGCATTTTGATAGTCCCCTTACTAACATCAGACTCCCTGGGCATGCCAATTATTCGATGCAGTAAAATGTCAAGAAACATCAATTAGTTGTACAGAGGGATTTTTTCTTTCATATGTCAACAGATAAGACCCTTGCAACAAATCTGAAGCTTCATCATGTGATTTCCAAAGGCTCTAGGAGTCCCAGTTTTCCACTTGAAAGAAATAGTTCCAGGAACTGATAGAGAGATTTGGTCAAAGCCACCAATGTAGAGGAAAACCCACACTTTGCAATATACCAATGCAATGTCAGCTAAGTTTGACACCTCTAGATGGTCTGATGTGATACCTCTGGAAGTCAGATTTGTCTGGTTTTCTATTAAAAAAAACCTACCCTGAACCAAGTGCACCATTTCTGCTGAGAAATTAAAGATTTCTGGGATGGTAAATCCAATCCACTTTTAGATACACAGACATTATAGATTTGCTCTCAGTGACTCCTGAGCTTCTGAAGGGTCTTCTTAAATGCAACAGGTTCCCCCCAAAGATGGGGCCAGCCCACATTCCTGCTAAGCTCTGTGCAGTAAGGGGAGTCTCTTTCAGGGTAGGGATGAAGCATAAAGATTTCTGCTATCTGTTTTACAGTTTAAAACATGATTTATAGTAATGAAGAAAAAAGTGTTTGTTCACCAGGTTTTTAGTAGGGTAAACAAGAGGTAATAAACCCAGAGAAATAATTAAAGCCGAGTTCATAAGCTACAAGGTGAACTAGAGTCACAAAACAGCAAATCTACATAAAGCACCCCTAGTGTGAATGAAGCTATCTGGAAATCCTGGTATCTGCAACGTTTCCAAATAAGCAGCTGCCAACACCTGTATTTGTGAGTAAACTGAGGCACAGAAAGGTGGTGACCTGCAAGCAATACCAAGATAAGAAACTTGTAGATCCCCGTGCACTGTCCTCGTGATCCCTTTCTCTCAGAGAAACCTACAAAGTGTGACAATGCATTAATATATAATAAGCCCTTTCAAGCCAAAATTTAAGGCCTGAGTCAATTAATAATAGGAATGTTTGAGATTCTACATATCCCTAGGGTGAGCATTTGGACTGGAGGTTAAAAAAAAAAAAAACAAACACATAAAAACAAACAAACAAACAAAACCCCTAAATCCCAAACCCACTAACTGTAATTTGCCTTAAATGTTTCTGAAACCTGAATTTTATGAGTCTCTACTGATATGCATTGATGTGTTCTACTTATTACCTCCTTTTTCTCTTTAAGGTAATGATTCACTTCAGTTTTACATCAACCTGTTAAAACAACCTGAAGGGTGCAAGTATAATTTTCATCATCTCAAATTTCATATATCAAGAGAAATTAAAGGAGTCAAGACATCACTTTCCCACTCTAGTTTTCTTCCCATTTGTGTTGCTAATTGAACTGGTACCTTCCAAGCATGAATTTTCTGAAGTACTGAATTTGTCAGAACCAAAGAAACAAGAGGATAAATTTGTTCTCACCTACTGCCAGGTCCTCTAACCAGTGCTGGTCACTGACTAGATTTCACCTCTATTTCACAGCTGTAATTTTCAAAGCTATTTCTTTTTTACATCCTTACTTTTATTGCTATCAGATACAATTCTCATTTTCTAAGAATTGTTTTTTTCATTACGCTCATCAGAAAAAAAAGGCCACGGATTTAGACATCCTCAATAGTTTTTCCTACAGATAAGAGTCACAAGATACCTTTAAACAAAATATATGGAGCTATTTCTGCATAGAGCAATTACATACAAGAAAAGGTTGTGTGGGTATTGAGAGAGCTGTGCTATTACCAGTATTTATTTTTTTATTACAACAGTGGTACCTAAGCTCTGACTGTTTTGAACACTATTTTCAGGTGTTCTTGCAGGCAACTGAATTCTTAGACATGGTATACTTGCTCACACCACTGCTTACACTTTAAAAATACATATAGATATTTACCCTTAAGAATTCCCTGTCTGGGGAATTCTGGTATTATGTATAGAAGAAAATGTTAAAGCTTGCAAAAGTTTGCCTCAGACTCCCTTAGCTACACAGAAGACAACAACTTAAACTGATCACAGAATGAAACTCTGAGTCTCACAGACACCATGGTGATCCTTGCAGAACTGACTCTTAACCTTGGAACTTCTGGAAATGCTACTCCTGTTTTTAATAAATTTGTTAAGTCCCATCCCTGTCACAATTTACACAGTACAGGTTGAACAGAAGTCACCCAACCATTCATTCCTGTGAGTGAACAAAAATAAAAATACAAGGAGAAAAACACTGCACAACAGGATCACAAAGCCCAATTACAGCTTTTGCCTCCTCCTCTCTCCCCTCTGTCCAACAGTACTAAGGCAGATAAAATGAGCATTTATGACCTCGGGCTCCATCCCACCCCTGCCCTCAGACATCTCAGGAGGTGCCTGCATTCTCACAGGCTCGCAGCAGGCAACCCTGTAAAACAAATATCGTAACCACTCACTACAATTATTACATAAATTATTTGTTAGCAGGAATACTAACCTGCCACAAGACACAGCTGCCTCAGGAAAGTTTAGAAAAGTCTTAATAAAATATGCATAAGTAACTATGAAAATATAGTAGATAACTGTCAAAATAACTTTGAATACAGCAAAGCATATCTGCTGATTTTCCAGCACAAAAAGAATTTATGGTAATAAGTTTTGGAAAGTAATACAGCCGTGTTGCTAAAAATGCAGAGCAGCTGCTTCAGTTATTATAAAATGGCTAATTTTTACTCATTTGTGACATGGTTTCGTAGATGGGTAACAGCTGCAGTTTCACCCAGCTGCATCCTGATGCTAAATGCACACTTTAAGCCATCAGATGAAAGTATAGATTGCTTTACTTTACAGCACGAAGTACCAGTGCCTTTCCAAGAAATACCCTGAAGGTCATTGGCAATTAAAGCTCCCCAAGGTCTCTTTCACTCGGGGAGTGGTGACTGGCAGACACAAGGTCTCCACAAGTCAGACACAGTACAGCAACATAGCAAGTAGTAACTGAGCTGCATGGATTTAAAAGGATGTTGAAAGGGCTTCCTACCTGGTACAAGTTGCTACTCCCCCTCACAGCCTGGAACCCTAGATGCTGGCTCTTCTCCTTAATTGCTGAGGTAACACAAATTTCTCTAGTAAGAAGTGGGGAAGGAAAAAAAAAACAAAAAAAAACAAAAAAAAAAATTAAAAAAAAAAAAAAGGTAAAAGAAAGAAAGGTTCTATTGGCTGCTGCCTCCTTCTTAAAAAGGTTACTTCAAATGCCTCTCTCGCTCCCTATTTATTTTCTCTCGCTCCCAGAAGAGCAGTTTAGAGGGAGAGTAACGGAGTGTTTATCCTGGCTCAGAGGATGCACGCTTGTGCGCTAACTGCCTGCTCCCTGCAGTACAGCCGGCATGATGTGCTGTGCATACTAAAGCAGTTTGCATTAGGCAAGGCTTAGCAGAGCCGGCTTCAGTCTCCACCTTCTGTATCGCACAACGAGCTCTCTTCCCTGGAAATAGTGGGGCTGTGATGGCAGGACAATAGGGCTCTGGTTAGAGTATAAGTGCATTTTCTTTGAAGACAGTCTTTAAGGAAAAGGTTGTATTTATGTATCACCTCACCTGTGAGAGCACAGCAGCAGCTATAAGTGAAAACGCAATACAGTCATAGAAACGTGCAAAAAATTCCCTGTTGTTTGCTGTCATATGACAGATGATACTAAAAGCAAAAACTAATGAGACATCTCCAGTTAGGAAACATTTATCTGCTGCCATCTATCAAACAAGCAAAGGCGTAAATAAATAAATAACGCCCCAAAGAACAGAGAGGCTTAAATGTCTACAGGCTCAAAGATAAATGTGTGATATTTATACACTTTAGTCATGACTGAACAACAGATACATTATGAGCAAGAATTAGCTCTAAAGTACTACATTTATCATAAATCTGAATAAATATTAGAGAAGGGCTCAAGCTGTAAAGCCCTGATTTGGATTTTGAACACTCCACAGCTCAGGAGTGCCTGAATCTGGGGATTTGGCTCTGGCCTCTCTGTCCTTATTAGCTGCTCATGCACACACTTACAGAAGTAAACAAAATAAATAAGAATATACATGATTATATGAAAAATTCCATTGCTTGTTCATGTGTAAGAGTAGCAAGTGCCACTCTGTTAGCTGTTTATACTTTTTCATTGTTTTTAAAACCAGGGATTCAGTTCTTAGTTACAAAGCATATTTCCAAAGTCCACATACAGCTGGGCTATTGTGCATCTTGATAAAGTATCTGGGCATCCTTTCTGGATGATACCCTCAGGAGCATCAGTAGTCACCAGAGACATGTTTCTTCCTTTGGGCTATAGTACCAGGCCTGACCAACCTAGAGGGGACTTTGCCTGAATTCTCTGTATATTCACAGTAATTTTATAGCCATATATTCTTTGCCCTATATTCAACTTCTGTACAACTAATTTTTCTCCCTCCATGCTGTTACCTCTCTGGTATGTTATGAAAGGATCTCAGCTCTGGATAAGTGATTTAAGGGAGCTGCCTTAGTCTTTTCCTTATGTGGACAGTTCTGACCTGCCTGGCAGCAGTATCAGGTGTGGGGTTTTGTCTGGTTGGTTTTGTTTTTATATTGAGCATGAATGACTATGATTGTGCTGATGTTCCAGCAGACAGCTGAAAAACATTTTGTGCAATTACAACATTAGTATATTTCCTCTCTATTAGAAAAATATTGCAGTGCTTTGAAAGATTGTGTTTGCCTTTTTATGGCTCCATCACTAAGGGAACCATGGTCATCTTATATCAACTTGTACACTTAAATCCTTCCCACTGGATGAGTTCTCACATTGCAGAAGTTAATGTTAGGGTTTCTCACTTCCATGGATCTGATTTCCATAGTAGTTACTTACTTTTATTCACAAAGTTCTTACAGGTCTCTATTTTGTATATGATATTCTATACATATTCCCTTATAGTGACAATGCCTCTTTTCTTTCCATGCAGCATTTATCACATGGCATATATACAAGGATTGAAAATACATATTTTCTTGTACCCAAGACTGATTCTTGATGAATTTCACTAGTAAATTTCTTCCAGTCTATTACTTCCATGTGTAAAGCAAATGTTCTTCAAGCCTGGAAAAAGCACAGAGGTATGGATGCAGAAAAGCCTATTACAAAATATCTCTGTTCCATACCATAGTGCCATATCATGTAATAAATCTATAGCTGGGCACCCACATAATGAACTTCCCTTTCATTCCAATGTCTTGACTGAAAGTTCTCAAAAAAGTTCTGGGAACACTGTGTTAAAGCAAAACAAAATCACAACTCCACACTTGAATTAGTGCCACTGCTTGAGGACAGACTACAGGCCTGGATTTTATCTGTATTAAAAATCTAGGGAATTAGTTAAAGTTTTCATTGGAACATTGGCAGTGATGCTGATGTGTGCAGACACAGGTGCACAATAATACATCTGTATTATTCACAGCAGCAAGTAGTGAAGCTTTACAACCTTAAAAGATGACAAAAGACTCTTGGATTGTTTCTTCTCTTTTGCTGTGTGTAGCTTTGATATGTATTAAAAGATTATGTTTTTTGCTCACTATCAGTTATGAAGCTTGAAATCTCTATTCCAAGCATAGTCTAAATTGATTTATATATTGTCACTATAGACATAAATAATAGGAGTCAGAAACTGCTGCAATTAATTGCAAGCCTTAACCGTTGTTTATGCTTTTTTTTTAAAGACCCAGCATATCACCTTGAAGATATCCATTAAAATACCTATATCAAACATACACATCTATGCATATACATGTGTGTATGATATTTCTTTTTAAACTACCATAAGATTTTCAATAGAGTACTCCACTACCCACAGTCAGCTTAAGAAGGCTGGAAAAGAAGGTGTTTTATATATATGTATATATATATATATAAAATTGCTCCCAGGAGTTCCTCAAAAGGCTAGCAACAGGAAAAAATTAAACTGCCTGTAGCCAATTTTAATACAACCTGTTATTCTTCCTATCCTATGACAGACATGAGTTCTGAGTGAAATAGAAGTAACATTTGGCTGGCTAAAAAATCTTTACAGACAACTCTGCCAACAGACATTACACATTAACACTGACAATGTCTGATGTTCATTGTGCAAACATTCTCCTTGTGTTTCAAGTCTGAGCCAAAAGATATTTTATGGCTTTCATAAAGTTTAGTGGCAACAGCAGAGGCATATTTTTATGGACAGTAGAGTAAAAGTCCTCCTGTTCCTGAAAAGGCTATTGGGAAACAACTGGCAGTCACTGCCCGTTGAGAAGTGCAGATGTTGGAATGGAGTGTGAAATATCCCTGTCACTCCATGCTTGCAAGGGTGGACACTGGGCACTTTACAATTTTCTAGGCATTAATCATGTCTTACAAGAAAACTTTAGAAGCTGAGTCACAAAATCATCAATTCCCGCTGAAATGGAATGGAGGTGGGTTTGTTTGGTTATTTTTGGGGGGTGGTTAGGAAGGAAATGGGAAGGAGCCATTCTAAAAATCCTGATTCCTTTGAAACACAAAGGTCAGCTGCTCACCCAGACTATCTAAAGACCAAAGCTACAGAGCTGTATAGGTCAAGAGAAACCCAAAGGTTTTTCAAAAGGCACTTTCTGCCTTGCTACACAAAAGGAAGAAAAAAGCACATATTCAAAGTGAAACTAAAGTCTTAAAAAGAAAATCCTAATTCATAAAAGTTTGAAACAAAAGGTTAGTTCTAAAATAAAAGGAGGATAGATAATTCATAGCAAGGTTAGTGTTACTTTCTTACGTGGCTAGGCTCTAATCATTACTTACCAAAATATGGTATAATGTGTATTTCCAATATTCTAGTGCTTCCTTCCTTCTTGCTGTTGGCAGGTATGACAGGCCAAAAAAAAAAAAAAGACTCTGTGCCTCTTGGTATTTAACTTTTGGAAGTCTTATTGCAGAATGGTAACATCACCATTCCATGCTGACAAACTTTCTTGACAATAATTTCAATGCAGGATAACCAGAAAAGCTCGAAATGTCCAAGACCAAGAACTGGAACTGAAGAGGGGCACAAAGCTGCTCTCACTCCTCACTTGCTCAGAAGCCTGAGATGTTTTTAACAAGGACACAGCATTTCAATACACTCAGGGAAGTCTGAGACTATTTCTATTTCAAGCCAATAATTTCTCTTGACATAGAGAACCCTCTGTCCAGCTCAAAAAACCCCCAAACAAACAAACAAACAAACCAAATCAAAAACCCAATACAAACAGCCAAAAAAAAAGCCTTCAGAGATGCACTAGAGAAGTCTGCCTTGCAACTGATGTATGACCAGCTTAAAGATGAAACTGATTGGTATTCATGGAGAGAAAAAAAAAAAGACTGAAAAAAATCCTGCTTTTTGGCTCACATACTGAGTTTGCTTTTGCAGTAGGCAAATTATTATGCATCTTCATTAAATAGTGTCTATATTTGAAAGGAATGTTCCTGTTCATTACCTGACAGAGCTTAAGTGTAAAAAGGCTGAAGGCCAAAAAAAGTGCTCCATATGATTAGCTCTGATTTTCTGTTCCACATAAAGTACATCATTAAAATGAAATTACTATTCAGTGTAACCAATATAATTCAGTCCAACTGTTAGAATTAGTGCTTTCTCAAACTCCATTCTAGGAGAGTGATCCAATCTCTTCCTCTGGGTACGTATCTGCTCAGGGACAGAGAAGTGCAGGGCACAAAACTCCCATCACCTTTGGACACAAGCCAGTGGGAGAGGGATAGAAAACTTTGCTCAGAGTACTACCTTCTTTGATCAAAAAGTTAACTAAATACTTTTGTTTTAAATTTTAATATTCAAATTAGAAATTTTAATCCTGTGGGTGAGAAGAGTAAAAGAAGTTGTACAAAATATTTAAGAGAACAATAAGAAAGATCTAAAATATCATAACATGATAACACTTTTTCTTTCTTTCCAGGAAAGCTAATCTATATTTAATAACAGAGCACCAGGAGAGGGGCACTCATAACAGGATGAGAAATATTACAGTGTTTCTCTTGTTAAGCATGAAATATAGCCATTAAATCGTTAAAACCTCTGTAGTGCTTAAATATGACAGAAGAAAATTGGTCCCAATGAGATGATATGATCCTATTACAGTCTTTTAGAATCGTGAATGTGGACAGCAAGATTGGGAACTACACTATTTTTCAGTGAGATTTCAGGGCATAACCACCATTGTAGTGAATCAATTTTGACTTTCCAGAGAGATTTACACAGAGATGCAGAATACAGCACATTAATCCCTTCATGTGTCCACAGAGGGGAAGCATTCTGCTTAATTAACAACTCTTAAAAAAAAAAAATTCAGACACATATTTGTTCTCCAAAACCAAAGTTAACAATTTGCATAACAGCAATATTTTTACTGAGATAAAAATAACAATATCCCCACACAGGTACAACAACCTTCAAGACAATGTGCAGGTTTTGCAGAGGACTTGCAGTTTGTCATTCTGTGCCTCTGCAGAGCTCTGGGCCTGATGGCACAGATGCAGCCAGAACCCCAGAAATGTTGCTTTAGAGATTGGCTCTTTGAGCCTGAAACAGCTGGGCAAAATCTGCAGCTGATCAGTGCTGCTCTGGGGCGGATGAGACACAACCAGTCCCTCAATTCCCAAGGCAGGTGTGGTGAAGAAGAATAATGTTTTCAAATATTTCAGAAGCACAAGAGTTTTCTGTGTTGTTTCTTTTAATTATTTATTTTAATGCCAGTTTGCATCCTGCCAATGGAAGTATCTTGCCCATATAATAAAAAAAGCCCCCCAAAATCCACAAAACCTGTGAATCCTGCAAGTGTTTAATTGCCCTCCCTATAAATCAGGGAGATGTTAGGATGTCTGTAACCCAGGAGGCACACAGACAGTGTGCCAGCTTCCCTCTTGTGCATCTGCTCAGCCAAAGCACAGCCAAAAGATATTAGCAGACTTCTTTGAAGACAGGAACAGCAGCAGCCAAGTACCAGAAGCGTTGCAAAATGGTCACAAAGCAAACTTCTGTCAGGTGATTAATAGGCAGTGTTTCTAAAATTTCAATTTTAATTACCTGCAGACTGTTTACACATGCCAGAAATTCTATTTAGTCTTATCATCACTTCTTTATTTTTACTCAAAATATATCTTGATAGAAGCAGAATCCTAGAATTTTACACTCTTTTTGAATTTCATATCATCAGCGATTGAAAATAAAACAAATGTCAACAAATACCATTTCCACTCTAATTTTATAGACCCTCACAGCCTTCAGCAGCTTACTGCTTGCTAATTCCTTTAATAACCTTATTTCTCTGTGTCATGTGTTCTAGTTTATGACTTCCTTTTTAAATCAAGTTGTATTACCCCAGAGGAAACAAAGCATCTACTCCTAGCAGTGTGGTGGAAACAGCACAGCTGGAGAAAACTGGTATCTAATCATGAGGCATTATTGCTTTTCCAGCAATGGTACCACCAGCAGCTCTGTAGTGCTTTCCTGAAGCATCAGGCTACTTCTTTTTTTAATATTAATTAACCTGACTTTTATTTCATTTTCACCATGTGCATCAAAAATAATATTTATGAAATTGATTGCATTCTAAATCTAAAACTCCTGGGCTAGCTCTGAAATCTTGATTTTATTTTCTTTACTCTTTTTTGGAAAGGCTGAAGGCATATTTAACATTTACCATTCCCTGTGCCATCCATTTGTAAAGGGTATTTTTTCTTCACGGGTAACAGGTTGAAAATTCCAGGTCAGAAGACAGTGACTTAGTTAGGAAAACCTAAATTTTCATCTTAAAGGTAAGTTCAATTCTGGTGTCCCATGCCAAAACTGCAGCGTGAAAAGCCATAGTGGAACTGGCTCAAGACTGAAGTACAGACACTGGGTGCAGAGCAAACCCAGGCACCCAAGAGCCAATAGTAACAGCTCAGCTGACTGGTGTGATGGTAATGTTCAAATTCATGTGGAATTGTGCTGAAAAGTCTGGGTAAAGCCAAGGAATGAGACTGTGATACAGCCCAGAAAGCTTCTCACGTTCCAACATGTAGATATTAATTAATGCTGCCACAAAAATCTTCCATTTCAATGTCTTAGGAAGAAAAACAAAAATCATTTAAAAATTTAAGACTTGTGAAAGAACAGACATTAGGCCCATGTGAGGTTTTACTCATGTGGATTTGTGCTGTGCAAGTAATGGGGAGCTATTTCCAGCCACTTTTCTGTGTATTACACTACATATGGTGGTAGGAGGACCCATACTTTAATTTAGCATTGGAGACAACATGGCTTATTTTTATTCAGAGTGCTTATTTCAAGTTCCTCCCCATGTACCAGGGTGCTCCTGTGAGAAAGTCCTGGCTCAATGACCTTTGCAAAGATAAGAATTTATAACTTAAGTTTTCTACAACTCAGTCAAAAATACCAATGTACCTTCTACATTCAGTAATGTCAAAGTAGGTCATAAAACATTAATAGAAGAAAGTGAAATTAAATTATGCTTAAGACTTAATTCAATATCACTTTTGTCCCAAGTATTTTATTCTTATACTACTGGTCAATTTAAAATTTACCTCCATATCTCTGGTCTTTTCACCTTGGTTGCTAATTTGAACATAGAAGTGCAGATATAAGATCCAAGTAATACAAAACTTTTCAGAGAAACTTAGCAAATTTTACACGTTTTAAAATTAAATTTCGTAAAGTAAATATTTGCTTCTTACTCTAAAGGAGGGGTTCTTATAGTTTCCCCTCTTAAAAATAGATCCAAAAAGATATTTAGGGATTTAGCCAGTTATTTCTTCTGCAGAAATAGAGTGGCTCTGATACTCATAAGATATATATCTCCATATATATAGGAATTAGGGGAACAGAAAAGTTTGTTTAAGCATATAGGATTTAACATTGTGTCTTTTTGTACTGTTTTCCTTTGTGATTCGCCTACACGAAACCCTCAGTATCATCACAGAATTAATATTGTGAGAAAATTCTATTTGACTTTATTGAAGACAAATAAATTTTAATCAATATAATCCAAATCATCTCCTCTGCTTCTTGTTTTCATTTCAGAACAAAATGAAAACAAATTCTCGTGGGTAAAGAATTATTATCTGAAGAGGAAAATCAAACTAGATGATTCAACAGTAGCAGACTGACAGTAGCAGACCCCAAGTACTCTGTCAGAAACTCACCATAACTAAAAGTAGTTTAGGATTTTTTTTTTTTAAAGATGAGCACAGTTGTTTGGTTTTAAACAGCATTAAGATTACTCACAGCCCAATAGATGGAGAATAAGTCAATGAAATCACATGAGCTATTAATATTGGGGAAACAACAGCAAAATGGCCAATCTCTTTGATTAGCAAGTTGACTCCACTTCCTTTTCCTCACCACAGATATCAGTATTATTTGTAGATAAATCTGGAATCTGTCATGTGAGCCATCCATTAATGCTGTTCAGGTCAGCACTGCCAATGTGAGCACTGCACAAGCTGAACTGGCAACTTGCAGTAGTTCACAGATTAGAGACATCTCATGCCTTAAATACAGTGGCAGAAGTGGGTCAAATCCAGTGGCAGCTGAACCACGCTTCCCCATTCTGCAATGGCCACCCTCTTAGGGAAAAGGGCAAAGGCACAAAACTCTGCTCTTCTGTGCAGAAAAATAATCAATTCATCACACCCTTCTGTGTCCTAACTGAAAAGCACACATCTCAGCACAAGGAATTAAGAATCCTTTTGGATGTTCCTTCTGCCCCCTGTGCAGATCCAAGGGCAGCTGTGTTTAAAGCACAGACCTGAAGCTCAAACCCACGAGGAGAGGTCTCCAGCAGTGATGGGCTCGTCTGAGCCTCTGAGCAGTAAACAGGAACATGCCATCTCCAGGTACAAGACTTCTCCTTGTGGATGCTGAAAAGCTTGATGCAGAGAAATTTTCCAGCTTTCTGCCAGCGTTCTGTGAAAGTCTTGCTTTTCATGCACAGGCTGGCTGGGAACAGCAGGAGGCTTTTGTAAACTAATATTTTACCTCACACCTGCAGTATTGTTATGATACTGACCAGAGAAGTGTTTTGAAATGGGTATTGTAGGATTTAACCATTCTAAGAGGTGGATAGTGAAAGGAAAGGACCAATAACCTTATGCTATTCAAGTGAACCAGGTTATATAAACGAGTTTGGAAATTAATAAATAATTCCATTTCCTCCTGCCTCAAGGGCTGTGTCATTTTCTCGCCATCCCTGGTACAACAGCAACATCTCCTCACAGTTTATTTTTGAGTCTAAGCACCCCCTGACCTATTGTGCCCCAGTCCACCCAAATCCTGGGGCTTTCTTAACCATTGACCCCTTTAATGAGCCTGTATGTTATTCTGAGGTCAGGGTAGCAGAACAGCACTGGAATAACTACTTAGACCCTCACCTCATTCCAGAGGACATGTGCAAGCCTGTTACTGAGAATCATAGATTTGTTTCAGGTGGGAAACATCTTTAAGATCATCAAGTCCAGCCATTAAGCCAGCATTGCAAAGTCCACCACTAAGCCACAAATGCATTTTTAAATCCCTTCAGATTTAAAACACTTGCCTGAAAAATGTGTTCCAGTGTTTGGCAACTCTTTCTGTGAAGAAATTTCTTTTACTGCAGTCACTACTTTTGTGATCTGTTTCAGGATACTTGATTAATTTTGAATGCCTATATATAGTTTAACAGAGTCACCACCATCCCCAGAGAATTTAAGATAGTAAATGCATGTTTTTAAAAAGTCTGTTTTACTTAGTCTGTTTTGGTGGGGTTTGTGTACAGTTTCTAAAACCCTTTAGCAAATGAAGACATTTGCAGAAAGCACTGAAACAGTAAACAGATACTTTGATTAAAAACCCCAAAACAAAACCCACAACAACATAGAAGAAAGATAAAGGAAATCTGTTGTCAGTCATTTCATAAAGCTATATGACCTGGTTAACCCTACCCCAAATTAAGAGAGGTGATCTATTCTCTCTATCAAAATTTAAAAAACAAAGAGATAAAAAGAAAAAAATCTAGAGAGCTCAGCCAGCCCAGGACCACAGCGCTGCAGCTCTTTTGCTCTGCATCACAAATGACAGTGCTGGGCGTTCTTTCAGACACCTTTTCATCCTTGCCTCTGCCTCTGGCTACCACAGGATATTTTGTGATTTTCTCACATAGCAACCAGTCGTTCATACCTCGGAATCCCAACCAAGTTTTATCAAATGCCTGGAAGGCGCCCCTCGGGAGGCAGGAGGAAGCCTAACAAGCTGCACTGGAGAAGCCCATGCCTCCCTGCTGCATAAAAGCAGGCTGGCAGGGCCTGCCAGTGAGGAGAAATCCTAAATGGCTTGGAAGTCATGATTCTAAACATTTAATTTACACTTGCTGTTTCTGTTCCTAATTTTCCCTTCAGTGAAATGGTGTTTGACCCTTCTTTATCGTTAGCATGCAAGTGCTGTCTCCATTTCCTCCAACAGCCATGCCATCACTATGGATATATGTAAGATATTGTATATTAATGCTATGTGAAGGTTTATGAACTATTGCAAAATAAACTGATCTGCACCCTCAACCTACCATGCCACAGCACAGACCTCCTGCACAAGCAGATTGCACTGTCACTGATATTTGCCTATCACGCCATCAGGGGGGCTTTTCTCACCTGACTCTTTGGAATATGTGAAATTCATACATAGAGAAGGAATCTTCAGAAGGCACACATTGATTTTGAAATCTGCCTGATTTTTATGCAAGTTGCATAGAAAAATGCTCCATATCTCTAAGGTGAGAGGCAGTCCCAAAGTAAACCTTTTGTCTGCAGCCTGAAATTGCCTGCATAATGTACTAAGCAATAGCATCTCAGGCAAACAAGTATCTATCATTAAAGGAAATTAGTGTGGAAGCCAGGTGTGCTTAGCAAACAGACTTGGAATTTTTTCTCCTTTCTTGCTAGATATGTGGCAGTTACTGAGATACCAACAATTCTCCCCTTTTTTTTGGATCAGCACACACACACAGCAGACACAAAACCTCTGTGTTATTACAGCAAACACATTATGAAGCATATTCCATTTGAATTCACTTTGATGAACTCTATGTACCTCAGACCTGAATAACTAAAACATTCCCATCAGATTTTCAAAATTACATCAAGAGCAAAAAAATGTCAAGAAAATATAAGCTATTTAAATAATTGAATTTCATTAGATTTGTTCCTTTAAGTGCTTATTTCCTTCCCC
Organism: Lanius collurio; assembly: GCA_020086605.1. Taxonomy (NCBI): domain Eukaryota; kingdom Metazoa; phylum Chordata; class Aves; order Passeriformes; family Laniidae; genus Lanius; species Lanius collurio. The sequence continues at coordinate 1,317,651 of JACBWW010000057.1, read as the reverse complement.
ATCTGACAACAACTGCACAGATAACATCCCCAAGTTTATCTAAGAGACACTGGGAATGCTTTATGAGAGCTGCATCCTTCCTTCTTCAATGTGCCCTGTATGAACTTATTTATTTGTACTTGAATAATGTGTGGAGCTACAGACACAGGATCAGAATTTGGCTGTCCCTGGTGTCAAATAAACCAGTAACAGCAACAACAACAACGGCTTCTTTCCTCAAGAGACGTCATACAACAGACAACACGTGGAGAGAGAAAAAACAAAGGGAGCACCAAAACCTCTGAGAACACTCTTCTCAGCAGGGAGGCAATCCTGATACTAAATCACCCACTGCCTCCTTGTCAAGTTTTTGCAGCCTCGCTTGCACAGGAGATCTCGAAGGGGGCTGTGAAGGAGGATGCTTGCAGATGTTTACAAAGAGCTCATCTTATGTTAGCAAAGCAACAGGGGGAAAATGTGACAGGCTTGTTTAGAAACACACACAGGCAAAACCACAGAATAAACCTTTTTTTTTATTATTATTCCTGAGTTGGAGTTCATTCTTAATCAAGAGAAATAACTCTTCTTGGAATTCTCACATGTCAGAATGAAACTTAAGAGATCTTTAATTACACTGACAATTACCAGAAATGCAGTGGTTTTATAATAAATGTCCTGTTTCTCTAGTGGGGCAAAGAGACATGAAGGAAAATGGAAAAGGATTTACCAAGTGGCTTTGTGATGAGCAGCTCTACTAATTCAGGGTAGTGCAAGTTGTATGCTCCTGCACATTCCCTCTGACCCAGATTTACATGGCAAAATGCATTGGCAAAACTGGAGATTATCCATCAGCTATTACAAATCAAATATCATAATAGCTAGATTTGGGGGCATGTGCCAGAAAAGGAGGAGAATGTCCCTATTGAGAATAATCAATATTACTGAAACTTGTGCTGTTTCTGAGATTCATCCCTTTATATCACCCAAGTGACTCAAACGGGCCCTGACCAACCACAAATTGCAAATCAAGAGCAACCTAGAAATGGATTGGGCCCTGGTCCTACAAATGCAACAAGACAAAGTCATAGAATTTTATGAGCTGGAAGAGACCCACAAGGATGACCCAAGTCCAGCTCCTGGCCCTGCACAAGACAGCCCCAAGAACCACACCATGTGCCTGAGAGCATTGTCCAAATGCTTCTTGCATTCTGCCAGGCTTGGTGCTGTGGCCACTTCCCGGAGAAGTTCAAGGGCCCAGCCACCCTTTGGGTGGGGAACCTTTTCCTAACCCCTCCTGACACACACAAGGATGAGAATTCTCTCCAGCCTTACCTCCCATCTACTTGAGCCATTTTGAAGTGCCCTGGAACTTTTCCAGAAGGCACTGTGAGATGGCTGCAATGCCCTCAAGTCTTTTTGCACCCAGGAAAGTCAGGTAGCACCAGCCCAACAGGGGCAAGGCCAAGCCACAGCTGGGCCAGCATCACTGGAGCCTGAAACTAATTTTCAGTTGTTTCAAACTGTGTAGAATCACATCTACATCATCACAGAATGGATGAGGTGGGCAGGATCCACAGTGGGTTGCCTGGTCCAACCTCCCTGCTCAAGCAGGGTCATCCCAGAGCACGTGGCACAGGATTGTGTCCAGACAGGTGTTTGTGCCTTCCTATCACAATTCTGCAATAATGCAGCAACAATTTATGGTCAGCTCTGAAAAACATGGCTAGCAGTTTCCAGTGACATTACCTGGGCTTCCAAATTCGTTGTTACATGCTTGAGAGGTAGGTAAATAGAGAGAGCACTTTTTTCCCTTCAATTTCAGACTTGTACCATAACAAATCAATCCCCCTTTAATGGAAGGTCACAGGGAAGTATTAAATAAAATAAATACCATGTAACAGAGGCCTCAGTAAACTAAGAAAACAAGAGTAACACTACATTTGTAGCTAGAGAACTCTGTAACAAGCACAAATTCTGGAGTAATAAAAAAAACTAGTCAATGTTTCATTTTTTAATTTCTTTGAAAGTCATTTAGAACTACGTTATAAAAAATCCCAATTTTAACCCCGTGTGAAGATAATGCTGTTGACCTATAGCCAGGAATTATCCTGTCAGCCTTTCCTATACTATGTGTGTCCTGTGTGTATTACTTCCTCAAACTGCAAATACCTCTTTGCACTTAAAGTATGGCTCCTGGCAGTTGTCCAGCTTATTTCTATGTCTATGCTCCATCAAAGCTCAATTACCCTGAAAGCTTAGATAAATGTTACCAGGATCTCTGTTGCAGTTTCTTAGAGGACATGCAAGAAGACTGTTTTTAAGTAACAGTATCACAGTGAGAAAAAGTACCTACAGAGTTGCATATTTTCTAGGGCAGGGGTAAACAAAAAATTATCCAGGTTATGAAAATATATTAAAAGTAGAATTTTAAGTGCATCCTAAAATCAGTGTCATTGTTTTTCTACATCTATTCACTGGACTAATTTCTGGAGTACTTACCTTCTTTTTGGGCTGCTCACCAGCCAAATTATAGGTACTTTATAGTTCTACAAATCATTTTCTGTCCTATGAACGTTAAGGAGAAAAAGTCTGAATGTGATACTAGTGCAGTTTATTAAAAAAATAAAACAAGGTGAAAGGAGTATAAGTACAAAATACTCCAATGGACTATTATGATCCCAGTGAAAAGTGCTATACAAAGGCAGGGGGACACTGAATATTCCCTGTTCAGGGGGACACTAAATACTTGGTGAAGGTCAGTCTGCACTGCTAGCACTGGAGGCACAGAAATTCATGGGTTTTTGCAAACACATCTGTCCAAAGCACAGCAGCTTTGAGGACATCACAACAAGCCTTCTAACACTCCCAGTGGGAGTGCAGGGAGGCAGTGAAGGGTAGCTCTGAAGCACAGGACAGAGCAGACACCACAAACAAGCAGCCAGCTTGAGAACTCTGCAGTAAACGTGAGAAAATGGAATTGCCAGGGACATGGCTGCTGGAAATCCCTAAGGCACCCTTCCCAAACCACAGCTGTGCAACCAATTATACACTTGGGTTGTAAAACTTAGGGATGAACATGGGGTTTTTTCTCTGGATCTATTACAGACAAAGTGTAAGGGAGGAGCAGCTGTGAGGGCGCAGAACAGAGACTGCAGGAAGAGCTGGGACTCCACAGGAAGCACTTAGTGCTGCTGAGGCTTCATAAATGATAACAAATGATCTCCAATTTTAGATACTGATAGAAACAGCTTCTTAATGACCACACCAATGTGATCAGTATCCCATGTGAATATACATTAAAACATTTTGTATTTTCAATTTTTAGCTACTCAGTTATCACTGAGCTAATTATGGAAAAGCTTGTGAAGCTTTACACCAGCTCTACAGAGCCTGAATGCCTGCATCATCCAAAATTGAGCAGAAATCTGTTTACAAACAAAAATTTGTGGTAAAAAGTGCTATCATTGTAAAAGTTATTGGTGTAACATAAAATGCAACTTATTTTCTATACAAAATGAATTATTATACACTTACATTATGCACTGTATAAGATTCTGAATCAAACCACCTGCTCTGATAACCTCATTTTAAACATTGAGCAAATTGGCATCCAAGCTGAGGCACTGATCCACAAACCAACAGGATTGCTCACTGGTGTAAAAATTCTTAGAAAATTGCCATATCCAGAACAAGATAATGTGCCCAGGGCTAACTGCTAATTTCAACTCTTAACTGCCATGACTGTGGCAGCTGCAGAGGGGGCTTCTCATCTTGGATGAGGAACCTGCCCCTGAGGCTGAGGAAATCTGTGCACACATATACCTGTCCTCTAATTAATATTTTGCATTTGTACATTTTTATGATTCAAAGACACCATAAGTAGCTCCTAGTCTGGCTAAGACCCTTTCAGAAATTTATAGGTAACAGCTTAATATATGGGGTTTAAATTTTGTGAGCTGAAACATCTTTTCCTCTTTGAGAACAAATGTGGCTCTAAAGCCTGCAGAAGCTAATGAAGACTCCCAGCTGAAATTCCCACAAATCCCAAAGGCCGTGACATCTGCCAGATCATAGATAAGGAACGGGACATTTTGCAAAAATGTGCAATAATGTGTTTTTAGCACTGGGGCACTGGAATTCATTGTGCACATTTGCTGAACAGAGCGGGCGTTTTTTGGTTTGTTTGGGGCGTTATTTGGTTTTTTATATTTTTGGTGGGTTTTAATCATAAATAAGCTAACTCCTAGGCTCTAAAATACAGATTTTAAGATGACCTTCATATCTACTGGAAGCATCTCAAAGCCCTAAAATTCTATCAAATGAGCCATCACAGCCCTGAGGACACTGATAGGTCTCAAAGACCAGGACCAACCTGCCCTGAGCCCCCCCAGTCCTGCTGAGGAGCCTGTTCTGGCCCAGCCCAGGGTCCCCACCATGTCTGGGGCCGTTGCTGGGCCTCGTTGGCAGTGCCTGGTTCTGCCATCCATCCATGATGGATCCATTTGCTGCTCCCTGGAAGAAGGAGACTGAAGAAGGTTCAGGATGAAGCTGAAGGAGAGGGAAGAACCAATTTTACCCCGCCTTACACTTGCTTGAGCGTAGGGCAGCTGACCCAGCACACCCAGTCAGTTCAGGGCAGCTTTGCTACAGTTTGTGCTAAAAGTTTAAACAGAGCTTGAGCTCAGTGCTGAGCTTGAGCTTTTGTACAGCCTGGTGCTCCTCTGCTGCCCAGCAAGGGTCAGGGACCAGCTGCAGGAGCAGCAGTTCAGGGGGAAAAAATAAAGTTTTCAAGAAGGAACATGAAGACAGCAGGAAACGTAAAAGTAGCTATGGGAAATATGAAACATCAATACCATTAACTGGAGATACACAAAAGTGACCCATAAAGCCAAGATAACTTTTACACACCTGTCACCACAACTGGGTTTCTACTGATAGGTTTGCTTTAGATCAAATTGTTTTTTGGAAGAACACACTTTGAGAGCTACTCTGAAAATTTTGCACTATACTAGAGAAGGCCACAGCCAGCAATCATTAGGAGTGCTGCAAAAATCATTGCATTTTCAAGGTTCATATAGCAATGTGATCAACAAACTGGCAAAGCCAGCTCCAGCTCTGGTCAGACAGAGGGCTAGCAGCAGAAACTTGGCACCCCTGACCTCTCAAGCCCAAAGAAGGAGCTGAGAGTAAAAGTCAGTGGTGCCTGTGCTGCTGTGCTGAGGAAAGGCAAGTCCCAGCTGGCTGTAAGAATCTCCCCTCAGTTGCCCTTCTGACCCCTGACAAATGCAGAAGAGAGCACTAGAAAAGTTCTGCTTCCTGTGTATCCAGTGTGATGGGGTGCCCATGGGCCCTGCTGCAGGTGCTGGCACTGCTGTGCTGGGGGGGTGACAACACCAGGGTGTCACCACACGTGGGTACCGTCCTGCCCTGTGTGGGATGGCTCTGCATCAGCCCTGACCCTCAAGGGCATCACCTTGCCAGCCCAAACACACGATCCTGATGGCAAACCTGCACATCCTGAGCCCCAGAGGGATCTATTATCCTGCTTTTTTTCACCTGTACAGTACCCAATATTCTTAGCTTTAAAGAAAAGGTCACACAACTCCCTTGCTCTAATGCAGTTGTATTTATACTGAGCTTTATTTAAAGGATTCTGTTCAGAGACCTTGGGTAGTCTCTCCTATCAGTGTGTCCAAGCAAGCAGAGAAGCAGTTGTTTGCATTTTTCTAAATACTTACACCTTGTTTTAACCTACACTGCCTCTCTGAGACCCAAACTCTCCCTTGCACTCCTTCCAGAGCAAGTTGTTTCTGTAACTTTTCCCTCCTGATAGAAGAAACCCCTACTTCCAACAGAACAACTGGCCAATGCTAAAAATAGGTGAAAATATGAATTGCATATTTGGCTTTGAGAGCATGAAAACACACATGGAAATACCAAAATATTCCTCTTTACTGTGTTTCTTTGAAGTAAGTAGAAGAACCCAAAGGTGGGTGCAATTTGTGGCAGGTGCTGTCACCCTCTGGGGAGCAGCAAGGCAACCCCAGCACAGAGGGACAGGCTGGGGACCCTTTTTGGGCTGGTGAGACACAGCTCTGCCTCCCTCCCACACTGCTCAGCAGCTGCCTGCGAGGAGCTTGTGGGGAAGAAGTGATAAGAATTAAAGTGCTTCCATTGCATTACATGCAGGCACCAATTTAAAAGTAGATGTATGTGCAGATAGGAAAGATAAAGAAAGTCCAAGAGCTTCAGATTTCTGGGTGCCTCACACTAAAACCATCAATAGATTTAAAAAACTAATGAAATTCATAAAGGAGTCTAATTATCTATAGAGCCTATTCAATTATAAAACACAAAGAAAAAACAGACAAAATAAAACTGGTGTCTTGTATTTACTGATCTATTTAATGTTGGTAGTTGTACACACTAAATTAATATTTTCCACTTAAAGATAGCTGGGATATGTATCCAGGAAACCAAAAAACCAGTCATTATTTAAAGAGAGTAGTGAAAGCCTTGCTAGTATAGGAAGCTTTTATTTATTATCCACAAATTCTAAGCATATAGACACACATTTATATAGACATTAAATGTCTGCACAAGCATAAATGTTTATCTATGTGCATGCTTCTTACATATCTGTTTATATATTTATATGCTTGCACAAACGTCTATGTGTGTATAGAAAAAAAGCAGTTTTGGTATTTTTTGTGGTTAATCAAATCTACACAAGAAATTAATTTGTGATTAGGAGAAGCCATATATTGTCAAACTTTTCATATTAAGGTCATTATTAGTGGTTATTTGATGCTGTTCCAGAGGGGGTTTCCTCAGAGTTTTTAATAAATTGTTAATTAAAGTTTACAGCTTTGGGAGGTTCTTTTCTGACTGAAAAGACAGTGTTGGCCAGCTCCATTCTCAGGGGGTTTTGGCCTATGATTGTCATATATTGCCTCTTCCTTAAAAAAAAAAACTATGTAAAACACATTTTTAATGAGTGGAAAGCTACCACAGCTTCCATTAACCACAACTGCAGCTGTGATTTCTCACCATTAAAAAAAATAGTGTGTGTTTGATTAGCTATTGATGAAGACTTGGGTTGTTCCAGTTCATCAGGTTTATGTGAAGGAGGGTTTTAAAGGAAAGTTGATACAGAGGCAAATATAACCCACAGCAGTTTCAATTACCTTCTTTGACTGGTCTTCATTATTTGGACCTTCTCTATTCTTTAACCACACAGCAGCACCACATTAATTAACTTAAAATATCAAATGATCATGCCTGGGAATACTAAAATTATATTAAAAATACCAAACTGTCTGAAGCATACATTACACCTTAGGTCATTCAGAAGTAAGTTTTCATATTTAGAAAACACAGGCAAGATTTCATATTCATCTAAAGTGTGAGGTTATTGTTTGGGGTTTTTTAATCTCTACCTAGAAACTCAAATACTGGAATTACCTACAAACTCACATTTTAGCTCAGTGAGCTAATTTTGATGTCACTCATAGAAGTCAGACAAATTTCTGAAGAAGGTGTTTTGCTAAAGTGCAAATCCCATACAGAGGGGGAAATCAGCTGAACAGAGAAACCCCAAGCAAACCAGTAATCATCAGCTGGAGACCACACAGGTCCCACCCCAGCCATGTGAAGAGAGGAGGAGACAGATTTGTCACCTGCCACGGCTGCAACCGTCAGAACCTGGGGCTGAGGAGCTGCAATCAGCACCTCACAGAACTTGCAGAGTTTTAGTCACGAGATCAGCTGGCACAGACAGTGTCTTTTAATAGTGTCTAAGCTGCCAATGCCTGAAAAAAACAGACAGGAAAACTCCTGGATAAATGTTTTCTTACAAGGTAACTTCAGCGAGGAAAACACGAAGACAGGATTTCCAGCAGGGTTTTAACTACTGTTGACTGAACTCTTGAAGTAAAGAGGTGAAAATGTGTAAACAGGGGAACAGTTCAGACTTCTGGAAAGGTCATTAAAATTAAACTGCTTTTCTCCCGACAATAGTGCTATTTGAATTACCTTCTCAATTACCTGAGCCTTCCTGGCATGTTTTGAAACCTCCTGTTTAGGAAGTCAAGGACAGTCTAATCCTCAATGCACCAGCACTTAGGTACCACATTCTCAAACATTCCAAATTAGAGTCAGTTGTTTAATCCCCTTCCCTTTCTGATTTGTTTTAGGCAAATATAAGTACTTTTCCACTTGGCTTGGGTATTGAGAGATTTAAATTCAAAGACAGGTTTCTCACAAAATGGTGAGATCTCTCATTTGATCTCTAGGTATAAATATCTCATCTAATTCAATCACCCTAGAAAATAAAGGTATGGAATTACAGAGCTACCAAAAAGAAACTTCTACCGTGATTTACAAATGGGGGAACTTTTATTTTTTCATGTTTTCCTTTTAACAGTACATTTTTTCTCCCTTTGCCTAAAAGTTAAAGCCACTTATATGCTTCAAATGACACAAAATTAAAATAAACTTAAAAATCAGCAACTTTTATATACTATAAAGGGCCTATCTAAAATTAAACCATAGAAAAATGTTGGTGCAAGTACTGAACTCCCTGTCTTTGCATTTCTGTTATAGACAAAACAGAAGTGTCTTTGGTATTACTGAACCCAATTTCCATGTTTTCAAAAAGTTTTACTTCTAAACTCTGCTCTTTCCAGTGGCTTTTGTGAATACCAAATTTAATTAAAATGAAAAATGAAATCAATTAAGAGGCAATATTTGACAGGTTTGACAACACAAAGCTTACTAACTACAATATAGTGATTTATCTTGGATCATAGTGCTTGTCACCAAAACCCATTCACATCATTATCTGGAAGCCAATTCCTCAGGTTTCTGAGAAGGACAATAACCTGGAAATTAAATCACTATCAGATATTCTAAGCAAATTATTTCATAATAGAATGCATTAATCAAAAATATATAATTAACTGTAAGTGCAATAGAACCAATTACTGAAAATCCTAGGGATACAATTATTTTTAAAAGGCAGTAAAAAGTGAAGAGAAGAGCAAATTGAATTTTGCCAGAGGTTATTCTCCATTAAAATATGAAAATCTGGATTTTTCAAGTGTGCTGTGTCCTGTGTTTTATGTATGAAAGTGCCATATCGCCTTTGCTGCGTCTGTGTCAAACTGCTTGAGGTGTGCCAGGTGGGACACACACCTCTCCACCTGCTCAAAGGCTAGGATCAGCTGTTATTGCCATGAGTGCCACAGGCTTGGTGTTCCTGCCCTTTGTATTAAAATGTAAAAGCAAGACAGGCCGTTAGTTGCCTACTGTGACAATAAAAAGCAAATTTCTGGTGAAAAGTCTATGACACTACTGAGAAAAAAAATCCTGAGCTGCATTATTTAAATCCCCAGTTAGGCACCATATCTTGGTCTGGGACAGTTTCCCTATTGCATGTAAGGGTTGCTGCATTTCTGTTTGTTTGGGGGTCTGCTTTTTGATTGATTCATTCATTTATTAGATACCATAGTCTGCAGTCACTGAGAGGCTATAAAAGGTACTATTCATGAAACTGTCATTCATTATCATTCTTGTAATCACTCTATTAAAAGTGTCTTCCTAAAAAGAATCAGTACTGAAATTGGTGATTTAGGGAAGTATGGGGAGATACTGAATAGTTGGAGCTTTGCTGAAATCTCTCCTCAGTCAATTCTTGCTGTATGTACACAGTGATCACACAGTGACCAGAAACTAAAGGAATCGATGTAAACTTGGTGCCTTAGGTCATTCCTGGAGCTGGCATTATAGAATGAATCCTTTTCATTCTTTCCACTTCCAACATGTTTTAATAGTAATGAATACTAATGCAATATCTCTCCTTGATGGGATTTTTTTTTCTAACGATACAGAGCACTTTAAAGATTTTTTTCCCCTCCACCAAGTGTAATGGTATTTTAATTATGTAGTTCTAAATGCTCAAGAAATTTAATGAGGAATTTGATAGACTAATTGAATGAGATGCAGCCAAATATAAAAATTTAAATGGATGCTCCAGACACTTTATGATTCCTGGAAAAGGTGCCTGAAAAATGTGTTGACCCGTTTACACATCACCCTGGGTATTTCACTTCACTGCTTCACTTTCTACATCAACAACCCATCTGATAGCAAAGCAAAAGAGCATATTTAATTGCACTGCAGTATCACCACCTCCATCCGAGCGTTAATAGTACAGAAACAACAATTCTGCATGTTGGAACGAGAGGTTCCACTACAGAACAAGGGGGGCATAAAGAAACTGGAAATGTGCTTAACTTGCTTCAACAGCTGAGACCAAATCTTGGGAGAAAAACTGCAAATTTAGAACATAAAAATATGTTCCCCACTCACCCCTCACCAAGGACTCTTACTGTGTACTTGTACAAGCCTTTAAGGACATCTGTTTAAAGTTAAGCATTTCATTTCCAGCAGCGTTATAATCTAAAAGTAACTTTGGAGAAACTACTGTAAGTACAATAGAATAAACCTTCTGTGACAAAAAAAATCTGGGTGAGAATCCTCTAAATATTCTGCATTGCAGTTTCACACGATAAACCCCTCAGGTTTTAAAGGCCAGCCCAGATTTGAAGGCTAGAAATTCTGTTTTCCTGGTTTTAACCATTTAACTTCGACTGAAGACAGCAAAGGACAAGGTCCTTTAAAGAGTTCTTCACACCAGTGCCTTAGCACAGTCACTGCCACAGGAATGCCATGGCAGTCTCACTGGGACTCCAAAACTGTCAGTCTAAGAGGGAACTTTGTCTCTTGTGTCTTACTGAGAGTGTTGCCCTGACCACAGCAGAATGAATTTTAAATGACAGTAAAGCCATCCTTGCTGTTTAATATTCCTTATTATTCATTAGTACAACAATGCACATTATTGAAGAGCATTACTTATTAAAGATGAATATTTAACTATCTATTTGCTAAATTTCCCTTTAATTCTAAATCTTCAGAAGCTACATGACACAAGCTGAAGATCTTCTGTTTATTTATATATATGTGTTTATCCTTATGCAAACATTGGTTCACCTTCTACCAGTTCACCTTGCAAGGACTGGTATTTCATATTGCCTTTAAGTTAATTTCCATTTCAGATTTCTTCCCATGCAGCTCCATTAGCTTAAAAAAAGTGCACTTTAAAATCTGAAACAATTTTGCCTTTTTGAAAGTAACAGCATCCTGTAAGCCAGGCTGAATTGATAAAATGCCAAAATGTCTGGGTTTGATGGGGAAGCTGAAGGCTGAGGGCACATGCCTACTGGATACAGCCCATCTCTGCATGGGCAGTAGCACCCAGGGAGCCCAGCACTGTGTCCAGGGGAGCTCCAGCTTTGCTCCATCCAGGGTGTGTCTATCAGGGTCTCTCAGTGCTCCCTGTCTCTCTGTTGCCAGAACATATGGGCTGGAGAGTGCTGCACCACCATCAGATTTATTCAATATTAGCCACAATATTCAGCAGCTCTGGGGAGGAATGGCAGCATCTCATGGAGAGGGCAGGACGGGGAAAGAGTCCTACACATGGTAATAAAATAAAAGCACTTCTCTATGTGGCACCAAGGTGTTCCATAAACTGCTGCCCACCACCTCTCAGCTTCCAGACACCAGCCCAGCCAGCAGGACAGGTGTCCTGGAGACCTGGTGAGACTTCAGGGCCTTCTAGGACAAGTAACTGACTGAGCACTGGTGAATAGTTTGGTTGTCATTAAAGCACTAATAAGACTGATCTTAACTTCTCAACACCTGTGCTGTGTCAGACAGAACAGTGCATCTCCAGAGCAACCAGAGGCAGCTGAACATTCAGGAGTTCCTATAATGCATGATTATGAAATAAGTCACTTTCTGGGGAGGGTTTCTTTCTAATTTGCAGGCTCCAAGAGGATTTGCAATAGTCAGAACTATGCTCACACAGTGCCCATCATGCCTGTGACATTCAATAGCCATATAAATATCGGGTCGATGAATTCCATTAAGAGCTCCCTATTTTGTGGCAATGAGTTCTATAGATTAATTCTGTGTTTGGTAGAAAACAGATTCAATATATTTGTAACCTAGCAGTGTGAATCAAGTTGCTTTTGCTGGCACTAAATTTAAGCTGCCTTGCTAATTTATTTGCATCTTCTTTTGTGTTTACATTTGTTTTAAACTGTCCAGAAAACCACTAGTAGGATGTAAATAATTGTACTGCAGATGATAATTAGTCCTACACTGGATCATACTGCTAAGTCAAGTGAGTAATAAGTATGATATCAACAGCTGAAGCAAAAAGATACAGAGAAATTACACTTTCAGGCCTTCAATATTCTTACTAGATGGCCTGAAGCAGCACTTAATATTTTTCAAGGCCATTGCAAGTGTTCTGCAACTGGTAGATAGACCAGTATGGGTTTTGCAATGCTAAGAAAAATAAGTAGCCGATGATTCATGCAGAAACATGATGACTGAGTGAAATACTGCAGGATGGCTGTTTATTTTTATTATAAAACTCCTGGGGATTCCTGGCTTAAATAGTCAGCAGCATAATTTCAGGAAGAAATATGTTCATACCCATTCTCTCAATACAAAACAAAGCATCCAAAATCCAACATCTCCTGCCCTCCTAGCCTTGGCACACATGTAAACCTGGGAATCATCAACTGAGGTGATGCCCAAGTTGTCTCGTGGAATCTCTTCTCCACAGGTGTGACCTTTCTTCCATGAACAGCCATTTGTCTTAATTACAAGTGGTGACACATCTACAGCGTGACTAACGTGCTCCAAACCACAGTGCACGCTGCTGTGACTAATCACAGTGAGGAGGAAGCTTATGCAAAGAAGTCAATATTACACCTCAAATACCAGAGTCTACTCAATCTGCATGGGGACATTGGCTGTAAGAACTGCAGAGGTTCCAACCTGTGGCACTTGGTCAGCCCATGAGAACTGGGAGCCCAAAATGTTGCTCAGGGCAATATACACACCTTACTTCTGTTTAAAGAAGTTTGTCTCATGCCATTTCCCCTCATTACATCTCTCCTGAATTCAGATTTGTGCCAGTGAATCTCAGAGTAAAGATCTGCAGCAATCTGTGCTCTCCCTTGGAGAGGTTACATCAAGACTTACACCTAAATTGCAGGCACACTTCTAAGCCTTCCTGAAGGCTGCAAATGGTTGAGGTCAGAATCAAGTTTTGTGGCTTACAAAGTGTTGTGTTCACAGACAGACGTGTCACTAACACTTTTCTCAGTGGTATTAAGGAACATGTCTTTGAATAATTAATTCAAAGGGGAGTGGCAGAAACTTCTAGGTACTGAAAAATTGCATCTGGGAAGAAATACATTATTAAAAAAGGTTGTATAGGATAACCATTGAATTCATTCTTTATTAGGAGTTGCCAATTGCATTCCACGTTCTTGTAGTTTTTTCCTGAAAGAAAAGTATTTCCTACACAGCACGAAAGGAGCCCCAGTGCCTTGGTGCTGTATTTCAAGGATCCACAATGCTGAGGACACACCTGGCTCCCACTCCATCTGATGAAAGCAGTCCTGCAGATTTCCACTGAGCTCACACTATTAAGGGTACAGATGTGAAGAAGAGGGAGAGGAAATACGCCCAACTGTCCTACTCTTCCTGGAATTCCCATTAAAGTGAAGAAGCAATTGGGAAGAACACAAAGGGTACGTGTGTCTCAGCCTGATGAAGCCACAGGAATTGAAAAACGAAGCTGCTGGTTCAGTTCAGCACCTGCTGTACACAGAAAAATCAACCTGTGCAATATGCAGTTACATCTACCCTGCTGAGACTCTGAAATAAGCACAGAGAATATATCAAGGAAAAAAAAGAAGATCAGATCATTCCATCAGCAGCTCTGTGGAAAGCCCCAGTGATGTTCAGGTTCTATTTTTAACTGATAGATGTACATTGCTGAGAAATTCCCTAACTCAGGTTAGGTTGTTACTCTAATCCCTTGCCTCTGGCATGCTCAGAAAACTCTCAGAATCAGTGCTGATATGTTTTACTTAAGTGCAAGATACCTGTAACCTGCATCAGAAATGGCACACTAATTCTTATTAATGATACTACGAGCAAGATGAAATTCTTACTTCTTCCACATTTTTCCAGCTTCACATTTTTCCAGTTCTGATTTCTTAATGCATTTCTTCCACTAAAAAAATGTACTTTTTTTTTCCCTGTGCCTGCAAGTTTCTGTGTGGATGGATCCACATAAATACCTGTAAACATTAACACACTTACTAATTAGGCATCTCTGACACTGTATGATGGCAAATGTTACCAAATATTTCTATTTCTAGGAAGTCAAACACTGGCAGTTATGCTTTGACCTTTAAAATACTCCAGGGTTTATCCTATAATAATCACAATCCTCGCCATGCCCTGTTGCACAGAGTCATCCCAGACTGTGAAACTGGAGGAACGTGACCTATAAAGTTTATCTAGTGCAGCAATTTTCTTCCTTGGTGATTCTGCAGTCAACATTGCATTAATCTATGTCTATTTTTGAGCAAGACACAAACAGCTCGTTATTATGGTGAAGAAGAAACAAATGTTAATGAAGAACACAAATCAGTGTGTGCTTCTGAAAATAGGATTTTGAGACAGAAGAGATCAATAGCCACAGTGCTGGGCTCTTCACTCGTGACCCAAGACTTGGCAAGGCAGAAGGGCCATCTTGTGGACCTACTTCATATTAGGAAATTTAAAAAGTAGAAATTTAGCACAATATGGTTATTACTCAAGAAGTAAAGAGGAACAAATTTGTTAGATAGTAAATAAATTATGGTAAATTTATAAGAAAGGTATTCTTATATATGTTTTAACAAATGCAGTGTTTCGGCAACTTTCTGCAGTGTATTAGAACAGGGTTTACCTGATGAAGGTGCAGGATGAGATAATGTTGTTACAGTCCCACTTCAGTGTATTTTCAGATTGATTAGACTGTTTGCTTGATGTTCTCCTCTTATTATTCACTCCAAAATGTCAACAGCCACTTAAGAAATTAAGATTTAACAAAACGTGGCAAAAAAAAGAAGTTACATCAAATGTGTTGGAATATAAACACTTGTATTGACTGTCAGTGAGGAAACAAATGGTCTTCACAACTTCATCACAATTCAAGAATGCCAGCTGATTGTGATGGGTGAATTGTTACAGCTTTTTCCAGAGCTCAAGTTGACATTTTTGCATAGTAATTGTACATCAACTAGGTAAGTGCTGAGCATTTTACCACAAAGGTAATAGCAGAAACTGCTAAACAAAGTGATCTAAAAAGTACTTTTTATACCTCCATGAACAGTACAGAACTTCTGAGCATTTGATTTATCTCATTACCACCCATCAGATTACATCCACTCACTGGATGTGGTGCCACTTGTACTACTCTGTGTATTGCCAACACCCTCCACACAACATTAGCACCTCCACATACCCCTACCTGCTGATTTGTAATGCAGAAAGCCTAATTATGCATTTTACATACACATAGAAAGGATCTACAATAACCCAGAATCATTTGCCATACCAGCATCACGACACAATTATCCTACCCCAGCTTTCCTCCAGAAGTTTGAAGGGAGATAACCCTCCCTCTGGATGGGAACAAGCACATCCTACTGCAAAGGGCTGGAAAGCTGCCCCCAAGTTGCTGCTGTGCCCTTGCAGAGGCTGCAGGAGCTTCCCTGGGCACCCTGCAGGAGTCCAGGCAGCTGCTCCGTGCTCATTAGCAGCATCTCCTGCCACGCAAGGTGAGCCCCCCGAGCAACGCTGCACCAAGGACTGCTCCAGCCCTGGCTATCAGAATCCTGCAGTGCCATGCACAAGCAGGCTGTCTGCTGGCTGATGATGTATAATGTGTCTTTCAGTATGGCCAGCAGGTGTTAAACAAATACTCTGGAACTTTCAAGGGTATTTGTTATAGACACCGTTTCTTACTTCACATAAAATATCTCGGAGAATGCCTTCAAGTGAAAGCAAACACAGAGCTCACTGCTACCAGCACACATCACTGTCTGGCTGTATTGATGCTCAGTATTTTCAATAAGCATCCCTTCTGCAGAATATCCAGGTAAACATCCTACTTGTCTGTGTCACATTCTGTACCACTTCTGCTTAACAATATGAAGGATAAAGCTGAGATATTATCACCCCAAGCTTCTATAAATTATCTCTGCTGCATCTCACTACTTCATTTTCCTCCTATGATAAAAAGGAATATTCAAGGAACCACCCAAATACTCCGGTTTGCTCCAATATCCCCATATCTATTGAGATTAAAAACAAACAAAAAACCCCAAACCAACCAAACAAAAAACCACACACACACAAAAAGACAAAACAACCTTGAGAGAGTTCAAAATGCAGCTCCTCAGTGCCATAGCCAAGACCTGATCTGTAATAGTCTGTTCTGTTTTTCGGCTGCCCCACAGAAACCTGATGTTTCACTCGAAGTTATCTTTGCCCATGCTACAGCATGAGTCACACCTTTCCTGAAAGTCTGAATAAATCTTTGCAGCAAAGCACTGTGTTTGAGTGGTGAGGAGCTGCACTGACATTCTACTTATTTCAGAAAACAATTAGGGCCCTCAACGTGAGAACTGCATTCTGCTCTTTAAATTTATGCCATTTATCCCAGTTCAGAAATGAGAATTTTCCACTTTCCAATCCCTGCACTGCTCTATCCTGGGCATTACTGAATATCTAATGAAGTAAAAGCATTAGATCCCACAAACAGAGAGATGTACATACCTAATAAATGGCCCAGCATATTCTAAACAAAACACTTCTAGTGAAACCCTGGTGAAAATGAAAATATTTAGGAATGAGATGCATTTTTAAAACCCCTGAGACCATTATGCTGTATCTTCTATTTCTGTAGAAGTCCCTTGCCACTGAGATAGGGAAGTGAGACAGACAACCTGGGCTTCAAGTATTTCCCATACCTGCAACTTGTTAAAAACAAGCCCTTTAAAAATCACATCTTA
Organism: Lanius collurio; assembly: GCA_020086605.1. Taxonomy (NCBI): domain Eukaryota; kingdom Metazoa; phylum Chordata; class Aves; order Passeriformes; family Laniidae; genus Lanius; species Lanius collurio. The sequence continues at coordinate 1,300,675 of JACBWW010000057.1, read as the reverse complement.
ATGATTGTAACAGAGACCCAGCAAGTCTTTTTAATAAAATAAAATTAAAAACAGAGCTATCTTAAGCCTGGTTTCTAGGTGATGACTCGGTCATGAAAGAATAACAGGAGCAATCAAATTTTACAAGGCTTATTGTGTGACTTCTCAGGTACTTCACAGAATGCCATTTCTGAGGTTAAACATGCCTGGTTTAACTGTTTCCATCCTCCAACCACTTCTACAGCCACTCACCAAATGCAACCATACCTGACACCTCAGTAAAAAATGTAAATATTTCAATTCCTTAAGAAACAAAACCACCAAAACACTAACTAACCCACCATGAAAAAGAAAAATAAACCACCCCAAACCAAACAACTAACTACCCCACCACCAAAAAAAAGCCAAACCAAAAGAAACAACCCAACCCAGCCACTTCTTCCCTTCACCATGAAACAACAGACAACAGAAATGGGGGTGATGGAAATTATTAAGGGGTCAGTACATGACTGGATACACAATGGGAAGGATGGAGTTGTGAAAGTCACAGAGGAACACAAAATTCTTCCAAAGATGAGAGAAAGATTTATAAGACACACATCTGTAGGAAGAAGGGTGTTCAGTTGCTGATGAATCAGTTTGTATGTATACACACGGCCACTCGGTTGTACAAATTTTAATCTTCAGATAACTTTTGTATTTTAACGCATTTTTCAAGACCTTGAATTTGTGCCATGCAGAGTCTATTCCCACTCCCCACCCCCCCTTAATGGAGATTTTTCAGTGGAAAGTTTGCCAGACAAAAATTCATGAAGCTGTTGATAGTTTTGAAATTAATTCTACCTCAGTTGAGCCATCTTCCCATCCTGAAAGCTTTGCAGTAGTTATGGCTGGAACTCCTTTTTGTGGGATTAAAGCTGAAAGTAGAGTTGATGATCTTCAACCAGCATAAATCATTACCAATGTAACACTGGTGAAAAGTTTTATACTGCCAAGAATAGCTTGGAGATCCTTTCTCAATTTCCATGCAGCTCTGTTTTTTAGAGTAGGGAATTTAGAGGCAAAGGCAATGAAGCTTTCACTCTGATCCTCCATCAGATGTGAAATTACTGCTCCTGTTCCAGTTAGGGAAGCATCATAAGGCAGCTTTATAGACAAAGGTGTGCAAGGACTTTCTCACACAAGATGAGCACCATCACTCATGGACAGTCCCGATATGCCACGTGAATCAATGTGTTTCTGTTCATTCTGTAACAGTTCATCCTGCAGATCGAACACTGTTACTGCCCTAGGCAAAAACCTACAGACAGAACTGACTGACTGCAAACAGGGGCTCACAGGGGGAACATTTGAAGGTTAAGATTCCTCAAGATAAATCACAAGGCTTAGGTGAAACTCTGCCAGCCATAATATAGCTGAATCTCCAAAAAACAAAACAAAACAAATCTGATTTTTCATATTCCCTTCAAATTCTTGACAATTTCTCAGCAGGGCTGTTTAAGGTGCTCTACACCACTAACTTCCAATACCACCAAGTGCTAACAATGTCATAAACCAGTTTTTTTTATTCAGTGCTAAAAAAAAGTACTGATGGCATTGATAGAGTTAGTTGGTGATATTGCAACTGTCTTTGAAGAGGTATTTCTTGCTATCAAGTTGAATCTCCAATTTTATAGACAGATAGATGTCTAGGTAGATTTGGGAGCTTGCCACCAACTAATGGAACAAGTTTACCCACTGTTCCAGGTAAAAGTTAGTAAATTGCAAGAATGAGTAAATATTGAGTTCATTTTGGATGCACAGAGCCTCAGCTGGTTTCCAGCTGCTGGAAACACGTTCTGCTCACGTTGTCATATCATTTCTGAGAGGGGCTTGTATTATGCCTTTTTCTTTGTCTTTTTTAATTACTGCAGAAGCCCAGAAACCGTATGTTTAGTCTCTCCTAAAAACACAGTTTTAAGCTATTAATATCTTCCTAAAAGCTGTAGGAAGTTTCACAACAGCTACAGAAGAAAATGGAATTTGTAGTTACACATTACACCTCCACTGCAAGAGCACTCGGAAGATGCACATTCTTTTTCTGTCCTTTTAAAACATCAAGTGCACTGCTGCTTTGTTCCTGGTGTCTGAGCATACATTTCACATTCCATTCCCTCCACTTCTAACAAAATCCAGTAACATTCGGGTTATTGTATCCTAACTTAAACTGCTGTAAAGATACTAGTGCTTGTACAAGAGAACACAGCAGACACTGTCCTCTGCAGCATCACAGCTCTGAATGCTGTATGTGCTGCCTTTGTAAAGGATAACAGGTTTGGAACCTGCATGTTTTGTCTGCATAGCCCATTTTCTCTCAGCTATTTCAGATCAGCACTCATTTGCATAGGACAGAGACAAGACACACTGCTTTGCTTGTCTGCTCTGATCTTTCTGCTTGGACACTGCTTAGTGGCCACACAGGTTGCCCACAGCATTTTAGTGTCTTCCACAGCCCCACCACTCTCAATGTCCTACTCTGGATCAATTACTCCAGTCAATAACCATTTTTAGACTGTTTCATTTCTGCATATAATATACCATCCAGTCTCTTAACACATCATTTAAACCCTTTCTCAACTGACAAATTCAGGAATTGTCTCATTTTCTCTTTTGATCCTTTATAAAAGCAGATACACTCAGCAGATACCAGAAAGGTAATTTTGCAGACTTTCCACAATCTCAGCAAATGTTTTGTCTGCTGATTTAATACCAGCTGTTAAGCTATACAGCATGTTATAGGCTTTAGCCCTCATTACACTCTGTAAAAGTGTCACCTTTTTCTCATTGCTGATATCATTTGTTATAATACATTGTTCCTATTGCCTGACACAAACCCACTGTCTGGTGCAGTACCAAGCATCCCTGCTTCACCTCCTCCCTGTGAGCTCCTCTCTATCCTTGCAGTGTTTGCCAACCCCAGGGTGCAAACCCCAGGCTCTCTGGAGCCCCTTCTCCTGCTGCATGCTGGAGTCAGGCCATCACATGTATCCACAGGGCCTTACCTCTCCATGTTAAATGGAAATTGGAAGTTACACAATCTAATTCCCAAGCTTGTTTTTAGTAATTTCCAGAAATAAAAAATCAAAACCAGAATGACTAGACACACAGAGGTGTTCTATAATCATCTAGTGTCTTCTACCAAGAAATTTAAACTGTAATAAATTTATAAGTTATTTAAAAAGGTATTAAAAAGAATAGCTTAACTGGGTTTGAAAGAATCACTGATCTCTTATAAATCAAATTGTTTCATTCAGTGTCTGTAATTACTCCAGAAAATTTAGGATTGTGTTGAACAGTATTGTATTTGAGAAATCAAGCACCAGAAAAGTTATATTTGACAAAAAATGACTTGAAAAGTGGGTACTAAAATCTCAAATTGGTGCAATCAGCAATGGGAAGTGCCTCCCACAAAGAGTCAGACCTTCCTGAACTGCATGGGGAATGTAACAGGTGAACTTATAAGCCTAGAAAAAGTATTAAGTCCTTTACTGATAAAAAAAATTACCAAGAAATTTATAATTACAAAGTCTTTCTTCCATCCATGCAAGTCCCCATAATGACTTCTTTTAGACTAACAATATTAATAGAATATTTTCTGCAACCTGCACTGCCAATTCAGCTTGCTTAGAAATACTTTTACTCCATCCCTTTAAATAACCAAAGCATTTTAAGTTTTATCAAGTCATAATAAGAGCTTTGAATTTTGTCAAAAATTAATAGATATTTTAATTAAACAAACAAACAAAGCAACCCACCCACAAGACTGCTGCCTTCAGAGAACCTTAATGCTCAGCTTGTTTTGGAAATCAAGACATAAGAATACTTCAAAATCTAAAATGCTGATGCAACCCTTTGAAAGCTTCTCTTTTGAGGGAAACAGATAAGCTGCAGTTTTCAGAAACTTTTTATGTGAAGTTTAAAGGCTTTTTGATTACAAAAGGGATCCATTCCTGGTAAATAAATAGGGGGGACAGGGGGGCAGAACAGTGGTGAATCTGGATTTAAATTGTGTTATTAACTGGGTAAACAAACAGTCCAGTAACTAATAGACCGTATATTTGAGTCTACTTAAGATGATAGGTCATTGAAAGCAAAATTGAGATTAAGAGCTGTACATAACTTCCCACTAGAGGATTTTTAAGCTGTAAAAGTTTATCTGAGAAAAAATTAGGGTGAAGGGCTAAATGTATAAAGTTGTCAGAAGGATTGGTAATTCCTTTCTGAGACCAAGAGATAAAGTCTAAAAGACACAGAGAGCACAAGCAAGGGAAATATGAGTATGATGCAACAAACTCATGGAAGGAAACACAAGTTAAAAGGAAAAGGAAAATTTTGAGGTTAGACAGAAGCTTGTCTCAGATAGCAGAAATTAAGTGTCTTATTGAAAGTCTGGTAGAGGAGCATTAGAGGACAGGGGAGTGTAGTAACTGATAAGCACCGTGACAATATCAGTCAGAAATAGGAAGAAAATATTTCTTTACATTAAGGTTCATAATAATAGCCCTCCCCACCTCAAATTTATTCCAGAATAATAAAAATAAACTTGAAAAACCATAGTGTTTAACATGCCCCACAGCAGGATTTGAGGCTGCATAGAGCTGGGAGGGTAAAACCAACATTTGGGGCCAGCTGCTGCACAACACTGCCCTGTCTGACCTGGGGGGAGCCAAACCAGAAAAACTGTCTGTCTACCCTAATAAATCCCTGCTTGCAGATTGTTAACAGAAAAACAGAGCTAAGAATACCCTTAGACCATTTACAAAGTTGGAAATTGTGAAATTGTTTTGTTTTTCTCCCTGAAAATAGGTGCACCCCGAAAAGTAACAAAACTAAAAGGGTCTTTAAAGAGTACTCCTGGGTTGTAAAACTTGCTGGCAGAAATCTACTGTCTTTGCCTAACATGTCAAAGGAAAAGGAAAAATATTGGATTTCCCAAGAATTTTTAAAAGGAGAAATATTCCACTGAACATCTGTCCAAAGACAGCTTCCTTTAAAGCTGGAGCACCAGAAGTTATCCACTCCATTTCCATGCTTGTGCCTGCATTTATTTAGGAGGAAATCTCTGTTGCTAACAACCATAATGGGGAAAAAAAACAAAAAAAAGAGAAAAAAAGAAAGACGATCCTTGGTCATTACAGATATAGATCTTCACAGAACCAAATCAATTATTGTGAACACACAACGAATGTCTAATCAGGGAGGAGAAAAGAGGGAATGGTTTCAAAGAAAGATCAGAGGAAAGGCAAACAAAGTGCAAGGTATCCTTCAGGAAGAACTGGGCTGAGGCCTGTGTGGGCATTATGACATCCCTGTTATTGTCCCAGATTAAATTAAATAAGTGTCCATGACACAACTGACATTGCTCCTCAATGGGTCACCTAAGCCACTTCCCAGCTAATTCAGCATCTTCCTAGAAGTAAGGCTTGGAACAACAGCAGGAAAACTAATGAATGTTTTATCCTGGTACTGGCCTGGAATCAAGATGTTCAAACCTTCTGTTCAATCCATACACCTGCAAATATTTGCATTAATTGAAATTTTCTTCTCATAAGTCTTTCTGCATTTAATTCCACCTAATTTTGGGTAAACATGTGCACGTTCACTAGGAGACACTGCAGTTAAGTCACAGTTATCCAGTTAAAAGCCAGGAAGGACCCTCACACCAAGGGATACAGTTCCAGCCAGGGAGCTACACACAAACAAAGCAGGAAGCATGAGACAGAGTGTTTACAATTTACAGAGAGCTACAAATACTCTTGGAAATTAAAAAACTGTTTGTGGGTAATTGGAAAACAGAAAGAACAGAATACTTCTGTTGACTCATGTAAAAGCAGAACATTTCATTTATCTTTCAGCTTCATTTCAGCACTGAGAAAGCAGCATTATACTGTTTGCAGTGTTTAGGAATCCCTTATGTCCTGCAGATTGCAGTGAAATCCACATTTTTCTGTGAAGAGCAGTGGAGGTCTTCATTTTCTCTATCTCCACCGTTTCCTAACATTTTTGATTCTCTAGGCTGCAATGCTATCAGAAAACACTTTAGCTAAACAAGCACATCTTAGTATTATTCTATTTTCTGTCATCTGCTGGTTTTGCTTTTGGGCCATTGTGGTTATCTGTAATGGGAAACAATAACTGTGACATTTCAAGTCATTGAGGTGAACCTGAAGATGGAAAATTACAGGAGATTACTTGGAAGTTAAGCTTCCAAATCCTAGAACTTTATATTTAGGACAGATCATCTGTGATAGTGAAATATTGGAAGCAGAAGCTTCCATATAGCAAAAACTGACTTAAGGGATTCTCTATATAAAAATTAGTATTTTGATTTCCAGATGTTAAAATAAGATGGAATTACTCCTCCTGATATTTCAGTCCATTATGTCTCCTTTCTTCTTCTTAATGCAGAAAAATAGTTGAGCTAGCTAGTCACTGAATGTGACAAGAGCAAATATACCCAAAAAGGGAACAATAGAGAGAAATTATGACATTTATAAAGTGATTGGCTTGGGCAAAAGGGATATAGAGCAAGATCCATTTCACTTAAGCCTCACACAAAGGACCCATAAAGGAAGGAAGGAGTTACAAAGACATGGTTTATTGACTGCTCACCACTGAGACAGAGTTTTCCTGTATAAATTCCTTCTTAGAAGGTTAATTAAAAAAGGGTTAGGGCCGTGATCCGAAAACCCTTTATTCACAAGCATAATCCTTATTCACACAAGGGATTCCATTGATTTCAGTGGACAAGGGATTGCTCATGAGGCTTAAGGTTTGCAGAACTAGACCCTGTGGTTCTGAAGCTTTAAAAAATGGGAATGCTTTTGGATAACAATGCACACTGTCGAGGCAGAGCAGCACAGCTCAGCCTGGGCAGTGGAGCAAAATGGAGCTGTGCTGGGGGCTAACTTTTATTAGAGGACACAACAAATGCAGGGCAGTTACATTAAAAACCTGCACGTGTATATACCTGCATATTTAGGCTCAGTCTAGTACCCAGAGCATACATCAGCATCCCAAATCAACACCCCTTTGTCCAGAACACTGCTTGTGTTTCTGTGCCAAGCTCAGGTGAAAGCACAACATGGGGCTCCAGTGAGCACCAATGCACATTCCAGGCTGCAGAGATGGAGCCTAAAAGCATCAGTTCCCCTTAAAATCACCACGAACTTCCATAGCACCAGGATCAGCAGCAAACACAGCTGGAGCCCTCTACAAGTACACCTGGTCTTAAGTTCATATCTAATATGCTTTTTATAGCCCACTCTGTCCCCCCACCTGCTTCTTTGCCTTGCCTTGTTCTTCCTCTCTGTTCCTTTACAGATGCCAGCTGGAAAATGTACAAAAATTGTTTAAGTCATCTCTATTCATCATGTACATGCTCCATACAGTTATTCCATACATCATCAGTGGGAAGGACAGGAACATAAGAAAATACTTTGTGCACGTGTGAAATGTGGGATGACTCTTAGCAAAATTAAAGGATTAACCAAAGCAGGAATGCTGTATCTTAAACACTGGCACTGCTAGCAACATTAGAAAAACAGAATTTTGGAAGAATCAGAGAACTCATTAAATGAAAACTATTTTTGAGAAGACCAAGGCCTTATATAAAGTAAGCCCTTTACGAACATCAGCTTAATCTTTGTCACAACCAGAAAAACATTCTAATGCTTTTTTTTAAGAAATTCCGTAAAGTTATAGAGACAGAAAATCACTGGCAGTATTATCAAAGTAAGAGGGCACAGATAGCTATGTACAGAAGACTCCTAAACAGAAGGTGCTCATTTAATAGACACAAGAAACAGAGATCCAATTCCCTTCCAGGATAACACAGGAATACCAGAGGGGCAGACAATTTCCACCAATGTAATTATCACCAAAAAAACCAAAAACCTCAAAACATATCATAACATGATTTCCTTCAAACCTCCTCATATTTATATATAACAACAAAAAAACATAGAAAGAAAAGGATCACTCTGTGGTTCAGGAAAGGTGCTGCAGGCCATAGCATAAGAAATCTTATCATACCTTTTGCAGCCTGCTCTGAGGAGTGCTTCAAACACAGAAGGGTGATCAATAAATCCTCATGAAAGTTAAGCCAAGAGCACTCAAAGCCTTCACACCTCTGTAACTGGCATCACACCCATCCTTCAGTAGCAGGACACAACAAAAGATTTACTGCAGCACCTGCACAGACACCCCACCCCTGCTTCTGATGAGCCAGCACTTAACCATGAACATAAGGAGAAAAACAAGTGTTGATCCTTCCCTAATGACCTCAGCTTTAGGGGATCTGTGGGAAGTGACCTCCTGAATCAGAGGTTCCAGATGTTTCCTAGTGCTGGTGGAATTCACTCCCCCATGCTTTTGTCTATTCACTTCTTGAACCCATCAAGCTTTCAGCATCCACAGTATCTGTTAGCAAGGAGTTCCACATTTTAATTAAGCTCTGTAAAAACTGTTACTTGCTCCTAGGTTTCTTCTTTTTGGTTGGATTTTATTTTTTGAGCTTCCTACTTGAAAAATGCACAAGGTGCCTGATATCATGAAAACAAGAAGCAAACAGCAAGGAGCTACAGCAAGGCCAGAGACAGGCAGGAAATCTACTGCACAGGCAGCACCATGGCAATTCTGGGGCAAAGGAGCTTCCTCCTGGGAAAGGACATACTGGCAGGCACAGAAAATAAGACTATAAAAACAGTGCAATGTGAAGGAGGCAATAAGGATCACTTGTTTTTTCTCCTGAGAGTAGGGTCAGACTAAGGAGGCAATGTTACTTTACATTCACAACTGTTGGCAAGTATATTGACTTTATATAGCCACAAATGAGGAAACAGTGTGATTGATTACTTAGATTTCCTAGCTCTAAGAATAATCAAAGGCTAGGCATATGCCTTATTATTTTAAAAAACATGGGGGTGCAAATATTTATTTATCCAAAGAGAAGGTTTAGATGCAACAAGCATAGGTTTTAAGTATTTATGGAAAACCTAGCAGGGGAAAGCTCTTCATTCTGAGTAAAACAAAGTGTTTGTTGTCAAAATTCAGTATTTTTGGAGTGAGAAATAAGGTGCAAATATTTTTCAGTGAGAGTAGCTGATACCCAGGATACCAACGTGTATTTATTACCAGTTAAATGCTAAGTAGAAACTAACTTTTTTCCAACAGATGGACCTTGGTCAAGTATTAGTATTAAAACTATCAGGATTTAGAGCAGTGAATTTTTATGGATGGTGTTACAGAAGAGGCCAGAGCAGACAATAATCCTTTCTGATCTTAAAATATACAATCACTTCCTTTTTCTGTGAATGTATTAAAATAACCTCAGTTCCCAGCATGTACATTCACCAATGACAAATCTCCAGTGGAAAAATGTTGATAGCTGCACAGGTGTTAGAATAAAAAATGGCAAAATCTGTTTTCTAGGTGGGAACAGAAGGTGGATTCTGTTGGAGATTTGTTTGATAGTTACGAATACCAGACACAAGCCAGTGTCAGTTAAAGATGACTTGAGCAGATGGATGGCAGAGTGTGCACTGTGAAGTGCTGTAAAGTGAATGGCCTGGGATTTTGTTTAAAAATCTTAAAATGAATAATTGGAAGACAATTAAAGAAGCAACTACAATCTGCAGATTCCAAGGTTGCCAGCTGGCCCAGGAGGTGGGATTGGAGCTACATGAAACACAACTTTAGGAGCTTCCCTGATTTTCACACAAGAAAGCTCAAGATAGACTTTTTTGTGTATTTCTTCAGGAGCATAAATGCCTGTTCTGATGCAAAATAATTTTTTGTTTTATAATAGATTTCACATTGCCAGGATCTCAAACTATTTTTATTTAGAGTATCACCACTTCTGTAAGCTAAACATTAGACTGCTAGAGCTGAGCTTGCTTAACATTTTGTCAGTAAATTTAAACGAATGGGCTACAGAGATGGGGGCTGCTGTCAGTGACCAGGAGAGGGCTCTGGCAGGGCTGTGAGGGTGTCAGACACAGTACCAGACCTGTTTCCCTGCTGGAAAGAACACTGATTTACACGTGTTCAGAGCCATCTGGATTCACTGCACACATGGGCTAGAGTTGAGTTTCACTGCACAGGTGGCCAGAAGTGATGCACACATAGGAACACTGACCCCAAGTTTTCAGCCAAAAGAGCTAAACAGGAGCCTGGTTTTCCCCTTTTGTGTTCTGCTCATTAAAACCAGTGTTAAGTCGAGCAGTGCACATTTCACGTGCACTGAATCTTCTTCCTCAGCCTCTCTTTTCTTCCCTAAGTCAATGCTGGAAACAAACAGTGTTTTTGCTAATAAAATGAGACACAAACTGTAAAAAAAGGGCCAGATGCTCAGCAGTCCTGGAATAGTAGAGTCAGCTTTGCAGAGTTTGCCCTGCATGGTGCTGTGGCTATTACATGCACTAATGTCTGCAGGGCTCTCTTTCAACGTCCTTAGCACAGGAATCCCAGACCATCTTGAAATTATTGGAATGCTTGATTGATTTGACTTCCTTTCTGGGGCTGGGACCAGCTCCTAGCTCATGCCAAGCAAAAACGTGAGGGGAACCAGCTCTGTGTTGTTGTGGTCTTCTTCAATACAAAGCAACTTGCTCTTTGGAAAAGACTCTGGCACTGCAGAGGATGGAGATGCTCTGTCCCAAAAGATTTACATGACAGCCTTGACACCCATGGGAAACTTCTTTCTGTAAAACATTTAGAAGCACAAGGTTCTTCAGCTCTGACACTATGATTAATAGTGTTTTGTATTGAAATGCTGAACCCAGACAGACTAAGTGTAAAATGGGTAGTTCATGGTGTGGTTATTGTACTATTTCTGCATTTATTGTGAGGGAGAAGCATTCAGAAACCAGTGTGTGGGTCATGGCCCTATTTGGAAAGTTAATTCTGAAGATTGCTGTTGTCAGAAGACAAATTAAGCTTGTTAACCTTCCTTCTCTTCCCTCCTTCCTTCCTTTCCTTGTAGTTTCAAAGGACAGTGTTTGGTTTCCATGTGTCTGATTTTCAAGTGAGCCCTTATGAAGGGCTTTATCACCCTGCACTTACTCCCTGTTCTGACTCCAGGGATGGGGTTACATGAGACATGCCAGGATTTCCTGCCTGTGCAACAGAAAATGCTGGAGATCTCTCTGGTACGGCTGTGTGGCAGCTGTTGAGAAATGGTGACTTTTCTAGTTGGCACTGCTGAAACATCTCACACCTCTTGCAACTCCTAAAGTGCAGCTTCAGCATCAACTCACTCTGAAATGGTTCCCATTAACCACTTGCCCCAGCTCCTTCCCTGAGTGTATTCCCCAGCAGCTCTCTGTGCTGCTTCACAGCGTTCCCATCTGGAGCACCTCTGCTTCAGGAGATGCACTTCGGGGACTGCCAAAGCCCTGGTGCCTCTAATAGCTCCAGTAAAGAGCAGAAATAATTGTAAGGAACGAAGAGAGGTGCACTGAGCATTCAGGCAGCTCCTGTTCTCTGCAGCTGCCTAGGGGGTCACAGTGGGAGGACGGAAGCTCGGCTCAGGTGCTCATCTCACCCAGAAAACAGCCCAAAAGCAAACACTCACCTGCTTAGAATGGTACAGCAAGGAGAGCAGCATGAAAGCATTGAAACACAATAAAAAATCCCAATTATCCAAACATTCTGAATCTTAACACTGATGGACTGAATCCCAATTTGAGGTAACTTTCAGAAATGTTTCTCTTTCTGATGGCATTTAATTGATTAACAACAGCCCACAGTGTTTGATGCTGAGGTTCCTTCCCCAGCAGCAGTGGGATTTATGTGCTCACCTGTCCCTGGCTAGCTCCTGGCCACTGGCCTGGTTCAGTGCTGCCAAAAGCATGTCTTCACAGAAATATCCCAATCCTCCTTTGTCTGCTTCCCAAATATGCTCTTGAAAATGTGCTTACTAGAGGGAGTATTTACAGAGGACCCAATAAAAGTGCCTGGGACAAGAAGGATCAGCCTTGTGCTTTCAAACATGCCCTATACCAGCAAAAGGGAAGCACAAGGGAACAACCTGCAGCAAAAAGCTGATTACAAACTTACAGCAGGAGCTGGGGTTAAAGCCACCCTCTGTCCCCCACAGGCCTCTGAAAGGGCTGCACTGGGATGGGGGTGCTTTTAAGCTTCTCAGATGCTTAAATGCTATGAATTAGAAACATGCTGTATTTCCTGGAATGTCTTGAAGGTTTGCCAACTTCTTAGCTCTCCTTTCTAGGAAACTCCACTGAAAGCAAAGTAAATTAATGCTGCTGAAACCCTCTGCTTTTCTGGAAAGTGGATGTTTTCCAGACAGATGTAGCAGATTCCTCCTTCCTCCAGCCCACATCTGAGTCCCATGAGGTACCTTGCTGGTCCTGACCTTGCTTTGTAAACTCAACTTCTCAGCTGCCCCTTGGACCTCCACGACAGACTGCTGAAGGTGGCCACTCCCAGAGCCATGGAGCAGGCAGGGATGGTGGGGAGACAGGAAGTATTTAGACCATCACAGAGTGGTGTGTGTTGGAAGAGACCTTAAAGATCACTTAGTTCCAAGCCCCTGACATGCACAGGGATGCCACCCACAAGATCAGTTTGCTCCAAGCACAATCGAACCTGGCCTTCAACACTTCCAGAGATGGAGTATCCACAGTTTCCCTGGGCAACCTGTGGTGGCCTCACCACCCTCACAGGGAAGAATTTCTTCCCTTCTCTAATCTAAACCTACCCTCTTTCAGTTTCAAGCCATTCCTCCTTGTTCTGTCACCCCATGCCCTTACCAAAAGTCCCTCTCCAGCTCTCTTGTAGCACCTTTAGGTACTGGAAGGTGCCATAAGGTCCCATTGGAACCTTCTTCTCTCCAGACTGAACAACCTCATCTCTCTGAGCCTGTGTTCACAGGAGCAGTGCTCCAGCCCCTCTGTGATGCCCTGTGGAGCACATGCTCTGGAAAGATGTCTCTGAATGCTACCTGAATTGTCGAGGGGGAGGAAGTGTGTCCATGTCTCGTGCTGGCACTGTGCAGGGGTCCCTCTGAGGAGAGATGAAGGGTAGGCCCACTACCAAGCCCCACAGGTGGCACCCACAGGTCCCAGGAAGGTGATTTCACTCAGCAGACCCTGGCAAACCTTGTCATGTCTTTTCACTGACAATTTAAAGCTCTTGCATTCTTCACTTCTTATCTCAACAGAAGTGACATTTAATTCCAATGGGAGCTATATACATTTATACCTATAGACTGTGTCCTTAAATTTTCTTAATGCTAAAAAGGCCCTTCTCTTCCTGATAACAATATTGTATCTTTGAGGTGTGTTTCTTGTCATGTCATATCGTGATGAATCACACAGTGCCATGCCAGTCACCATAGGGAAGCAGATATAAAACAAATGATGCTCCAAAAAGGAACAAAACGTTTATAAAACGAAGCATTGGATGCTCCTTGTCTCAGCATTGCTAATATTGAGGTGCTGTTTTCCATCCAATATAGACAGGTCAGTCTGCAGGCATTACAACACAAATCACCTCCACAGAGTGACTTGCAAGTTTCAAACAGATTTTTTTCAAGTTGAGTTTTTGAGACCTGCACTTCAAAGCCATAAGGGAAAATATATTGTATTACATTATCAATATGTGTAGCAGGCTGGAAAAGCTTCTCCTTAGGGATCTGAAAGCCATTATAGTAAATTTGTGCTTCATAATAAAAAATATGTATTTCTAGAATAAATCAAAACCAGAAGCACTTTTCTCTTTAGAGCTGGTGAGATGAGTGAGGGTTTCAGGTGTCTGAATCCAATGGTTTGAGAGCTCAACCATAAATCACAGAGATAAGACAAAAACACCCTCCTATCCTCCCATTCCTAATGTGTAATCAGCTGCTTGGGAAAGTTAAATGGCATCTTACACGACAAAGAATAAAGCACCGCTTATGTTCTTAATCTGAAAGGAAATATGAAAAGGCAGATACCCAATCTGCCTGTTGCTTTCAAAGGAATATCTATCTTTTCCTGGGCAAATGTGAGCAGGCAGGACTTGACTGCAGGTCCTGTGTGACAAAGCTTGTGCAGCTGGTCCTGCATTATTTCTGCGAGGTGCAGCTGCAGGAGACACAGGCAAACATAGCAAAGGACAAGTGGTCCTTCTCCCCCAAAGGAAACAAGACACCTGCCCTGGTACAGGGCAAAGTTACACAGCCAACCTCGGCATTTTGTGTTTAAATAATGGATAAAAGGGGTTGCTTTGTTATTATGTAGATGCTAAAACCCTGTCTGGACATACTGTTCATTGCTAAAGGAAAGCTGAATTCTGAACATACCAAGGCTCAACATTTTTTAGAGTCTCCTGGTGCTGCTGCAGCATTTCCCTTGTTCTCTCCCTCCCAGTTCTGCTCTCACTTGTCATCTCCTCTCTCTTTTGATCCTGTCTGTTCCTCTGCCTTTATCTTTCTTCTCTGTGCTCCTTCTCCTCCTTCCACTGTTATCTCAAATTATTTCTCTTGCTAGATCCTCCTTCTGTCATCAGGGGGTTTCTTTCCTTCTCTAGAAACACTTGACCCACGAAGTGCTGACCAGGCTCCCTGTTGTCTCAGGACTGGCTGAAGGCTGTGTGTTAGATTGCAGAGGAAGGCTGCCACAAGTGGAACTCTGCTCCAGAAGCAGCAGAACAAACAACAAAAAGTCTGAGGAGTGGATAACACATAGATATGCCATGTTGGGTACTTGTCTACTCCTGGAGAGGCTTTAAAAATATTCTGTTAGCCTTGCCTTCCTTGCCTAAGATTTTGGGCTCTCACAACTGTGGTAACCAGAAAAAAAAAAAAAACCAAAACAAAAAAAAAACCAACAAAAACAGGCAGGCAACTTCATGATGCTCAACCCAAAAAACACAGAATACAAGAAAAAATGTGGGAGTGATGATGCTGCTGAGCCTTTCAGGTGATTCTTTTCTGCAGACAAATGTCACAGCCTGCAAAGTGGATGGAAGGTGACAGATACCAGTAGTGACCTCTCCCACAAGGGGTTGTGGTGTGACTGCTGTTCCTCTCCTGTCGAGCTGTGAAATTTCCCAATTTCCAACAAAAATGACAATATTTTAATATTTCTTTCTTAGATAAGGAATAAGAATTTAAGCCATCTACATTTTCTGCTGGGTTTCCAGACAATATTAAGTTTGAAAATTCTGAAATTGTTTATTTCCTTCAATCACCAGCCAGCCATGGATACCCTTCAGTGCCAGAGAGGAGTGGCAGTGGGGAATTCCTTCATTGTGCTGCAGCCTCAGAGCCCACTGTGCACATCAGAAATGAGTCTGTGCTGCTGGAAGCCAGTGCACATAGTTTTAAAAGTTTGTGTTAACATTTTTTCCACTGAAGAAGAAAAAGTAATGAAGTATTCCTTTCAATCTGAATTCCCCTGTGGATGCAAATAAATGCATAATCAACAAAACCTCAAAATTTTTTAGCTGTATGAAATGCAAAATATTTCAATTCCACTCAAACTTTCTCACTGGAAAAAAGAGGAAACAGCAGAAAAAAAGAAACAAGAAAAACTGAGAATGTACTTTTCAATTACATAATTCTAATGGAAGGAATTGTTGGCCACCTCTAATTCTGAGTTACTTTTCAAATTGAAACCCTACTGGGCCAAAGTCCACAATGTTGAAATGAGTTCTTACACATGGAAGAGTGAATCAAAACTCTTCCTTTCCTTCTCCTCTGAATAAAAAATACTGTCTTTTAAGCCCACTTTTTCTAGAAGCTGAAAAACAAGAATATCTAAAAAACAAAGCAAAGGATTTCACCTACCACTCCAACCATTAGAAAAGGAAAGAGAAAACTGCATCATTTTGATGTTAATGTTGCTCAATGAGCTACCACACATTATCCAACAAATCTCATAAGTGTGATAGAGAAACCATACAGCATGAATTAAAAGGAAAAACCTCAGCACATAGGTTTTTACTCTACTTTGGTTATTTCTATTTAGCAAAAACCCTATGATAATAGAGCAGCTCAGGATTAGAGCACCTTGCTTCATCACCACCACAAAGGGCTTGTTGGCCTCAAGTGTTTTACTCCAGGTAATTGATGGCTAAAGGACTCAAGCTATGTAATGGAGTTACAGACAGCATTGCAAGTAGATGCTGTGCTTTGTTCCACCTAACGATGTTTTCTGCAGGCTGTCTTAATTAGGACGGATGGAGAGCTTTCTGCAGCACAGCTACTCATTTGAATGAGCTGTAACAATGTACAAGACAGGCAGAGATAAGGATTAGCACATCTACCTTTGTGTAAAAAGAGGAGGAGAATAAAGATTTGACATCATCTGAAATTTACAGAATTTTCATTAAATTCTATCCAAGTCACCCATCTTGACTCAGCCAACTTAAAGATTCCACTTTTTTTTTTTTTTTTCCAGTGAGGACAGAGCAGTAGCCTATTTTTCTCAGCTAAGTAACATACTAAATTTCCAGCTTCTTGACCATGACAATATTTTACCTTACGCTAATCAGCTAGTGTTATCAAAATTATTGGGAGTGGAGAGGGGGAGAGGAGGATTAAGACAAGGTCATCCTTCTTCCCATCATGGATAAAAAAGCCAAAGACTTCCTCTTGTTTTTCTCACTGTCACTTCCAGAAATCTCAGAACCAAAAACCAGGCAGCAAATCAAGGGAATGTCATATAACAGTGGGACTGATTCTCATGTAGACAAAAGTCTCTTTCCATCACCTTTGAAGATGTGTTTTCTGCACTGCAAAAGCACTTTATGCTAACCTTTCTATGAATCAGTGTCAGGACTGTGGTGCTTAATTGATTAAGATGCTGGAGGGTCTGAAAGGAAAATGGTTATACTATAAAAAAGTGCAGCTCCTTCAAGGTGTTAAAATCTAATGAGATTTTCCACTTGTTTGTGCACGACTGGCTCAGGGCATCTTTTGTAAAATCCTCCCCCAGATGAGGAGCTGGAGAAGAAAAACACTTAAAGCTGCTTAGTTATTGTTTCTTGCTTTGAAGGACAAGCCCCATTATTGGATTTTTCTGATGCTCTATATGGCTATAGGATGTGGGTTTTCTCATTTAGAGGGTCTGAAGCAGCTGGTAGGATTCTGACCAGAGTTACTGTAAACTGCCACAATACCACTGACAATTCCTCCCTCAGAACATGCCTGCCTTGTGTCCAGCAGTCACATCAGGTTCCTGTGTGCCTCCAATTTTATTGAAGAACAAGTTAATCTTCTTGAAAGCAACCCCCCCACCCCAGTAAAACCTTCCTCTCATCCCCTCTCAAACAAGGTCTTGTTTACCAAGTAAAACAGGAGCTCCAGCCCTGGGTTTTCATGCCACCACTGGTAACAGGAGAAAAAACATAAAATGAAAAAGGAAATGTGCTTAAAATGGAGACAAAATAAGTAAGGATGGGGGGGAAAGAACTGGCAGGCTATAGAAGAATAAATTGTGGCAATAATGACCAGAAGGTAAAAATCTGTTCCCTCCAGTATTCTTCATTTAAAAATTTCCCTCTCCTGATTAAAACTTTTTAAACAGTAATTATTATCACAAAGATATTCATAAACAGATGTTTTAAAAAATGCAAATTAGTCCACAATTCAGAAAATATGCAGTTTGTGTGCCACAGGGAATTTAATCTTTGAAAGCAGAAAAATGCATCAGACCCCATTTCCAGCAGAACACCGTAACTCAGGACTGGAAGCAGCACATTTTTTTCCTCTACTTGTTAAATATGGTAATGGAGTGAAAAACCTATTATTTACTGAAGACTACTGCTTTTATATTGCGTTTTTATTCATAAAAATGATAGAATATATCTAATTCCAAGCTGCTTTATTAGTTTAGCATAAAGCTGAAGCATACTTACATGAACAAAAGTAAAAATAGTTTCCATTAACATACGTAAGTATCTACAAATAATTCAAAAGTACATATTCTTTTTCTCTTCTTTCCCTGGAAAGGGAACATTTGTTCAAATCAGACGCTTTTCTGATAAATAAGAGCAGCTTTTCTGATTGTCACTTGTTTGTGAAATACAACATGGATTATTGTTTCTGTGAGGGTAATTGGCTGTGGAGCCTCTTCTATTTCATATCATGATACCACTAGAAATAATGAAATACTATAGATTCTAAAATGAGTATGGTCACTTAATTTTAAAACAAAGCAATTACTGTTCTATTACCAGGTATTCTGAATCAATATATTGTCTTGCAACTTGCACTCACATCCAGAATAATTCTATAATATTACAAGTAGTCAGAAGTGAATAGCAACAGAGCAGAACAGATATTCAACAGGAGTCCTTGGGTATAGTTTGTGCAGGTTGTACACTCAGATTGGCCAGCAGTGAAAATAGAGCTTGGTTATTGGTCTTCCAGGTGTCTCAAAATATCCAGCTAGCCCAGGGATATACAGAATTTATGGAGCTTCTGAAAGCAGTAAATTATAATTCTTACCTTATTTTCAACAGCTGGAGTTGGTCCCTTTGACATCAAAGGAACTAATAAAGCACAAAGAGTGCATTGGATTTGACCCAAGAGACACACATGCACTTTTATATACGAGGTAAAATTTTATTGGTAATGGTAAGCCTCATGGCTGACTTTCTTACTCATCTGGATTTTTCTGCCTCTTTCTTTTCAACAATTCTTTGAATAAACACTATATGGCTCTCATTTCTTCCTGACTGGAAAAACAATCTGCTTCTCAAAAGGAAAAATAACAAATTCACAGTGGTTTAGTAATAAGTAAAATACTTAACATAAATAATGAGTAAGCAAAAAAGTAAAGTGATCACTGCTACAAGGGTCAAAACCAGAAAAGTAGATGAGAGCTGCTTTTTTTACACTGAGAGAAATTTTCACAATGCTATATTTGCTCCTTTAATTGGAGCTTTATACATTAGCATTTATACAGCTGATTTTTTATAATGCTTAATATTAATAAAGGATTACACAACTCAAGGCCCCCAAATTATAATAATTACAAAATTAATCCTCTTCAAGCTCTCTGAACAGCAGGTAACTGCCATCTCCTCCATGGAAGCTGAAGCAGGGGATACCAGGATGTGTAGGGATGCTTCTCTTTATGCAAACTGACAGAGACCAGCCTTAGAGTTGGTATTACCAAAAAAAAAAATTCTTCCCTGTGAGGGTGCTGAGGCCCTGTCACAGAGAAGCTGTGGCTGCCCCACCCCTGGAAGTGTTGAAGGCCAGGTTGGACAGGGCTTGGAGCAACCTGGGATAGAGGAAGGTGTCTCTGCCCACGACAGGGGTGTGGAATGGGATGAGCTTTAAAGCCCCTTCCAACCCAAACCATTCTGTGGTATGATCCTAGGACAAAAAGAAATTGCCTCAAGTTGCACCAGGAGAGGTTTAGATTGGATATTGGGAAAAATTTCTTCATGGAAAGGGCTGTCAAGCATTGAACAGGCTGCCCAGGGCAGTGGTGGAGTCACCATCCCCAGAGGGATTTAGATGATGTGCAGATGCAGCGTGTGGGTCATGTTTTAGTGGTGGGTTTGGCAGTGCTGGGTTAACAGTTGGACTCTATGATCTCAGAGGTCTTTTCCAACAGAAATAATTCTCTGATGTCCCCCACACAACCTCCCAGCCCGTGAGTAGCACAGCAAGGGGTGTCTTACAGCTTCTCTTATTCACTAGAGAAGGGTTTACATTTCAGCCCTAAGCAAACAGCCTCCTTTATGCCCCTTAAACCTGTGCAGGGCCAGCCCAGTAACAAGCTGCACCACACAGGTCTCTAGGGACTCACCCTATGTGATATTTAAAAGTATTTCCAATTATTAATGCAACATAACTATAGTGAACCGGGGGCTGTATTTCTTCACACACAACAATGTTCCACTTCCCACCTTACACTGAAACTTCTCCTTCTCTGTCATAACAGTCAGGATTAAACAGTCCCAATCTCAAGAGTGAATTTGTGACAGTGGGAGACATGGAGAGCAGTCCCAGTGAGCACAGGACTAAATCACCCTGCCAAAGCACAGAATTATAGTATCTGAGATGAAGTAGACAGTAGGCTCAGCAAGGCAGAAGTCTGGATCTTAAAAGGAACAGCTTGCCTGAGCTTCCCTCCACAATTTCCCTACAGCTGGAACAGATCCCTTCTCACTCTGAGGAGGTAATTTATCCAGAAAGCAAAGCACAGTCTGAATTTATTCATGATCATCTCAACAACAGCCACACCTATGAACACACCCATATTCCAAGTGCTTCTCTGCCATCTCCCTCCATCCCTGATGAGGATTCACCTTCCTTCCACACTGATTTTACTCATCCCCAGACAATCCACTTATGTGGTTAACATGTGGAGAAGGTTTGCCACTAGTGTGACAAAAGTTGGCTTTCCTCCTTTAAACCAAGCTCCTGGGGACAGGCAACAGCCTTTTCTAAATATGTTTATACCTTGCATTTAAATCCATTATTGCATGTCATTTACCAGTGCTGTGTAAAACCACATAACCAGCACCTTGAAGATGAAAAAGGACATGGACACAGCTTATGGTGATTCTTCCAGCACCCAGCTCCTGGAAAGGAAACTTTTCATACTGTGTGTTAGTTTAATCCTGAAGTTTGTCACTGCAGCTGCTGTAAGAGTGACTTTCCAAACACAGTTTCAATAGCACTGTTCCAGACAGCATCTTGAGACAAGATTAGAGTGTGCACCCACATTGTCAGTAAGTACTAAATCAGTCCACTGGTGTTTTAAATGCACCACATTGTGCTCAGGTCCATCTCTCTTTCCAGAATACCTGATCAAGGGGAATAAAGAAATTCCTTCTCATCTGAATTCTACGAGGACATTGGAAAACTCTGGGCCACTAAGGAAAAATGACATCTTCATGATGGTAGCCTCATGTTGATGCAGTCACAGATTAACTCACCTCCTGAATATAGTAGGGAGTAAAAAATTGAGCTAAAAAATGCATTTCTAGGAAGATTCAAATTTTAGTGCATGAATATCAGCAGTGCTTGTGTCCACAGGGATTTTATAGAGTGGTTTTGAAACAATCTGTGCATCAGAAAATACCACATTTTTCAATGAGCACAGGAAGTCTGCAAAGCTTTTTGTGCAAAAAGCAAGGTTAAAACTCATTAGAGCTCACATCAGGCATTTGATGGGCTTTACAAGCTGCCTTACTGTCTTAAAGTGAAAAATAACTGGTAGGAATTGGTTTATATTTTTAAATGTCCTGGATTCTCCTTCTCTAGCTAGGAACCAAAATCTGCCCATGCCAGACACTTATTCCCTTGATAATTCTTCTCCTATTGTTTTAAAATTATGAGTTTTGACAAGGGTTGTAAAGATTGCCATTAAACTCTGCTCAGGAGCTGCAATGGAGCATGGGGGAAAAAGTAAAAATAGTGAGGATCTGGGCCACATTTGCCTCCACTTTACAGAGCAGAAGTGGCAGGAACATCCAGGGCTTTTCCATCTCACAATCAGGGCTTACACTGTGACCAGGGGCACCTGCAGTTTTGAGTCACAGGGACCAAGTCTCACAAGGAAAGATCCCCGTTTATGGCTTCCTTTGGCAGCAAGAAGAAATCAGGGGCTCCTCCAGAGTGCTCCTTTGATTATAGAGAAATCATAGGTTTGCTCCCAAAGAAAGTGATTTGCAAACAGTAGAATATTCTCTTGCAAAGAGTAAAATATTCTGAAATTAAGTCTGTGATCTATAATTCCCATTGTACACAGGCCCAGATTAAATTGTCCTTTTTAATTTCAATAGTTTTCAGCAAAACTACAATACAAAAAAATATACTTGATACAAGAAAGAAGAAAATAAATTTTAAAATTATTGGTAAAGAGAAGCCAAAACATTAATAAAACATTTCCAGTATCTCTTTGTAATTTCTGGTACTTTTATCTGATTTAGTACATCACTGAAAATCCTAACATTTTTGAATTTTAATTTTGGAAGTTTGACTGAATTTTTTTCCTGTAGTTAGCAGTGTCAGTACACAAACATATTTGTACAGTTTACTTTACAGTGTACTTTGTTAAATCCATGTAAAACTTTAAATTTGTTTCAAGGGAACTCTGGATGTGATCTAAATAATTGAGCAAGAGAATCTTGTTAAATATTTAGGAAATATATATTGGCATTTTTATATTTTACAGTACCACCCTATTAAAATTTATGGTAAGGAAGATTCTATTAAGCTTCTGAGACACTAAGTACTAAATAATCCCTGAAGAGAAGAGAGGAGGGAATATAAGTATTATCTTGTTACTGACTGGTCCCAGAGTTTTTGAGCAAAGAGCACTACAATCCAATCTGCATTTATAACAGCTGACACTATGGTAGGGTGCAATGAAAATCATTTTATCTAAAAATTTACTTGTCTACCAAGATGTCTTGTGTCTGGAAATACAAAGGATCTGCATTTATACAGTGGAACAGTTATTCCATTTAAGTGTTTCCATCTTGCAGCTTCAGGCAGTGCTTTACCTGACGCCCTGGGCTGCATGGGTATGAGGGGAAGAAAGAATAAAGGACAGCTAAAAACCCTTAGTGCCATGTCACAGAGCTAGTGCTAAAGAAAGAGGAATATCTGAAGACACTCATGGTGTGGAACAGATCTCACATTTACACAACAGAGAGCAGCCATGGATGACTTAAATGGCTTTTGCATCACATCATTAATATTTTGAGACTCAGAATAGAGAAGCCAAACAGGACTTCATCAGCAAATCAAGCTGAGCTTTTCTGAGTTTGACTCCAAAAACTTGGGGGGAATAATCAGCAGAGTCCTTGACTGAGAGTGTTTGCACCAAGAATCTCCCATGGCAGTGGCATAAACCACTGCTTGGCCACTGCTGCGTGCCAGCCACAAGCACATAAATAAATCTGTACTGCACACACACACACACTGAGCACAGTGTTCCCCTACAGGACTGCAAGTCCTTTTAATAGCTTGAAACATGCAACTGAGAATAGAAATCTAGTTGCTTTTACAAATTATTTATAATAAAAGAACATGAGATTAGGAAAAGAGAAGCAGGTTGTACCACAGTACAGGAAAGCAAATGTTGTGTGAACCATGTTCCTGGTCAGAAGAGGGAAAAAAGGCACTTCTGGCCTGTGCAGATTAACTGTGTCAGCACAGCAGACACTCATCCTGAGTTTTCTGAATTGATTTTAGAGACAGAATCTGTCAGACATCTAATACAAAGTTACCCAAGGCGAGAGCAAGGTGAATGATCACTAACTGTGTAACTCTGCCATCAAAAGCAGCCAAAGCCTTGGGATTCTGAAATTATGTTTCAAATGGCTTCCGTGACAATTTTCTCTTTGACTAGCCATAGCACTGACTCATTTTCTTAGTTACTTCTCTGATTTGTTTGCCAAAAAATGCTGCAGCAGAGATGCTGCTTCAAGATGACAAGAATCTCAAGACACGTGGAAAATGTGCTTTGCAACACTGACAAGTGAGACCAAACAGGGGTTGTGTAAAACAGTATTAAACAGGTTTGGGAGGGTCACTCCTTGACTTTAGGTTTTTGACATTGTCTCAGATTGCTCAGTTCTTTCCTTGTTTGCACTCTGCTGTCATTAGAACCCTATGAAAAGTGTCTTTGTAACTACAGCTATTTTATTTCATTATTTCGTATTATGCAGCTATTCCACACAAGCTGCTGGGACCACAATTCCTATATAGCATCCAGCTAAATTCCAGACGTCACAAGGTTATTTATAATTTTATATAACAGTCAATTCAATGAGAGAGTGTGAAGGGATGACTCAGATTCACTGACTTTTGCTGACCAGAATGTATATTCCATATCTGTATTTGGTGAATTTTGACTTCTAGTTCACCCGTGAACTTGCCTGAAGTTTGCTAAATTAAATACAAAATTAGAAAACAAAATCTAGTCCCAAATTTTTAATAATTCAGAAAAAAATCAATTTATATTATCCATAAATCAAACAATAGCCTTTATGTTCTCAAATTAGAGCCTGTGCAAGCACTTTCCACACAACAGGGGTACTCATTTCAAAATGACACTTCTGTGTTCCTTAATGTTCTCTCTGATGCATTCAGAATTCTCTTCCTAGAATAATGCAAGAGAATAAAATAACTAAATATCAAGTATAATGTGACATGTGCAAAACAAGAGGAAAAGAAGTCTTAGTACATGACCAGAAAAACTTGTATTTTTTTTTTCATTATTTCAAGATATTAGTTATCTGAAAAGTTATGGGCTTCATTCATTCTACTACTAATGCAATCATTAGATATATTTAATTTAAACATTAAAACTTCCACCAGAGTGATTAAAAATGTTTTTATAGGCGCTTTGGAAAAAACAATGTAAAAAATCAGGTTGTGTCCTATTTTGCTACAGAGTAAGGAAAAGTCCTCTCTAGAGACATCTTTACTTCTGTGTCTTGGTGTTGTAGCCCAGGTTTTTTTGGGCTTTAAACCCTGATGGAACTTGGGGTTTGGGGCCACCTCGTGCTGACAGAGTTTGGGCAGACCCTGCTCTGAGACAAAGCCCTGCTGAGTTTGTGGGGCAGCACCGAGAGAGCAGCAGTGCCCTGCAGCCCACCCCAGGCTGGGGGCCTCACGGTCCCCTGGGCTCAGGACTGACACATCTGTGTTAGAAAATGCAATTAAATCTGAACACAACTGTATTCACTACCGCCACATAAAACATGGAGACTTTATACACCCTCCTGCCTCTTCAGCTAAAAGTGGTAAGTTAATAACAGCCGTTGGAAACAGCATTTATTGTACACAACTTGCCTCCAAAGCTCTGAGCACAGAGATTTTCTCTTCCATACTGTTTAAATATAGATGAGTGGTTTTTCAAAAATGGTAGAATTATTCAGTTCTTTGTTATTGATAAAATACTCAGAAAGGTCGCAGATGCAGCACTTTATAGATGATAAATATTCCCTGAAAATCCACTGAAAAAAGCTACTGTGACCTTTTATCCATCGCAAAATGACTTCCCAGGCAGTAACAGCCCCATTTTGTTTGGTTGGTTTTTTTGTTTGTTCTCCCATGAACTTCAAAGATGTATTTTATTAGTCATTCCAGGAAAAAAAAAAATAAAACAACTCAGCAACACTGCTGTAAAATTCAAAAAGATATTACAGATAATTCCTGCTGCAGAAAAGAAAGCAAAGCACTGTGCATAGAGAGAATCAGTGAAATCATAATGTCCTTCACAAAATTATTGCTTCATTATTTGTACCCCTGATGTTCTTACATCCTTTGCTGTGTAGTCAAGATATACCTATCCAAACTATTTCTCTACATTTACATTCATACATTTATCACATCACGTGCCTGCACCCCAACAGTACATGTGCAGCTACATATTATTTGCACAAAGAGAGAAAAAATGTAATATTAAAACAAAATCCTATTATTTTTAAGCCAAACTCAGAACTTGTAAGATTTTTAAAGCACATTTTCAATGGCTTGAATTTGACAGTGGCATTGCTCACAAGTGCTGACAGTGCTGGTTTGTTGTACCACACCATCAGGAGTGCTACATGCACAGTATATTTTACAATAAAAACTTGGAGGTACTCAGGAGCACCTTAAAATGTTAATGATGCCATCTTTTGTACTAGACAAGTAACCTCAAATCCAGCCCCCTGTGCTCTAAGACAAGGAAAATATTGTTAGCACTAGTCAAGAAACTCACAGAATTAGGTAAAACAGTTTTCCCTTAGGAAGCAAGCCTGCAGCACCACGATCCAGCATTTGAGGACACTCCCAGGATGAAAGCTGCAAGGATGCCAGTACAAAATACCACATCCAAAGCCCAGGAGGGGTTTTTGCTCTACCAGAACAGAAGCCCAGAGCAGATGATTTCACTCTGACCTGCAGTGGCCACACACCTGGCTCACAGCACACAGTCCTGAGTGAGGAGAGTTGGTTTGCAAGGAACAATTTTCAATCAGCTCAGAGGTTCATGGTCCTTTCCCATTGACAGGACAATCTACTGTCAAGTGCTTGCTAATTACTATCAGGAGTCAAGGGGCAGGCTTAGGTTTGCACTGGAAGGGTAATCCTGAGAGTTGGGCAAAGCCCAAAATCTTCCTCGCACACCAAGAGAGCAAAGTGTGGGTGCAATCCAGTTTCCAGAACTTTCTGGCACAGAATGACAGCTCAGCTCCAGTTTCTCCCTTTGTTTCCTGCACAACATGGGGTGGGGTTGGATGGTGTTTTTTGTACCAGTTTGGGCCCTAAGAGAGACTGTGGCAGCACAGCTTATAAACACCAAGGTGAACACAAGGCAGCAGCTTCCCCAAAGGCATTTGACAGGCTTTGGATGCAGTGTTTTGCTTACTACATTACAATGGAAGCATCTTTTAATACATATCCTTTGGGTCCTATATTCCTGTAACAGCTTTATCTCTTGAACAGAATTAAGTGCTCAGTCTTACCAAGCAGTCACATACAAATTAAGAAGACCTAATAATCATTATTTTTGATTGACTGGCAAGGGTTATACGGCTGGTCTATTCATTATTAGTTACAGCTTACATGGGTCTTCACCAGAAATACTGGTTCCACACAGTCTGCTGAGATATAAATACATTTTTAAATGGACTCAGGATCTCATACCAACTCTTTTTCTCACACGTGCCAATCAAACCACATACATGTCTTTGCTGACTGGAAGTGGCCCATGCACCTGAGCTAAGGCTACATCCATGAATGAGAGAATACAGATCCAGACTTCCTTCCTCATGTTTTATTTACACAGACTTGTGATTATTTGATGTTAAATGCATTGTTAACACATTTCTTTATAGCTATTCCATTTATAATTTATTTATATACATGATGTTGTAGCATCCTCTTATTGCAAGAATAGCTTCTGGTGT
Source organism: Lanius collurio (assembly GCA_020086605.1). Classification (NCBI taxonomy): domain Eukaryota; kingdom Metazoa; phylum Chordata; class Aves; order Passeriformes; family Laniidae; genus Lanius; species Lanius collurio. Next base: position 1,273,777 of record JACBWW010000057.1, on the reverse strand, counting down.
TCTGGGATTGCTGTCAATGAAATCTAGGGATTATTTGGGTTATCCATGTGTGAATTCCCTCCTTGTCAGTGAGCAGATTCACTTAGAAGACATTTTTACATTCTTCAAGCTTCACTTTTAATTCTCCACTTGAAGAGCAGCAATGCAAAGAATCCACAGAAAAAAACATAAAACAAATCAACCAACCAACAAAAAAAAAAAAACCAAACCAAAAAGAAAACCACACAAACCCCAGAAAAAAAAAAAAAAAAAAAGAGACTGAAAAAACTGAATCTTAGAGAAATCTAAGCCCTTAGACCCACTGGACTGAGGAATAGAAATAAGCAAACCAGCTGACTATGGCAGAAAAATTCCTTTAATCTGTAATCCGATCTCAGTCCAAGCAGCTATAAGAAGATGTTTTAGCAAGACTGAGGGGTAATGTATATTGACATAACCCCATAAAAAAGCTGAGAGTCTATCAGAGACCCTAAATGTTGGGATATCAGCAAAATGCATTTGCTAATGGGAACAGGCCTTGTGCACAGTTTGGGAAGGAGCTGATGGAGAGTTCCCCAGTTCCCAGAGCACCTTGCCAGGGTGCAAAGCAGAGCTGTGCAGTGTCTGTCTTGCACCACTAACACTGGCAGAGCAAGCATCTACCCATGCCATGCCCTGCCCTGTGCCAAGGCTGGGAGTACAGGAGCTCTGGGGAAGGTCTCTGCCAGGCTCTTGCACATCACTCAGAATTTGTCTTGTGACTGGGAGTAAACTTGAGATGCTCAGCTCTCTTGCTGCACTAACACCTCTGGCTTCTTGAGGTTATCCAAGGCTGAGAACCCCTGTCCTATTTGCAAACTCTTCTAGAGAGAAAACAAACAACAAGCAACAGGTTTGGATCCTAGAAATGCAAACCTATTGTAGAGTAGTACTTGGCAATACCTGTGAGAGCATCCTGCCTTACTTATGGTCTGAGGGGAAGGTACTGAAACACCAATTCTGTACCTCTTCATGGCAATTGTATTCCTTATGATGGAAGAGAAGACATTTTCAATGAAGCTCAAAAAGCTTGACAAAATTCAGCCCAGAGCTATGCTTTCTGTAGTTGGGCACAGAAAGTGGGGAGGATCATGGCAGCAGCAGAGGGAGAACATCAGGGTCTGTAAGGCACATCACTGCCTCAGAGGGAGCAGGGGCAGGGAAATTTGAGAGGAGATCTCCTCCAGGAAGGCAGAGAGCAATACTGATACTACTCTTTTTTAAGTTCTTGTCAGATCTATTGAGCAATAAGTCAGTATTTAATGTTTCCCTCACCTTCAGAGTCCCTGTAGCACCCAGTGCCCAGACTGCTCCTCCAGGGACAGGCAGAAAGAAGTAAGGCCATGAGGAACAGCCAAATCCATACTTGTTGATAGTTTTAATAATAGATTATAGCCACAAATAAAGCATGGCAAGTTGAAAAGAAAACTTGGAGTTTGCACAGCTGCAGTTGTACCTGATCCACTGCTCTGCATATCAGATTTCTGGATCAAGCCTCACAATGTTTGACCACGGTGTCTCCATGGCCTTCTGAGCCCTTGTCTGCACCCATCAATGAAATAATGAAAAGCTACCACTTTTTGCAAAGAATCAAGATTAGTAAACTTGCAGAAAGATTTTTGTGAGCTGAAGGCACTTGAGCTGAGAAGATAAAAAGGAAGGAGAATGTGCTCATGTTGCTCTGCAAATTATTCAGATGCTCATCGTTAGCATCACCTGCAGACGATCATCTAATGCCAACAGCAACCAGTCTGAATGCAAATACTCTTTGTCCTCCCACCACCACCAAGGAGCCAAACATTTGGAGCCCTCAGCCAGGGAAGCATTCAGAGTAGGTACAATCATAAGTTAAATTATAATTGGAAGCTACGGTACAGTAGCCTTAGCTGAGGGATCAGCGCCTCCGAAAGCGGGCAAGGAAAGGAGATACATCTGTCTCTGTGCACTTTATTGAAGTCTAATTCAAAGTGCAATGCTGGTGATTTAACATAAATGCAACACATTTTTATAATCCTTATCAAATGTTCACTCACTAGATCAGCATAAAGCAGAGCTTATTCAAATGGATAAGAGAGGATTATGTGATTCCCATTGTGAAGAAAAAAAAGTATTTAAAATAGAGAGATTCTTTAATCTGCTGTTCAGAAGGCACCGTGCACGTTACTGATGGAACAATGTGTGTGCATCCAACTTTTAATCACACAGGTCCTGACAAGAGAATAGTGAAATTTTTCTTTCCAGCACACAGGATAAGATGTTAACAATATAATCCTGATTGCCTGTCAAACTTTGATGATTTTGGTTTGGTTACTGAATAAGTATTTAACTGCACTTTGCAAGTTATAACAACACGGGTGAGTTTTCAGGGTCTAAACCTTCATTCTAAAGTTTTGTATATCTATTTTGGGCATACATAGTGTTTTCTAACAAAATTTTATATGATGTTCTGATATTTAGCAAGCAAATCAAACAAAATTTGAGCACTTACAGGTAAAGACCATATTTTTCAGCAAAAGCATATTCCAAATAAAGGTCTCTCTGATGAAAGAAGTAGATTTTTCATCAAGACCTAAACTAAGTTTTCAGAAAAATATTTTCAGATCACAGTTGATAATATTGGCTTCTTTTAGGGAAAAATAGTTTTATAACTTTAAAAATTGTCAGAGGCTAGATTTCTTCAGCTGTGCTATTTTTTAAGAATATTTAGAAAAAAGCTAAAAGAAAGGGGAAGGGACCTGTGTCACAAGACTCAATGAACGAGGCAGAGATGATGTTTTGGGACAGTCACACATACCTATAGAACTAAAAACTCCAAGGAGCTCAGAAGTTGACGAGATTCCCACTTTAGTCTTTATCCAGGCTTTGTTTTCAATAAAAGTTCTCTTTTATTTTGTCACAGGTTGACTCAGGCTATGACAGACACTTGAGAAATATCCAAAATGAGGAGGTACCAAAAAAACCTCAAAGTTTACTTATTTCTGCAAAAGAAATCATGGCTTAAATGAAAGTCCTTAACATTTGTAGCTACAACTGTGACACCCTAATCACACATCAATGACAAGCATATTTCACAAATCTCATCTACTGAGTAAGAACAGTTCCTGTACTGCTGTGGTGGGTCAGTGTTCTCTATGAATCACTGACCTGTAGTTAAAATGTTTAGCAATCAAGGATATAATTGAACCTCCTTTACAACACACAGTTAAATTCAGAGAAGACAAGGCTGGATGATATTACAACTGCCATGGTTTTTTCAGGTCAGAGATAAATTCTGGTCTAACTTAGAAGCAACCTTGCACAGAAGTTTTTATTTTCCAAATCATACCTGAGGGGAGTGGTTTTGCTAAAATTAAAAGTGAACTCAGAAAGAAGCTGAGGACACCACAGTAAAGAAAATATAAGAACATGAGCGTGTTTATGCATAAGGGGAGTTTTACTACTTGTACATGCCCATGCTTTCACATTGATTCTGAAAATAAGTGGATGCCTTCAGCAGTTATACTGGCACTTAAATACCCTTTAATCACTCAGAACTTGTCTTGTGACTGGGAGCAAATTAGAAGAGAGTGCTTTCAATTTGCATCATTCAGCGAGGAATTAAAAAATAAATACTGTAATAATGAATCCTAATAAAATTATACCTTCCTTAAAATAAGGTCATAGCAACATGTTATCATCAGATGGATTCAATTTTTTTTTAAACCTAGGAACACAGAAGAGCTCAGCACAAGAAATTAATCCTTTTCAAGCTCTGATAGAAGTGTATATGCTGTGGGCAGAACCCTCTCAGTGCTCTGCTCAAGCCCAAGGGCAGGACAAACACGAGCAAATCATTAGTGAAACCAACTGGTCCAGTGAAACATCACCTGCCCCACCAGTTTATGCAAACAGATAAGGAAACTGGCTAACAGCTACAAAGTTCCATCAGAAATATTAATACCACAAGTTACTGGCAAGGCTTTGACCAGAGGGATGAACAGTGGTCCTGATGTACTTCTGACACTTGAGCATTGTAGGAATGAGGTAACAAACTTCCAAATAAAAATTCAAATGTTACTTGAGGTCTTTTTAAACACAATTTGACTTTTAATTGCTGTTTCTTCAGCAATAAAGGTAAGTAAGTACATTTTAGCTTTCCCATCAAGGAAAATGCACTGCCATGGCTCAAATCACTACAGGTTGGAGAACCAACTGAAATGACTACTTTTCATGGTCTCTACAGTAACTCATCATCCATGGTTTTGGAAGATATGGCATTTTTTTTGTATATTGTTCAGCAGAAGTCAGTATTTTAATTTTTACCCTGTTTCTTACATGAAGAGAGACAATGTAAATAATGCTGAGCCAGTCAAGCCATCACTTACATCAGTTCTGCCTTTTCGTTACTCTTTGAAGAGTTAATTCTTCAGGTGAAACAGCAAACAGTATTTTTTACTTGCATTGATAAAATAAATTATCATAGGGCTATTTTACTCTTAAATATTGATTTTAGAAGGGGAATGCATGAGTTCCTTGATGAACAGACTGGAACATCAATCATGTAATTTACTCTGACATTGAGTGAGATACGATGTCAAAAATGGGAGTTTCTGAAGGTGGCATCTTGTTGATTAAGGCCCACAATACATCACAGCCTGTGCACACAGCAATGGACTCTCTGCCTCAAACCTCTGCTGCTTGCATTGTGAGCCAAATGTGATGGCCAGTGGCCAACACAGTGCACGAGGTTGTGTATGTTAGTGAACCAACATTATTATTTAATTATTATTTAATTATTTAATGGTGGAAGCTCCAAGTCCTTGCTGCTTTAAGGGGAAAACATATATCATGGTAAAGCTAAGAAAAAAAAAAAAATAATGTTTCAAAACATGTTTTAATAATGATATTGTGGAATAGTAAAGATCTGAAATAGAGAGCCACACAAACATAAGTTGGCAACAACTCACATTCTTTTGAAGAAAAAGAACACACTTCTTAGACCAGGTCCTTTGTAACCTCGCCATAGTTTTGGATTTGTATGTTTTATTCATTTCGAGAGGTGGTATTAGCCACATAATTATTGTTGTAATTCATTCCTTGTGTTGCTATGGATTAAACAGTAATTTATCTGTAGTAATTATGCAATAGGCTGTAACTAACAGAAATATGAATACTGCCAGTTTGTCCCACTGTGTTTCAGATCTGCTACATAATTGTTAATGTTCACAACAGTGCAGTAATTGAATTACAGAACATTAGCCACATGATTATTATGATCGTAAACTGCTATCAAAGGGAAGACTGTGAAATAAGACTCCAAACTCTGAAGTTAAGAAGTTCCTTGTGAGCTGTATCTGTCCCACTCTTGCACTGAGACCTGTTTAATCACTACTGCAGCCATTACTTCTTACACCTGTAAAATTTCAGCACATGCAGCCAGCCTTACCTTCTGAAATAGATTCATGGTTCCAAGCTTTAAGTTTGATTTTGATGCAACCCACATAAGTTTTCCATGTTGCTAAACTGGCCAAGTTTCCAATGCTGAAATATGTTAATATATTTAATTGAATGAGCCTACCTTTGAGAAGCATTGAGCAGAAATCCATCTGCTTAGGTCATCAAACTAGGGTCTTGGTGGGGTTCACTTGACCTAATGTCAGCTGTAGGTTGGATACTCAGTCTAAGACAGACATACAGTTTAAATATACACAGGAAAAAAAAGATTTCAGGGAAGAATTCTTCACAAAGGAAGGCATTTAAGAACCTGCAAGTGGATGTTCTTGGGAAATACTTCTGTTGAGGAGCTTTGGTTAAAACCCCATTTTTCTGGCTAGTCAGGGTATGCAAAAGTCTCAGACAGAATAATTTTTTGCCATAGTATTGGTGAACAAAGGTCATTATCTTCTATGGTTTCTTACATGTACTGCAATTGAAATACAAGGTCACCAAATCCAAAGAGACTGCCCATTTTGACTCTGAATGCATCACAGTCTAACCTAAATGCTCATTTTATGTCACTGTTAAATTGGGAAGACTCTATCCCTGAGTTTTACATCTTAAATGTGACATTATCCTCATTAGTCATTTGTTGCCTTTTTTTTAAAAGATGAACTAAATGCCTTGCATCACAAGAACATGACTGAGAATATAATTGAAAAAATTACTTTTATAAAAACTTCTACTGTTATTTCTCAAGATTACTTAAACTATCAGAAAGACATGTAATGTAAATGTGCATGAGCAAAGAGAAATCAGTTTGGAGACAGTGAATGTGGACTCTTCACCCACTGGGGCTTTCTACATCTGGCCCCTCTGGGTTATTCTTTTACCACTACACAGCTTTCATGACCTCTTTTAGTGTGTGAAGCTGCAGATTATTTGTGGTGAATAAAGCCCTAACGGATTACTCATTGTTAATTAAATAACCTGATTCTGTCCACTGAATCTAATGCATTATAGTATTTAATGTTTGTTTGGTAAACTGCTTTGCTAAATGCTCCTTTGACTTTTATTGGTAATAAACATTAAGCATTTATGGCCTGTGAAAGCAGTTTCACATCTAGCTTATGCTGTTACTATTTACAGTTTGTTAATGAAATACCATTAACTTGCTCCAAACTGCAACTTGTTTTTGTTCTACTCCTTAACTTTTATTATATAGCATATAGAATAAGTAAATGGAAATCACATGAGCTATAAGCAACAATGGTACTTGTTACAAAAAAAACCCTCTTTATATTGTCAAATCCAAACATGTTCTTAACTATATAAAACTCCAGCTAGGATTTTTTTCCTTTTTATTCCTGCTTTTGCTATGTGCATACATACATTTATTTGCATGTGCCATTCCCAGTCTGTTCCCTGCAAAAGGAGGATGTCAGTTCCATGAGTTCCCAGGAAAAGTGCATTTGAGACATGCCTGTGGAAAGCCTGGCTCAGTCCAAAATTAAACCTTTACTGTGAGCGACAGTGACTTCCCAAAACTGCAGCTATCTGGTCTTAGGTAAATAGGTAGCAGGTAAAATGTGCCTGCTTAAAAATAAAAACCTCTTTTTCCCCCCTCCACAAAGGCACATGCTCCTCCTTCTGTGTACTGACACAACTCAGCTCCTGAGAGCTCTTGAAATTTAAGAGCAGCAGCCTGTGTGTGCAAGTGATTTGTGTAGCTACACTGAACAAGCAATGCATTTTATCTGCCAAGGGTATAAAATACAGGGTTCTGCCAATTTAACAGTCTCCTGTCTGTCGTGAGCAGTGGCAAACAACTTAAGTGAGTCCAACTCTCTCTAAGGAAGAGGCCTGTGCTGTATTTATGGGGGAAGACACACAAACATTGTGCTTTTCAAGACAGTGCCTTTGCTTTTGCATTTGTTTTCAAATTACTTTCTTTGACTGTTAGATATGCCCCACAAACATACTTATTAAATATATTGTGTAATCATGCCATGTATTTATCTGCTTGGTCTGTGTCCACAGAGGGGAATATACTGCCCAACACTTATGTTCCCTTTGCCATGCAGACTTGAAAAGTTAAAAAAAAATTGTTTGGTCTTTCTGATACATTTTATTTCTGTAAAGAAAGCATTGTTGTGACAGTGCAGTTTTCTCTAATGGAAACAGCTGAGTGATTTATTATTCTCCTCAGGAAATGTCCAATTTTGATAAAAAAATTCATTAAATAAATTAGATGGCAAGAATTCCAGCTGCTGTGTGCTTAAGAACAGCAACACATCTATCAAGCAATGTGGATACAAAAATGCTGCTGGCAAGAAAAATCCTTGCTATTTTTCTAGTCCTGTGGGACATTTTTCTCTCTCACAGAGGATGTTAGTAAGTTCTGTAAACTTGTAGAACACCTGTGACCTTGTAAAGCTTTGTTTATGGAACAATAGAAAAGTATTTTGATAATGGATGTTTTAGGATTTTAGCCAATGAGCCCAAGGGGGTGGTATGTCTTTGGCCAATTAGGTTATGAAGAAAAGATCTATGATATAGTGGGAAATAATTAATAAAATAGTTCTTGGAGCACAGCCCCTGCCTGCTGGCCTTCTCTCTCTCCTCCTCTCTGCCCGCTACCCCTGTGGTCTGCATTCACCTAGCAATGAACACTACACACAGTTTGAAAAGAGGTGACATTTCAGATAGGCTGAGGGGAGCCCTTCTTGCCCCCTACAATTACCTAAAAGAAGGCTGGAGCCAGGTAGGAGTCAGCTGCTTCTCCCTGGCAAGCAGTAGGACAAGGGGAAGTGGCCTCACATGGCACCAGAGAGCTTTAGATGAATGTCAGGGAACATTTCTTCACCAAAAGAGCTGCCAAGCCCTGGAAGAGGCTGCCCAGGGCAGTCACCACACCTCTGGAGGGATTTAGAGATGTGTAGATGTGGCACTTGGAAACCTGGTTTAGAGGGGAACTTGGCAGTGCTGGGTTAACACAGTTTATGATCTTCAAGGGTTTTTCCAGCCCAAACAATTCTGTGATTCCATGAGGGGGATACTCAGACAAGGAGGTGCCCGTGGGGCACCAGGCAGGGCTCAGAAGGGTTCCAGTCTCACACCAGCACAGCTGCTGATGCCAACAGAGACCAAGGGCAGGGCTGGGTGCTCAGCCTGCACACACAGGGAAACAGAAGGCACCTGGGAGGCACAGAGCAGGACTGCAGAGGGAGGGATGTCCTTAGGCTGCCTTTTGGGTGGCTTCATTAACATTTTAACGTCTCCAAATCTGCATCAGTGCCTTTGGGTACTGCTCAAGGGCGAGCTGTACAGTCTTCCCCTTGGCTGATTTACTGAGCTGTGATTTTTTTTTTCTTGAATTTCTTTTTATTTAATATTGATTGTTGTAGAGTGCTGTAAGGTAACAGCATGAAAGTGTTATTAACTTACTGATAGGGTACATTTTATCTTTGAAAAGAAAAAAAAAAAAGAAATGTTTGTGTGAGAAGGCTTTAATTTTCACATATGGCTCCATGATGAATAAGTGTTAAGTGTAACATTGAGAAATTCTGATTTTTAGACTCAAGTCATACAATCATTGAGAAAAAAAAGAAACAATCTCACACTCTTCTAGCCACCTAACTCCCCAAAATCCAGGCAGGAATAAGCTAAGAGGTGTCTAAAAGAAGCTAATCTATTCTTAACCTTGCTTCCTAAGTGACAGCAAAATTAAATTGAAGCAATCATGAATCATAGGAGGATCAGAGCTGAGTAACTAATTGGCCTATTTTCTGTACTGTCAGAATCCTCTCGAGCAATTTTCCTCAATTATAACTGCAAATCAGCATGTTATTTCCTCCTCACAAACTACCCATTGCTGAGGGACTAACTAGGTGTCCCAGGATGTTTCCTGATCTATTGCTGGAGACCAATTCCCACTGTTAAATAATTACAGAAAGTTCAGAAGGCCCATGTTGAAGGGCAAAAAGGAAAAAAAAAATGTTTTACCTATCAAGAAAAGGAAAGCCTTAATTACAAGCCATAAGAATAAGCCTTATTTTTAATAGTAGGCTTCTGAATAATTGGGTATCTTCTTTGACCAAAGCTAGGGACAGCCTCAACAGAACTTCTCAGCACTTTCTCTTCAGATATTGATTTCCCTTCAGTATGAAGGCTATAATGTAAAACTGTCAAATGTGGAGTCAACTGGAAAAAAGGACAGCAGTTATTCACTGCTACTGTTCAGGGAGATCAAAGATATGATTAAACTTGCATTCAGTTACACCAGCCAAGAGAAGCTGGTGGTTTCTCTGGCTACCTGCTCATGCTGTACATTCCACCTGTTATTTGTATTCTTCAAGATGTATTATTATGTCTGTTATTTAGTTAACATCAATTTTCCCTTGTAATAGCAAAAATGTAATGAAAAGACAGAACCTCATCTATTATCAAGAATAAATAACACCTCAAAGAGATCCCTTTGGAAAAAGGAAGATGATAAAACAATTGACCCTTCTAAAACATACTATCCAAAATTCCTCATTTCAACCAGACTGTAATAAAACTGATCTGGATTAAAATGGAGAGGGAAAAAATGTTAAAAAAAAATCAACAGTCTTATTAATTTCAGAGCAGTGGCACTTCACTGGATGACAAAGCATTTGGGCTTTCTAGGTGACAGGTCCAGCAGATTCACCCTGACCTGGCAGGGCAGTGAGGAAAACCTACACATAACAGCCTTAGGGCTTTTGTTTGTTTGCTTGTTTTTTAAAACCTTCCCCACTCCTAGCAGCTTGCCTGCCCAGGGGCTGAGCTGGATTTGCTTTCAGAGCAATTCCTTCTGGCTCATTAGTAATGACAGGCTCATTTTCCCCAGTGACACCAGTGCTAGTGCCACACAGGTCTTTATTCATCTTTCACATACACTTGACATGAAAGAAGAATTGTTATAAGTAGTATTCAGGCATCTTTCTTTGTTGTTTGAGCTGAGAAAGAGATTTTGGATTCAGCATCAGTAGTACAGCCTCAAACCCAATTCTATATCACATAAAATAATGGCTTAGTATTGGAGATACTTTCATCTCAGGTAGCCAAGAACTGAAAAAAAACCAAACAAAACAAACAAACAAACAAAAAAATCACACACAGAAACATAAATTGTGTGTGTGCATATGGTATATATGTGTTAATTATCTTAACATTCTTTTCTACATCATGAAGAATTTAACTTTTCCAAATACTACTCTCAGTGGTGACATTTTGACATTTTAGGACATTTTCAGTGGGTTTTTGTCTTGTTTTTTTTTTGCTTGGTTGGTTGATTTTTGGGATTTTTTTTAAGTAGGAAGTTATCTACAAACTAAAAGGAAATAGATTATTGGAACATAAAAGAGATATTAGAATATATTTAAGGTTTCTTAGGTCTCAATAGCTGCACTTTGAGCAACTCAGCAGAAGCAGCTCCATCATTGCTGTCTGGGAACAACTAAACAACCCTCAGCATCTCCAAGAAGTTCTTATGCACCTTGCTGAAAGTAGTGCTGCACCAGAACCTTTTCTAAAGACAGGGCCATTACCTCATATCCTGTTTTAGTTTGGTCTGGTGAGATTCTGGGAGTTTCTACAGTGTTAGAATCGTACTACTTCATAATGTAGAGTGGTAAAGAGACTCCCCTCTTCAGATCAGCTGGAATTGTGCCCCAAATTTTTCAATTAATTTCTAAAAATCATAGAAATATCCACCAAGTTTCTCAGTGCTGCATTGCAGCTCTCTAATACAGCACCTATGATGTCTGGAGGAGGAGTTAAATTGAAGGTGTTGAAATGGTCATGCTTAAATAAATAACTTCAGATGGCCTTGATTCAGTAATTTCTTGAAAATAAAATCTGTGTTGTGTTCATAATCTGTGTTCAAGAAACATTTTTTACCCCGTCCAGTTAAACAGGAGGCTGTTCATCTGAGGTCAACAGAAAAAACCTTTGAAGACGAAGATAGAAATTGTGTAAGGGATACTTAAAACATGTATTATCTGCTGGTTTTTTCTGTCCTTCTATTTTATTGTATTTTGGCAATGAACCACTGCCTTTCCAAAGCAGTAGCTTTTATTCAGCTGTGGAGCACAGGGCACAGCATCTCCTATTCTTTGCCTGTAGGGAATTTCAGATATGCATGAAAAAAAAGAAAGCAAGCATAACACTATTGACTTCAGTGATGTTTTGATGTTTTGCTGGTAGAACAGAACATCATTTGGCTTTAAGCAAGTGAATGTGAAATCTAATCAAGAGAACCCCAAGGAGAGCCCAGAATTTACAGCTCTCAAACAAAGATGAGCTGACAGAAGGTTAAGTGATGTCATTTCTAAAGTACTTAAAGCACTGGAAAGAAGATGCCTTGAACTCATTCACAATGGTAGGAGGTGTGATGGAGATTTCAGATCTGAAACAGTTCAAAATTGCTCCCAAGAGAGTAAGAGCACACAGAGCACCAGTACTATGGCAGGACACCACCTCTAGGCTCACAAACTTTGCCAAGAGCCAAGGCTGCTCAGTGGATGGACACCTTGGTGGATCCTGATAACCCCCATCAGAACCCACCAGTCTGGCTGATCTGTATTGTGCCTTCACACAAACTGTAAAAACAGAAAACACCTACAAAGGGGGCCAAGTTTAAGGAGGACATGATTGTCACTCCATTTTGAAAAGTGCTACAGAAAGTAGCATTAAACTTTAGGCTGACAGAGAGCAGGCTTAAATTAGATATTAGGAAGAATTCTTCCCTGTGAGGGTGGTGGGGCCCTGACACAGGTTGCCCAGAGAAGCTGTGAATGCTCCATCCATGAAAGGGTTTAAGGCCAGAATGGACGGGCCCTTGAGCAGTCAGCCCTAGTGGAAGGTGTCCCTGCCCATGGCAGGGGGTTGGAACTGAGGGTCTTTAAGGTCCCTTCCGTTCTAAACCGTTCTGTGATTCTACAATTTGCTGGAGATGGCAGATGAACTGTAAATTCCCAATTCAGTGTGTAGGATGATGCAAATCAAGACACGTGTTGCTGGGATGTCAATCTGTACCACAGAAGTCAGAAATCAGAGCTAGCTTTGAATAGTATTTAAGCACTCTCAAACTGTGTTACTGAATCATACATATTCATTTTGTTTATTTTTCTGTTCATTTCTAGATGTGTTTATCAATCACCACAGCTATTTGTCAGAAGCCCCAGTATTGCTGTCCCACACATCAACCCTTTGATGCCAACCCAAGCAAAACTGATTCCAGATTGCTGCTCCAGGACAAGGATCTGGAGACAGCCCTTGCAGCCCTTCCCCTCCTGCCACACACAGTGCACAACATGACAATACAGATGACAAGCCCATGAAACAAGATTATTATGGGCCTCCAACCTCTGTTCCTCACATCCTCCCACAACAGCTGGTTCTAAACAAAGGCTCTGCCAATAGATTTTTTTTTTTCCTGCAATGTAGCCAGTTCAGGCTCTGGCCTTGCATGTTGAAGCTTCCTGGTTTAATCACACCCATAAAAACAGCTGTACAATTTGAAACATTTTTCCCTGGCAATTGTTAAAGAAGCTCTGGAGTAGAATTCGCATGAGGCAGCAATGCCAGTAATTCTTCCTTCTCAGCACTGTGTGTCATATAATCCTATCTCCCACCACACCATCAGTGCTATGCTGAGCAAAGCAAACTAACAAACTGCAGCTCAAGCCTTTTGTACTGCAAACCATTGCAGTCATGCTAAAAACTTCATCACAAATGGTCATACTGATCCATTAAAAGCTGTTACTGCACCAGAGGTAAAAAACCTCTTGTGTGAGTCACCTTCTCTGGGGCTAAAAGCCTCCTTCTCCCCAGAACATAAATCATCATAAAGCCTTTTAAAAACTCTCTCCTGGAAGAGTTTGAATCTGGTTTTTCCCCTGATTTTTTTACCAAGAAAAAAAGCTATGGATTAACTACAGGATAGTTCAAGAAGTGTTTGGACAATGCCTTCAAGTACCTGGAGTGATTTTTGGGCTTGTCCAGTGCAATGCACAGAGTTGGACTCAATGATTCATATGTATCTCTTTCAGCTCAGGTTATTCTGTGATTTTTTTCTAGGTTAGTGTTATTTTGATAACTACCTACCCTGATTTTTTGTACCATATTGTTCTCTTCAGTTTCCACTGTGTTATTTGCACATGAATGCACCTACTCAGGTGCACCAGAAACCCCTTCCCTGAGACCACCACCAGCTAAAACACCCTTCAGGGCACATGTCAGCATATAAAAACCTTACTTTGCTCTTTTGTTTTCTCGTATTAGTGGCATCTACTGGATCTTACCTAACCAGAATGTTTACATTTTTCCTCCCCTAAAGTGTAATATAACAGAATGAGTGCTAGATGACCAGCCACTTCCCTTCTCTCTTGCATGCAGTTAGCATCCCCCGAAGTGCATAAAGAGAGCCAAAACAGTGCCACACTTTTTGAGAGAAGCTACAACTTACACCAATGTATTGAACAAATCCAAGAAATTTTTCAGTGTTTTCCCTGCTTGAAACAAAACCTTCACAGCCCTGAGTGTACCAGTAGCCTTTGACCAACCTGAGCAGCTTTACCTGAGGCTTACACAACACCAGCCCTCCCCCAAAACAGCCTTTGCCTCCTGCTTTGCTGCCTCAGTGGGGCAGCCCCACTCGTGCTGCTCCATCTCAAAGGGCTCCAAGCATTCCTCCCTAAAAATATCCTTTTATGTACGGTGTCATGGCAAGTATATACTACCCATGTGCATCACAACAGCTATAGACAGCAGCTATTCAAGAAAATAAAAAATCTATAAATGGCATCACCTTGCATTAAACTTTTGACTCGAGGTGAACATGGAGTAGACTTGACATTCACAGTTATTCAGGTCAGACATTTAACTCTGCATGGTCCAGGTCCATCTATCCCCAAGGAAAGGCTGTTCTCTCTTAATAAATGCATACACTCACTTTACATTTTCCCAAAGCCAAAAGAGGTTGAGATGGAGTTTGGCTGATATCCAAGCCCAACCTGCACAGAAACACGAGGTGACTGTGAATACACGAATCAAAAATGTAGAGTAAAGAAAGGAACAGTGTATTATCTCTTAAGAGGAGCATTTAATTCTGGTTTCTACCCTGATTTTATACCAATGCTGTCTCATAAGTATTAGTGATGCTATTTCTAATCAGCCCTAGTATGACAGAAAAGATAATTAGATTAAGTATAGCCAAAGCCTTTGACTTCTTTTGTGTTTCCAAATCACCGCACCAGAATGCTCACAAAAATCATGTGCTTCCTCAAATAATCGTTTTGAGTTCAGAAATAAATATGGGCAAGTAAATTTCAAAATTAAGACCCAAATTTCTGAATAGGCAAGCCACATTAAAGAAAGTGGGACAAAAATGCAACCCCTCCCAGCAAGCAAAAAAAGAAGAAAATTTTTCCTCTTAGGGTCAGTAAAGTAGGATTAGGTTTTTTTTAATTGATGAAGGTTTAAGGATTATGTTCAGTGGTTTACAGATGACTTCTGAAAATGAAACAAGATGCCTAAGTTACTTGTGGTCAGTTTATTAAAAAAAACCCCGAAACACCACTCAGTTTTAACACCAGTACCTCTGTATGTAAATCAATTCAATCTGAGGATATTTCAGATTAAATATAGGGGTCTTTTTAGCCAATCATTGTCTTATTCAATACCTTTATTATTTACATGACTGGAAATCCCAAAGTTATGAAGTGAGTAGAACTCCAATACTGCAAGACCTGACTAGCAGATGGACTCATTAACCTACTTTGGAAGGTCAACTTTTGCATCTCTCTGAGTTCAAGATGGTCTGTGCACATGTCCTGGAGATTTCTGCTGGGGTGAAGCTCCACTCCTCCTAAATATGTTGCAATGACACAACATATGTGGATGTGTTTAAAACAGAAGAACACCTGACATTAGAGGCTCGTCAGAAGCAAAACCAGGACTGTCCAGGTGCCACCCAGTCAAAGGGCTGACAGAGAACAAAGTTCTGTTTGGATTCAGCCACCTGTTAATCTCCCTGCAAGACTGCTTGGAGCCTCATTTCATATTCCATGCTCCAATGAGTTTGATTTTATTAGATGTTCTCATTGATTCCACTTAATGATTTATATATTACCTATACTCTAAGTGATTTGGCATTTTTCTATTGAAGGTAAGACAAATTACATAGAGAACCCACAATGGATCACATAAAACAACCACAGCAATCTCCAAGGAGATATTAATTGCCAAGTTGTGGAAACGGAGTAACCAAAGAAAAATAATACAACAGAGCTGAAGGCAATTAGGGTGCTTCACATTATAGATTGAAACCCAAGGAGCTCAGATTGTTAAGAGTGGACTTCAAAACCAGTGAAGTAGTTGAGTTATTAAAATAACAGACCAGCAACTTGTGTGCAGCTGACTGTTGTAACAGTAAAGTTCTACAGTTCCCAGGCTGTACAATTCCAGATGGGAACAAGGAGCAGATGCAATATCATGGATGTAAGGGGCTCAACCTACAGAAACCTCTGCCAGCTCCTCATGCTGCTCAGAAGACATGAGGCTGTAATTCCCTCTGAAGCAAGATGGAATTACAAAAATTATTTATTTTCCCAGAAAACCACCAAGTGCTCCAGAAGATATGGTAAAACAACCTTTTCACACCAGAATAGATGCTGTGGCTTCAGCATACAATCCAAGAGAAATGAAAATAAAAAAAAAAATATTTATCTTGGTTAACTGATAGCTCAGCATGATTAACTCAAAAGCAGGAAAAATTAAGTATTAATAGCAAAAAATCTGTAATGCAACATAAGCATTATTGTACATGACATAAGTGGTATTAGCATTTCACAATTCTTTGGGAACTGCTTCACTGCTCCTGGCTGAACAGACCTTCTTGGCTGCCATCTGAACAGTGTCTATACTTGAACTTGTTTCCAGAAGTCATCTTTGTTTCTTAAGCAGTATAAAAATATGATTATTAATAATTCAAAGGGGTAGAAAGTTTAAAATAAATAGTATTTTTTAATGTATTGTATCAGGTAATCTGGAGAAATCACAATATTTGTGTTAAAGCAGAGTAAAGGTTACGAATGAGACAAGATTCCAATGCAGAACGTTCTCACTATGCCAAGAATTAATGAGCCAGAGGCAACAACCTCCTGGGCATCCCGCGGGGAAGAGACGAGCGCGCTTCCCCAGAAGAGGGGCAGCGCCCGCCCGGTGCCCGCTCCCGGCGGACGGAGAGCAGCGCTCCGGGCAGGAGGCTCCGGAGCTGACCCTGCCCCAGTGGGAGCCCTCTGGTCAATCCCTCCCCCCCGGCAGGGCAGCACCGGCCGTGCCAGCTCTGCCCCCGGGGCCACCTCCCAAAAACCAGCGGCGGTGCCTGGTGGCAGCGACACCGAGCACAGCACGACTGATTTAGGGGATGTGTGAAACACAGCGGGCTCCCACTGCAACCCGCCGTCCTTTGTATGCCTTTCCTACGTGAAAACCTATTGAAAAAACCCCACCATTATAATCACAAATAAAGCCACAAATATGAAAACAAATAAAAGGCAAAGCACTGCATGCTGTTACTCGGGGCGCCATCCAAATTCAAGCCATAAAGAACAAGAGGCGGTAAGACAGGAGGGAACCCCACAGCCCTCCTGTGTGCTGCTGTCCCCATTAGCAGCAGCAGCTTTTCCTCTCAGCTGTGACTCCAGGGGATAATTAAACTATTGCTGCTCCCGTTCGCCCCGCAGAGCAGCCCTGCCTCGGCAGCTCCCTTGGGAGAGCGGCGCCGTGTGACAGGGAGCTCTCAAATATTTCCTCAAGTCAGTAGCATCTCCTGCCTTCTTCTATTAGAGCTTTCAAATATCAAAGCCTTATTTCAGCATTTACTCAAGAACTATTGAGGTTTCAGTGAAAGTGGGAAGATTAATTAACTGATAGCAAGTTTGAACATGGGAGATGAATGATTAAAAGTTCTCAAGGTAAGTGTAGGTACTATCTTTTCAGAAAATGGTACCTACTTATATTGATGAATTTCTTGCTCAGTGGTCTATAATGTCACTTCAAGATGAGAAGCTAGAGTGCTGTAAAGAGAAATTCTCTAAAAACTACTGTGCTGACATTGTAACACCACTTAAGTACAAAGTCAGATAATGCACTATCACTCAAATACTGCCAGACTGATAATATTTTTAAGCTATTGAAATGAAAGAAAAACTTCTGATTTATTTGTACTGCTGTAAAATTATCAGAGCAGTTTAGAAAAAAATAAAAGCATAGCAGTTCAAATTATTATGTTCAAATAATTTTTTCAATATTTTCTTTTACAAGCTGTTCTGCACTTCTAAAAACTGCATGACTGTTAGAAATGTGCCTCTGTCTGGTAAGTTCTAAACATGTGGATAGAAAGGGAGGGGAATACAGACACAAGCAGCACAAGTTTTCCATCCACAGCCCAGTTCTGCATCAGGTGGATGAAATGAGAGGCAACAGCAAAGCAGTGAATCCACAAGACTTTGTTCTGTACTGAGCTCAGGGAGCTCATCCCGAGGAACACATGCCTGTGGCAAGGGTTGCCTGGCAGAGAGAGCACACAGGACAAATGACAGCATTTTGCACTGAAGTAGTGGCCAGGCAAGCTGAACAGAGAGAACAAACTCAGTCTCCCATTAGCAGTGGTTTCTGGTGCTATCCACTACTTTTGAATTCCTTAATTTATTAAAAATGTTATAAAAATTAGGTATTTCCAGTTTAGTCTTAAACCCAATGAAGGCTAACAAGGCCACACTGGAGCCACATATACATATTCACCAGAGTCATCTGAAGAGAGGCAAAAGTAAACAACTGCTCTTAATTTCAGGCATTCCTGCTTTTGCTTTTTAAATCTCTTGCTCCACTATTTATCATAGGGCAATTACAGGTCAAACATCCCCAGCTAAACACAAACAACCCTCTGCTGTGCAGTATAATGAGCCTCAGCCAGGAACCAGTCATCGATGGAGCAATCAATAGCACACATGTCTGAAGAAAGCACGGAGGCTGTAATATCATCTGTCTGCCTGACAATTACCAGCAATAACATCAATCCCTAGAAGAAATCTGTGATACCTCTCAGTATTACTTTTTACCCAGAAGTATCCAAAGAATTAATTATAAAGTTGATTTTAAACAGTGCTTTAAAGTGGAAATTACTCTAGAGTTTAAATTAAGCAGTAGATTGAAACAACTAATGGTTACTAACCAATGATTAAGCAAAAGAGCTGTAGCAACTGACTATAAAAAGGTCTGTGCTGCTTATCAGCATGTCCTGAGACAGGTGACTGATGCTGAGATGCTGAATGTGTGCTAATTCCTGCAAGTGGGGGGAGTGACATTCATAGCCTCTCAAAATAACATCTCAGGTTATTTAAATTAGCAATTTTCAGCTGTTTCCAGGGACAGGACTGTGAGAACTCAAGAACTCCCTCAGACATCAGCCACTTTGCTGCTCACACAGCTCCAAGCAACATCTTGATTATTCCCATCATGTTGCAGAATGGGAAAAAGGGAGAGAAAGTGAGGACAAACATCTTGGACCAAATTTTTCATTTGCCTTTCATGTAAAAAGCTCATCATTCACTTCCTCTTTGGAGACACTGTTGAGCAAATATCTGCCTGCATGAGGACAGGATGACCACAGCCATGTCCCTATGCCACATGCACTGCAAGCTCTGGCACAAAACTTGAGAAAAACTGCTTGAAATTCATGCCTCTCAGAATCCTATCTGTTGAATGCCTCTTGCCTTGCAGGAAGCTGGAACAATAGGTGAGTCAAAGGCAGCAGAAAAATCACCCTGTCAGGGCCAGAGAATAGGAGCTGAAAGGCAAGCACCAAAAATAGCCCCAAAATTGATATTCTTTCTGTAAAAAGAAAAATTTGAATGTTTTGCTGGGGGGAGAAAGAGAGGGGATAGGGAAAGAAATCCCAGACAAGAACATTTTGTTATTTTGAAATATCACTTAGGAATTTCAACTCTAAATATGCACTCTGTCGGCTAAGCTGAGTTGTTGGCTTAAACATGTTGGATGTTATGGTCAAAAACTATTGATTTACTAAAAAAACTATAAATCATAATGTATTTAACCAAGAAATTTTCAAATAACTTGGCGGGTTTTTGGTTTTTTTTGTTTTAGTAGATACCATCTACTCATCCAAAGAGCCTCACCATCCCATGATGCACTCAGCAAAAGCATTCTCCAGTGATTCCAGCTGCAGAGGGAATTTGCTTATTTGCTTTACAAAGAGATGCTCACGTCCCAGAGACCTGCTTCCCCCCCTTGAATTCTATACAGCTGCAACCTGTTATCAGAATGCAGGGTGGAGGGAAAGAGCAGCTTCTGGCTGTTCTCTCCTACTCGAATTCTACACAGAAACCTTATCAACAGGCTGGCTCTGTCACTCAGGTGCAATCTGTGGTGGTGATCTCTATTGTATTAAAAGGAAGGCTAACAGCATTAGAAGTGGCCAAGTCAAGAACTGGAGTGCTAGGAAATATCAGAGTGTTGGCACTTTTAGCTTAGCCCACCCCTCTTGGGACATATAACTATATACCATGATTTAAGTGTGCTTAGTTTATCATTTACTGTTCCAGAAAGGCTATTTTCCCTAGGCAGATCATGAAATAATGTGCAATCAGCAAAATAACCCACCAAAATAACTAGTGTTATGTGGACTGAGGTGGTTTTGTTGTTTGTTTTGGGTTATTTTCAGGAAAACACCAAACAAGTATTATGTGGACTGAGGGTTTTTTTGGTTTTTTTTTTCAGAAATCAAATCCAGAGAGGTTTCTGAGAGACCAAAAAGGGACACTTTTGATAGAGGTGACACAGCTGCCAGATTCCAGTCTCTCTTCCAAAGTTCATGAGAAATAATTTCACAGAGATGTACTTATTTAAAGTAGACTTATTTAATGTAGTATCTCCCAGATTAATTCCTAGTGATGACTGAAATATTTAAATTTAAATTAAGTACTCCTAGAAATATGCAAGTACAGCAAACATCCAGCCAAGAGAACATCAAGCAGAATGATTTATGTCCACCAAAGCTCTCGGGTGATGGAAACAGGACTTTTAAGTGAAAGGTCTTCACCCCCTCCCCCGTGGGCACAGTTCCTGTGTGCTGTTTCCCTCTCTCTCCGAGCATCTTCAGCCACTTCCTTTACCTCTGGAGAGGCAGAGGAGGGAGTGCTGACTTCCTCCTGGCTGTGCCATCCCCGTGCCATTGGGCAGGGCTGTGTGTCCATGCTTGAGGCCAGCCTGTGCTCACACCTCCTCTGGCTCGGACACTCCGCAGGGGCCAAGGCTCCCCGTGTGCCCTGCCCACACCTACAGCAGGCACAGCCACAGTGAGGGGGTTCTGACACACCAGATGCCACTCAATCAAAGCACTGATATTAAGAAGCCTAATTAGCAAGTTCTATCACATAGTGGCAGAGATTTTTAGTACATTGAACATAAATAGTTGGAACACCAGTAGGAAATGCTGCATAAAGCTGTGAGCTTCATGTGAGCAAAAATTACATCTAAATGAACAAATACCAAAAATGGAGATGGATACTGCCAGCAGATGAGGCTGATACTCATACCTGGTAACAGCATTGCTGGGAGAAACAGGCAGTTAAGAGACAACATAAAAAAGGAGAGCTGCACTTGCAATTGTAGGGTGACAAGGCTGTAACACCACAACATTTACACTACATATAAATCAGCTTCTCAGATGGCCCTTACTTGTAAAAGTGTCAGTCAGTCAAACCACTCTCCTCAAACAGAGTTTTTCAGAATCATTTCCCTGTGCATTTGGACACTCCTGTTGCCACCTAAAGAGCTTCTCAGTCAAACAGAAAGCAAAAGGCACTTGCAAAGTTTGCTGGCTTCCAAAGGAAAACCTATAGAAGTAAACCAAAGCACATGTTTGTGCTTTGCTGTGATCAACTGTTCCATACTCCCTGAACAGGAAACTTTTGGAAAAACAATTGCACAAAACTGCAGGTCAAAATGTTTTTTGCATTTAAAAATAGGACTATATTTGTAAAAATGTGTATGTCCAGGCTTAGCAAGAGTCTCCAAGCCATTTCCACATTTACTTTAAGCATTATAGTACAAATATCCTTAAGCAGACCCCCTACAGCAGACAGCATTTACCAAGTTTGATTTTTCTATGTGGAGTTTATTCCTGAGTTTCAGATTAACCCCATTTCCACAACTAGTTTTATCAGTGTCCTGATAATTGAACTTATATTCTTTATACTCATTCAGTTCTCCAGTCTCCAGAGTACTTGATGTTAATAATGAATCCTGTCCTGAGGATTGCTGGAGAAAACAAAAGACACCATGGGCTCTGAGAGAACCCTGACAAGTGACGGCACCTCCCGTGGCTCAGCTGAATTAATTTGTCTGTGTTGACAAAGGGAGTTCATTAGACAAGCTCCGCTGAATCATGATGGGGAAATCTAAGAGGTTGCTGCCCTTGTCTGTTCACCTGACTCCACCCTGTAATTGATGGCAGCAGGAGTTAATACAGCCTGTACGAGCCATTCCCTCCTACCAAGCTGCAGGATTAGGTAAGGAGCAGGGGATGTGACCTCCCTGCTCGCTCTCAGGGTGATGGGCAGAGCTCACCGGCCACAATGGTTTGCACTGCCAGGAGTTGGCCTTTTCCCGGCTCCTAGCACCCTGCTCAGCTCAGCCCACCTCTTGAACATAGTCTTATTTTTGCAATATTAATAGACAACTCAGAACAGAATGCTTTCCATTATTCTAGATAGTCATTTGTTGCATCATTATTTATCTGAATAAACTAGGGTACAGTGCACAAAGCAATTAAGAACAAATCTTTGCAACCCTTTAAATACCCTGAGTATTTTCAGGGTAGTAAGAAGGGTAAAATGACAGGCTGCAGAAAATATCCCAGCCTTGCATAGGGTACATATCCACTCATAAGTGTGGACAGTAGAAATAAAGTTCAACAAACCAAAGCAGAAACTTAATAGTATTCCCCATATTTAGTTTTGTTTAATCACAAGATAAGCAAATGCAATATTAAACAAATATTTAGGAACAGAAGACACAAAGGTGTGTGTCACAGTCTGGTAACACAATATTTTACCCAGAGTGAAAAGCAGCTTCCCCTTATGATATCCTCATTAATACAGTTATTTATATTTCATAATCACAAGCATAACTTAACCAACTTTTGTATTAGTCTTAAATAAAAGGGCTGTTGCCCATCCAATGAGAGATATTTCAAGAGTGAAAGATACAGTAGATACACATCTCAAAATAAAGTCCAATTAGCTTAAAGGAGCAGAGAGACAAACCCATCCCTCTGCAATGCTTTCAGTATTAGATGAGACAAGAGATCCACTGTGGCAGCTGCAGTTGTCCCTTCCCCAGCTTTTAAATTCCCATTTTATAGGGGGAGCAAAGCCCATCACAACCTATTCACCAGATTAGCTCTGACCACGTTTGAAGCAACTCACACCACACAACCGACCAGTCCAGGTCCTGTTCCCTGCCCTTCTTGACTGTGCCCACAGCATCCAGTGCAGATGCCTGGCACCTCTTCAGTTCCCTGCAGCTGGGGCAACTCCTTGCATTAATTATTAAACAACACAGCAAGAGAAACAATCTCCTCTGCTGAGGTCATTCTGTTTTAAAGCACAGCAATGGGTTGCCTATTTCTCTGAGATCAGCACCACCAGCCACTGCCCAACTCAGAAGAGATGCTGCAAGTGCTGATCTAAAACCCTGAGCAGGAAAACACAGACACAGGGCAGCATCTTTCCATTTTACTCTGGGTATCAGTTTTTCCTCACTCATTCTTCACACCTGTGGTTGATGCCTCCCAAAGAGCTCACTGTGAGATCCTCTGCACATGGCCCAGATCTTGTCTCCACGAGGCTGTCCTTGACAAAGCCCCCACTTTGTATCAGCCAGCCCAGCTGCACCACACAAACCACCTTTATGAACCACCTCCACCCCTCAGCTGGGCTGTCTGTATTTATGCCTTGCACATGATCCTCATTACCTGCCTGTGCCTGCACAGCCTCCCAGCCACTTTGGGGCTGATCACCACAATTCCAGTTTGATAAAATCACTTTTGGGGAAAGATGAGCCTAATTATTCCTACTACTTCTTATTTTCTTTATGCATAAAGGGAAAAAAGCCTAAAATTGTGCTTTACCCCTAAAAAAAGAAAAAAAAAAACAAAACGCAAAAAACTTTTTATAGAAGGAGAGAATGAGAAAGAAGGTCTGTAAGCCAGGAGCAATAAAGGGAACTCCTACAAAGTATCCTAGTCTTCAGAAATAGAGGCTTTGAAAGCTCATTAAAGGTGCAGCAGTATGGAAAGCCCACCAAAATCAACAGAAATCTTTCCATTTACTAGAGCAGCCTTGAATGAGGTCTCTAGAAATTAGGCTCACACACACAGACCTGAACAGATACTGTGCACTATCTCCTACCAAGTACTCTGAGTAATCTCTATCAATACTCCTTTCGTAACAAGCTGACAGTGAAGGTGCTGACACTACTTGCTGAATATTTTTTTTTGCTAAAATCAATCCCTGACACTGACCACAATAAGTGAGTTAGGCTTTTTTATAAAATTCCTACTTAAAGTAGCTGTGAATCTTTTTAATGTGTCATTTGACATTTGTTATTACTTGGCTGTGGACTGGCTTTGAATATTTTATGAAATATTTATGGCAGAAGGGGATATGGGATTCATAGGAGCAAGACACATACAATATGTGGAACATTAGTGACAATTACCACAAGGGTAAAATTATTTTAATCAGCCATCATTTTCTTATAAAAAAAAAACCAGACTTAATTGGTGGCAGGCAGATATTTCTTTCATTTTAAGACTGCAATTTTTTAGGACTGATTTGCAGAGTTTTCTTCACTTTTGCAGGATTAAATAAAATTCTGTTTAAATGTGAACTTTGGCTAATTAACTCATGGTAAACAGAGAAATGTTCTGTTTTCTTTCCAGAAATATTTTGAAAATTCTGTTTTTATCCCTAATAATTTGTCAAAAGGAGAGAATAGTAATTATGTGCATCACATCCAGCTAATGGTGCAAACATTGTGAGCAGGTCAAAGTGAAGTTTATGAAAAGAGATCTTTCTGTTGTTGTGTTTGCTGGAAAGTAGATTGAATAAAAAATCTTAAATTAAAAACTATAGTAAAAGTTCCATAGTTAAAAAATACTCTCCAGTGATAATGACAGATCCCATTTTAGGAAAAGAAACACTGAGTAGCTGCAGTGTCTCCAAAGCAAGATGTGTTTGGACTTCCCAAAGGATGTTCTACATTGGCTCTCAAAGTGTACAGTCACATCCTGTCCCAGCTGAGTACCATAAAACACCCTGTGCTGTGGGGACACCTTGCCCAGGGCCACCAGCTCAGACTCTCTGAGCCAAACTTGGGCAACTTCCATTGGAAGAAATGTTTAAGCAGTCACTTGGTGAAAAGATTTCTCAGCCTGGATGGAATTTCTCCTGCTTTTATTTGTGCAGGGCTTGAGACAACATGCACACTTGGAGGAGATTTTGCTTCTAGATTTATATCCACTGCTAGAGCAGAGGCAGGGAAAATAAGTCAAAACCTGCTGCTGTGTGTGTTGCTGCACTATCCACTGAAGTCGTATATTTAATGTAAAGCTGGAGTTTGCCTTGCATAGCAAATCTGTAGTTACTATTCATGCAACAAGACTTTCAAGGGATAGCTGGGGCTGAAGGGCCACTAAATTCCTTCCTTCCAGAGACGTTTGGATGGGACTCCCTCAAATTACTCACATTTTCAGCTTGTGCCCCTTTTAACTGGTCTTAAGAAAGCAACATAGTCAGAAGGAAACTAGTCTATACTTGCCTCACCCTAGTTCATGTATCACCCAATTAATAACTGAAAATACAAGGCAGGCTGCTAGTTTGACCCGGGATTAGTACTCCCATGGAGGTTTACACTGGTACTTTCCTTGCTATACAGTTTTCCCTGCAGGAAGATTAGCATCTTTAGGGTCGTGTTTCTTTATGTGTGTGTATTTATTTATATGTATCAAATATTTATTCCATTTTTTAACAATAACATTCAAAGCCATTTAATAGCAATTTTCCCTTGCCCACTAAAACAGCATTTCTCATGCAAATACTTGTACCACTGTGATTTTGTTCTCTTGAAATCTCTAGGGATTAGGTGCTTTAATGCCTCCTGGGATCATGGCAACCAGCAATGCATTCTGCATAGTAGCACCCCATCTTAGTGCATTTTGTTGCTTTTATCTAGGAGCAGACCTAAAGAGCCCTCTCTCAGGAAAAAAAAAAATAGATGTTTATGCAGATAATACAATTCCTTTGGAGGCCCCAAGTTCTTCTCCAAGTGCATACATACAATTTCCATTAGCATTTAAAAGAACATGAAGTGATGAGAGATCTCTGAGCCTGTTTCATTGGCTGCTGTGAATATCCTGGCTGCAGAAATGTTAATGTTTTTATGTATTACCTCCATCTGCTTCAATCCTGCGAAATTTGGGTGTGCTATTTATAAGTATGAATATGTTTGAGTTAGTGTATGTTTTGCCTGTTCTGTAGGCACTATTCATTTTCTTGCAGAAAGCACATCTGTCACTGCTTTCATTAGCAAAGGGTCCTTTTTACATTCTTTTGAATTATAATATTGATTTTTTTTCCCCAGCACTGCTGTTTGGCATAGTGTATTGCTAAACTAATTTTAAACCCTTGAAAATGGGGTTGGTAGTGGAAGTGCTGGCACACCCTGAGCTACACCATCATGAGGTCTGACGCTGTGCTAAACAGACTGAGCCACACTGACACCCCCCACTTCAGGACTGAAGTCCCAAACACCTTGAAATACTATTTCAGCAACACAGTTATATGGTGATACACTGCTTGGATTCAAAATAAATTCTATGAAATTCAAAGGAGCTGTGGGAATGGATAACCACAGCTGAGGTGCTGAAAATGTCTCACAAATCAATCATCCCAGGTGTGAACAGAATTTCCAGGTTGGTTTCCTACATATTTTATTTTCATGGGTTTCTTTGAAGTCAAAATCTCTTTTTACTTGTAACATCCTTGCCCTTGAGTCTTTCTTCTTTTCTAAATATTCGCTCATTCCCCATAATCCCTTTATTCCATTCTATTTTCCAGCCATACCTCCCCTGATACGCATTTCAAAGGCCTGTTGTGCTCAGGCCCATCTGGATGCACTGTTACATTTGGAGTTTTGTCTCCACTTCCCTCCCAGGGGAAGTGCAGAGGCTGGAGTTCCTCTGGATCCTGCTTAGCCAGCACTTGGGGCAGAAATACCCTGATGGGAGTGGAAGTTACAGTGGGCTGTGAGCTGCTCTCAGGCCATGCCCACCTCTGTCCTGCAGGACCCCAACATTCATATCCCCCCCAGAAGTGTTTGCCTGGGCATGTACAACAAACTCACTGATTGCTGCAATGTCACACATAAACTCCACATAAAACATCTTTGCGTGCCCATTCCTTTGGAAAAAACCCACATTTCTGCAGACCTCATGACAGTGTGATAGTCTAGTATTTCTAGTGTAATTACATTCCCTTTAATAGTCACTGTACCAGGATCTCTTTTTTATGGAGCATATATAGACAACATCATACACACTTTCTGAGGCCTTTTCTGAAGTACAAAAAAAATGCAATCCATGAGGGCTTGGAGGCATTCTGGCTTCACTAATATTCATATATTAGAACAAACAAATGTAGATTTTTCGATTATATCCAATTGAAATATCACATCAGCCTGTGGTTTCCTTCTGAATGATTAAATATTGTACCAAAATAATTTTAGTGCTGCTACTCCCGGGAAAAACCTGATGAGAAAAAGCAGATAAAAATACATGTATCAGTGGGCTATGCAGCAGATTGCAGTGCTTTTAAGTGCATTCCGTTCCCTGTTGCAAGGAACCCCTAAATATTGGTGAGAGGCCAGGCAGGGTGTGTGTTCAGGTGGTCCCAGGGCAGGGAAAAGGTGTTCCATAGCCACGATTCTGATGGGAGCTGGCTGAGACCCTCTCCTGCACCTCATGCTGGACCCACGCCCAGGCCTCCCCTCTGGGTCTGCTGTTTGAGCATCCCTACACCTGCACTTGGATCAAGGCAGGCTGGGGTACCCTGAACCCAAACTACCAGGTGGAACAGAGTGTTCCCAAAAGCTGGCTTTTGTTTCCCAAAAGCTGGCTAGAAAAGCCCCATCTCGGCTTCTCACCTATAGAAGCCTGTGCTGGAAGTGAGGGGGTTAAAAGTAGAGCCATTTGCAGCTCTATTTCACTTTTGAAATGCTAGATTTCTGAGATACTCATTAAAAGATGAATTCAGACAGTGTCCTTGAGACAGTTAATGAGATATGCTAATTTAAAATAAATAGGTCTGGTATGAATTCTTGATAAGAAAACATCTGCTTGGATCTGTTGATCACTTTCAAGGGAGGTAACTGGGTCTGAAGACAGCAAGATACCATAAGGAATATGTAGCCATCTTGAAGGCAACAGTTTAAAAGAACTGATTGTTTTTCAGGTTAGCCCTGGAAGACATTTCTTCCATCTGACTTCTTTTGGATGCAGGGACTAAGAGAGGCCGGCCCAGGGCCAGGAAGCCACTAAATGAATTAAGGGGAGCCTAATCAGCCATCAAAGCCACTGGGGGAAAAAGCAGTTCTAAGGCACTCCATGTTCCCCAAACAGCTTTGTGTGTCTGGCAAAGAGAACGGATTTTGCCTGAAAGTCACCGAAGGAACTGACAGTACACAGCCCCCTCAATAACTGCAGAGCATGTCACCCTGATTCCCACCCATGTGGCACAGTGGGGGTGGCAGCCAGTGTGTTCCTCTGGGGGAGCCAGCAGCAAGGGCATTTCACCTCCCCTGACCTTGGCAGTGAAGCAGAATGACTTCACAATACAGATGGACACGCAGGTTTGTGTCCTGGGTGTGCTGCAGGTTTTATTTTTGGGATGGAGGGTTTTTTGACTGACTCAAATAAATGTGCTATCTCATTTTTATACAGACATCCTTGCACCATCCCTGCCTTAGAAGCAGCAGCTTGGATAACATCTTGTAGAAGTCACAGAGCAGCAAAAGGTGGCAGGAGAAATCCTACCGCTCCTAGCATCTTCTTAGCTCTGCTCTGAAAAGTAGGAATTGCCATCCCCAAGCTGGTCACATTCTGTCCAACAGCACAGAAGTGAAGTGTTATGGAACAGGCAGTTCAGCTCTCTGGCTGGCAGTTGTAACTAAGCTTATGTACTGCTGCTGTGGGGTTTGAGCTTCACAGTTGTGTAATGGTGTGGGGTACATGATACAAAATTCTCTAGACATTTCAGAGATTCAATATTCAAAGATTATTGAGACTGACCTTTCAAAACTTTCTGATCTAGACATTTTAATTTTTAATTTAAGTCTATGCACCATACCCTGTTGCAGGTATTGAACACTTCCAAGCAGTGTCACAATCTACGGGGCATTCAATCCCTTGTACTCAATAACATGAAATTAGGACTTTAATTCCCTTCCACCACACCATTCCTTTCCAGCTGCACCAGTGCAGCCAGGAGAAGCCTGAGATGAGGCTGTGTCTCTGCCTGAGGGAATGAGGAGATACTGTCTGACAAGTAGTATTTGCACTCAACAGCCTGACTTGGACTGAGGTTGTTCCCTGTGGTAATCTGGGATCAAGATATGGCTGAAAGTTCCCATTGCATTGTGATATTTCCTCACCTCTGTCTGCACCAGCTTTAGGGCTGTGGCAAGAGGTCAGTGAGCTGCACTTGCAGGTCTGAGCTCAGCCTTTAGGTTTTCCTTCTCTAAAACACTGATGCCTCCAAAATGGACCTGAGAGGGTATATGGAAAACATGACAGAACCTGCCTATGTGCAAGTGTCTGAGTGCCAGCTTTCTTGGGTGATCAGAACATGCTTACACAGATTCCTATTCCTTGATTTTGTGTCTAATAATAGTAGTCAATTCCTAATTTCTGTTTCTTTCTGGTAAAATCCAGCTACTCAAGAAGGTAAACCAGATTATATGACATAAATTATCTGTTCTTCATCCCCCATTATTGTAACAATCACATTACATAAATATTTTTTTCTCTAAAACATTTTGTTGAGGTAATTTTTTGGCACAAAGATTATTATTATATAATCATAATAATATAATTCACTACAATTATTGTCAGACACATCATCTTTCCTTATATTTTTTCTCTCCTGTTCCTAAGTTGCTTTGTTCAGTGCTGTGTACATGTGCAGTCAGCATCATGCTGAGTCACTTAGTAAGTGAATCAGATATTTTTATAGCCAAGAATTTTATGTTTGGACTGGGAACTTACAGCTCCTAGTAACCTGAGCTTCAAATTCATGTTACTTAGAGTTTGATCCCTGAGTTTATTTGTGACAATAAACAGAGAATTTTATAACAAATAGTATGCACTGATGGTGCTTGCTTAGTTGTAATTATGAAAGATGATTGCCTCCTCAGTTAGTGCTGCTGCTGCAGATGGTTACTGGACTTCATGAATAAATGATCTATACCAATTCAGCAAGTTCTGTTACCCTGAATATTTTGTTCAAATGGTGTGAATGCCAGTACTCAATATATGAAATTCAAGGAGAAATGGTTCAAAATATTCTATACAATTAGTTTTTACCAAAACTGTAATGCTGATTACAAACTCTTACATATGCATAATGGGTATAGCTGAATATGTTGCATTTGTCTAGAAGAAGGTTTGAAATCAGGCCCAGATTTCAGCTGTTATTAACCAAGCTTTCATTAATTCATCTCCTTTTTATTTAAAAAACACAGAATCATATCTCTAGCTGATATAAATCAGGACCACTTCCAAAGCTTCATTATATATGTAATTTATAGAGGTACAGTGACTCAATTCCCATGTCATCTAAGTTTGAACTTTACTACCTAAAGGACAACAGAAGTCAATTTATATTATGACTGCTGAGTAATTCATGGGAGAAGGAGAATCTGGGCTGCATTATCCTTCACACTGGATAAATTGCTTTCTATGTCTTTAATAGGGTGGGCTAATGATCAATCATTAACATGTTTATATAGTCTATTATATAATCTCAATATTAATTTTGAGGAATATCCTTGTCATAATTCCCTTTGCTCCAGCTTAATTCAAAGGTTCCACTTGCACTTTCATCTGGGTTGCACAAGTGCTAATGAAGCACACACAAAGTCCTTGCTTCTCTGCTACTTGTACCTCGCTTAATCTCCTTTATGAAGATGCCACTCACTCCTGTAAAACATCTTAATGGAGTGTGTGTGCCGTGCTGGGAGGCAGCTGGCAGCTCTCGGTGCCCCACGGTGGGGATGAAGGAGAGCAGTGCCCGGCTGGCAGCACTCACCGGGCGTCACCGCCCTGCTCCGGTCACTCGGGCTCTGATTGCCAGGGTTGGTAAATATTAATGGCATTACTGGTGTGGCCTGGAGGGCTCCGTGGAGACCGGAGCTCCTGGCTCGTTCTGCTGCACAGGCACAGGAGGAGACAGAGCTGCTCTAGAAGGGTCTGATGGGGAGGGCAAACGTGGGGGACAGGACCAGTGCCTGGCACATGAGGGGCAGGGCTGCACACCTGTGTGTGNCACCATCTCTGGGTGACTGCTCCAGCATCCCTGAGCCTTGCAGATACCTGCAGTACATGGGCATTTGGCAAATCCTGCTAGTGCCTGTAATGTCATAATAAACTGACATATTTATGTACATTTTATGTCTTTTTGTGATGCATCTTGGGGATATGATTTTTCATTGTTGTCATAATCAGTCAGTCAGAGAACTGGTACCTTTCCACAGGCAGAAATAACGCGTTGACACTGCCTGACTGCAATATATTAAAATTTAAATTACCCTCTGGTCTGATGCAGGAATCATATCAACTGGTCCTAAACACACAAAAAAGGCAAAACAATAAAATTTAGAGAATGATAAATTACTTATATTCTTTCATATCTCATAAAGAAAAGATGTTATAATAGTCTGAAGTTTACTTACTAAATGCTAAGATGATTTTTTTTAGAAAATCAGTTTAATATTCTAAGTTAAGAAGACATTCCTCTGACATTTGGCAGCTTCTCAGCCTGGGTAAAAAAAAAAACATTTTGCAGTAATTTTAAATTGCCATTCAATTTGGGGGCATGAACAGCTTAATTGAGAAAGTGTGTTAGAAGCCAACAAGCCAGAGTCACATGTAGTAACTTGAGTTCCCTGTGGCAAGCCCACCATGATCTGAGGATCAAACTGTAGCACCTTTGTTTCAGTAATTAAGTTCCAGCAAAGACTATTTTTGTTCCTGTATTGAGCTCCTGCAATATAAAGCTGCATGAGCTTTCATACTGACATATATGTGTGAATTAAATTGTGTAATGGTCCAAGGGACATTTTGCAGATTTTTGTTCCTTTTCTAGATACTTTTTATGTCTGAAAAAACTTGCATTTTTCAGTACATATTATTTTAGTCCAATTGCCTGGGTCCTTTCCATTCTGATAATTTCAATAACTGTGTATGTAACATGAAACCACTCCCTTGTTGTTAATGCATCTATTTTAGTAGAGAAAATGCGGAATTTGTGGTACTTTTATTACAGTTTATCTTCACATAGCTATGTTTGGGATCAATCTGGGTTTTGGCTATAGACAGTCAAATAAAATGCACTTTAATGCTCACATGAAAGAGCAGCTGTTACTTCCCAACTCTGTATTTTACATGTGTCTGCCTTTCCCTCTCCTCACCATGGCCAATATAATGTCTCTGGCCTATTAAAAAAAAAAATCAAACCCTAGTTTGGCTGATGGTTTTTTGAAATGTGTTTAAAATCATTCATGCTGGCTTTAGTTTTGGGCAATTACCAAACAACCTCTTGTGAGATTTCCAAGGTTGTGGGACAGCACTAAAACTTTCTTACTACCTTGAAGGAAAGACTGTTAGGACAGTCTTTCATTACACATAGGTGTTTCCTTCTCTGAATTCTATTAAATTGTTTCTGTTAGAAAAAAACAAGGTTCATAATGAGGTCCAAAGACAAACTGCTTTTGCAATGTGCAGGGTGGCACATGTCACATTTTTTCTCTCCAGCTCAATCAAAATTTATCCTCAGTCCTATTGATGTTCCTTCACAAGCTCAGTATGTTTTCAAAGTATTTGCTGCAAACCTGTCTTAGACATTTGCTTGCTATACTGAGCTGCTTTATTAAAACCACACTCAGCAAATCACTTTATTAAGGAGCAAAATCATTAAGAGACTCCCTGGAGTTTCGTGGAAGTGTCTTGATGCATATCCACCACTCACACATGGTGTGCATCTCAGGGTTAAGGGAAAATTGCAAAAAGCTGGCAGGACACTGTCTGTGTTGGCATCACTGCTACAGTTTTTGAGTTTTGAGTTACAGCTTTGAGCTAACAAACCACAATACTGCCTCATGAAAAAAAAAGTAAAGGATCATGGCTTGAACCCTGCCAGATGGAATATGGAGACAGCTCAGGAGAACTTGCCAAAAAAATGTGTGTGTGCATGCATGTGTGTGCACAAACCCTTTATAAAATTAAGCAATCTCTTGAAATTCCTCCACTTCAAGAAGCTTCAAATCAAATGCACTTTCACTTGCCAACACCAAGAGAAAGTTACCACCATTTATATTCATATACACATAAGTTTCATCCAGATGGTTTTGCACACAGCTTCCTGTAATCTAATGCATTTTTCTGCTTGTGAATTACAGAGATGATCCTGGTTATGACAATTATATTCACACTTGTAACTGGCTGATAAGGGCACAGGTAAATGTTTTAAAGCCAACACATTAGCTTCAAACTTACCACTTTTACTAATTATCTGTTCTTTGTAGTTGGTCACCTTGTCACAGGATATTATTTCTATTTTAAATGTGTGAATAAAACTTCCCAGAATAGCAGAATATGGAACAAAAAGCTTGTCATTCTCACACAAATACATATTAATTTCTGAAAGACTGGGAAACTGATTACACCAATGTTACTGGGTAGGGAATGATTCCTTCCATAACTGACACAAAGCTGAGCCTCAGTTGGCACTCATCTGCATAACTCCAGTGCCTCATAGGAAGATACAGCAGTTTACACAAGCTAAGAGGATCTGAACTTTTGCTTCTTATGTCTCTGCTGTATTCTCCTATTGTCATGGCCTTTTTACCTTGCATAAATATGTGTTAATTAGCTTTAATTAGGATAATTGCATCATAGCTATTCTACTCACACTTTCAATGGTATTAAAGAGATTCAGCCTCTTTAGATTTTTGCTAACGATGCTGATTCACATGGAGAGCAAAGTAATATTACTGGGTCTGATATAAAAATATTTTTTTTGAAAGAATTAGGAATTAGGTCATGTCCTAAAGCTGAATAAAGGTCAAAATCTCATATTTTTACACAATCTGAGATATAGCTAGGTATATACCTAATAAAATCATGAAACAAGACACATAGGAAATGTGCATTAGAAGGGGTAACAGAAGAAAATGCCAATGCTGTTGAAAGACTTTTTCCAATGGATTACATTTTTAGTAACACCAGTAATGATATTCTGTAATCTCATTTGGTCATGTGCAAATCAACTGTTTTTAACAGAGAAAAACACTGTACAGGAATAGAATAGAACAATTCAGTTGGGAGGGCCCTACAAAAACCATCTACCCCTACTGCCAACTTCCAGACTATAAGAGAAATCCTTGGCTGCCCAAATATTTGCTTTAAACAGGCTGGGTGGGCAGGAGGCTGTGCTAAGCCATCTTTTGACTCTGCTCATTGTGGATGTTGGAAATCAATTTGGGCTTTATTGTACAGTGCCATCTCAGGTCTGATCAAATTTGGGTTTGCTCCAGAAAATCCTTTCAGAGCTTTGGGCTTTTGCTGCAGTTGGTGCCCCATCAACTGAAATAAATAGGAGAGTGTTTACAGCTGGCTATGTTGCCTCAAGATTACCTGTAAGCAAGAAATCCCTGGATCTTAGAGCATTTTGGGGGCTGTGGAAATGAGGCTTAGGAAGAACCATTCACCCTTAGTCAGTGAGTTATATCAGACAAATATCCTCATGGCTTCTGCTCCTGGTTATGTAATTAAGCAGTGCAGTGATGCTGGGGGCCCTGCACTGCCCTGCACCCCTGCTCAGGGCTTACTCAGTCTACAGCCCCTCTCCCACTCTCAGGTATGGATTCACCAGCCCCACAGATGTTTCACCACTTCAGCAAAACCAGCCCTGAATTCATCACTGCAGCAACATAATGTAGCTTGGCACAACTGTATTGTAGTATTGCATTCTTGTGCAATAGTTAAGGCCTGTCAGCAATTTCATTATTGAGTCCTATTTTTAGCCGTTCGTAGCTTAAAACAAAAATAATAATAAAAGCATTTACAGTGCAGGCTTAATCTGAACAGTATTTTTTCTCAGTGGGAAATGCAATGACATACATTCTCTGTGCGTGTGACAGTACAAGTAGTTCTTTCATCTACATAAAAAATCTGCTGACTTGTGTTTCCTTATATTTTTTCTGTGATTTACTGTTATTCTCAAATGGATTTTAATAAATTTGCAATTTATTGCAAAACTTTCATGGTGACCCAGTAGTACTGATGTAGAATAATGTTATACATGGGCTCCATAAAGCTGAACATTCACAGAGTGCAGCAGTCAGTGATACAGGGGATATTGAACTGATGATTATTGATGAAGACCTTCCCCTTGACTTTATGGGTGTGGTATATACCATGACAACCTTAAGCATCATGAAGAAAAGTTTTCTTATGCCAAAAAACAAGCAGGATTTTACTCCTCTCCATAAAAACACAATGTAAATCCAGAATAATCCTTGGAAGAGCTCTGAAGA
Organism: Lanius collurio; assembly: GCA_020086605.1. Lineage (NCBI taxonomy): Eukaryota > Metazoa > Chordata > Aves > Passeriformes > Laniidae > Lanius > Lanius collurio. The sequence goes on along the minus strand of JACBWW010000057.1, from coordinate 1,238,359 downwards.
TTTTAGCAGCTAAATTGATTAAGAGACACGTTTTCTATCTCCTTTCTACACAAAAAGATTTTACCACCTATTTTGTGTTATATGACAAATTCTGTCATGAACTGCATCTCTGGAAATCCAAACTAACTTAAGGGATCCTGGTGGACTGCTGCCAACTCACTCTGGTGCAACAGAGCTCACGTTTTGGCCTCTCCACCTTGAAGGTGAAAAAGCATTTTTCATGTGATGGCTGAGATTACAAAACTGAAGGCAGTTCACAACTTGTGCGATGAGACACAATTCATCTATATATTGTTTTTGGAACAAAGGCTTGCTTTTAAAGGTTGCAATTACTTGTAATTGCATCTCTAATAGTGATATGTAGCTCAATTATCAAGGCCTTCCTGTAGAAGTGAGAACAGAAGTACATGGAATAGCTTACTTTTTATTTATTTGCTAACATTTTTGTTAATTTATTTATTTTGAGCTTTCTACACCTGCTTAAGCTGACTCCATAATGACCTGTTCTAATGCAACACTGATGGGAATGTTTATTAATGGCTACTTAATTGCAGAATGTCCCAGAGAGCATTATAAATGTAAGAAACTGGGATAATTAGATTAAATGTTAAACACTGAATTTATGCTTGATAATATTCAGATATGCAAAATCTGCTCAAAACCAGAAGTTCTTCATACAGCAAGTTCAGCACATTTTCTGGCAAGCACTTGCTATGGAAGCAGCCTCCACACCTCGGTCATCTCCTCACAGGAGTTCCATTAGCTGGCACAGCTTTAGCTGCAGCCTGCTCCCAGCTCTCTCTGTAAAAGTCAGTGGAAAAGGAGACTTTTCAACAATAAACAGAGACACAAGCCAGCAGCAGAAAACGTGCAGCAGCATCAGTTTGTGCTAAAGCATCTATTTTGATTAGTTACTGGCCAGTAGCTCGAAGCTATTTTTCAATCTTAGAAAAGCTTCTTGTATTTTGCACTGTTTCTGCTATTACCCTACAAACAAGGGTTTGTGTTCCTCAGATTTCTGTAACCATTTTTACCAGGGAAAGTTTTGCACACCTTCAGTTCTTGGCTTTCTTAGAGCTGCTCCTCTCCACTAAAATACATATCCTGATGGACTCTGGCAGGTGATGAGAGAGAGACAAGACCTGCCCAGCATCAGCAAAGTTGATGTTTGAAACAAGTTTATAATTTAGATTTCTCCATTGCTCTCAAACACCCATTAAACACTTGATGCTTTATGATAGTGAGAAACCTTAATCATTTTCCATAGGCACAGAGAGACCAGGGGGGAATACTGGGCATGTGCTCCCAAAAGCTTTGTGTGCTGGGATGACAAAGGGGATGAGTTACAACTCCTTACCCAGAGGCAGCTAACAGGGACCAGTGATGCCAGTGTGCCCAGGGCAGAGCTGTGTCCCAGCCTGGTCCTGGAGGGTCTGAAGGGACAGCAGCCTCAGCCAGCTCTGCCAGGGCTCAGCAGGCTCAGGCCAGCTGGTGCTCACAGCACCTTTCCTTCTGGGCCAAAACCACTGAAAGAGTTGTATAATTTTGAAAGTATGTTTAAGGAAATGGCTAAATCTGATTGCCTAGATGGTAGAAATGTCATTTTGGGGATAGTTGCATATGGAGACAAGTTCCATATTACTGTCACAGAAGGAGCCTGTATGAGTTCCAGCACAGTTGCAGGAAAATAGTGCTGGCAAGTGGGGCTGTCCTGTCATTTAGTGGAGGATGAAGATCTATATATTTTTTCTAGGGAAAGGATGAGCAGGCACACACTGTGTTGGCAGCCCTGTACATTTTCAGCACTTTTTTAACCTACATAACTAATGCAGACTCTGATTTGGTATTCTCAGATTTTCTTCAAAGCAGTAAGAGCCTTAAACTACAGAGCAGCATGCAGCAGCCAGGCAAGTATCATCCTAACAGCAAAAGTGCAACTTCTTTGTCTGTGCCAGAGAAACTCCTTTCCCCACACCTAATAAATGATTCTTTTACTTTAATTTTGCACAGAGATGGCATCAGTTTTAATAAACCATGATTAAAAATCTATCTTCACGCTGAAAAAGACTTTTCTATGTATATATTTAAATATGTTACATCATAAAATAAAAAAGATTGTATATATATACAAGCTCTCTCAGACATATATATGCTTATATCCACATCACCCTATTTACGAGCAAGAATGAATTCCTTTTTAAATTATTTACTTTCTGTCAGCTCATTCACCCTGTGGCAATCAGTTCTGTAGTTTAATTACATGTTAGAAGGAACAGCCCCTCCTGGTAAAAACAATTGGATAACATTTTCATGGGGAAGTTTATGTCTCCAAGAGATTTTCTAAAATCTCTGCTTTATAAAAAAAAGTTGGTGATTCACAATTCTTTTCCTCAACCTGCTGATAATTTTGTAGGCTCCTATTAGATCCTTACTGCAGTCATCAGTTTTCCAACACAGCAAGCTCTAGTCCACTTAGTACTTGCTACAAACAGATGCCATTTCATTTTTATGGTCATTCTCATGGCCTTCCTGCTATCTTTTCCACATCCCCTGCAGCCTTATGAAAATAGAATGAGGAATTCTGTACAGTATACACATTTACTACTGATAGATACAGCAGTATAACGATACATGCTGGTTTGTTCTCTTTCTGTCCAAAACAGCAATCAAATTGTTCCATATTAGGAAAGAATGACTGTGATATCACAGAGTTCCCCTGTTTTTTGGGTTTTTTCCATTGATGGCTATAAGTTTGATTGTCAAATTCACCATTTAAAGAAGAGACCCTGATGGTAATGTCAGAAAATTATTTATGTCACTGCTGTGCAGTGGAAGAAAACTCCAGGTTTCCATAGCTCTGAACTCATATAACCTACTACTGGACCAGTGTGGAAAAAGATCCTCACAAAAAATCCCTTAAGAGACCATAAGGAAATCTTTGGCTTTGCCAAAAAAAAGCCTGCAGGGCTGCCACTTGTGTTGCTTGTGGGAAGATAATGTGCATCAGCTTCCAGTACTGTCAGTAGGGCATTTTTCATCACCACATAATCTATTCATAAATCTAATGATCCATAAATTTGTCCATGGCTTGAACAAGAAGTGACTCTAAGCATGGGAGCAGACCTATTAACAAGCAGAGATGCTGCACATGTAGCATGACCAGGGGGTCACTGCCTGCAGCCCCCTGGGCTCAGCACTGACCTGGCCTGACTGGGCTTGCTGGAGCTCTCTGCTGCTGGGAGTACACAGACACAGGCATGAATGTATAGAGAGATATAATAATTTAAAATATCCTTCTAAAGGATCAGGATTAGCACCTCTCAGGTAATGAAGAACTCAGCATCAGGATCACAGCCCTTAAAGCACTCCATCACCTGTCTGGCACTAAAATAAGTATGCTGCTGCCTGGGTTAGGTTCTGCAGAATATTAATGGCTTTCATCAAAAAAAGCCTGGATTCATAACTTCCCCAGCAGTGGGCAGACACAGGTATTTCTCATTTAGCCTTTCCTTTCACAATATCCAACAATATTCCCCCCCAGACACAGAGATGTCTAATTCAGCAGGGCAGGCCAAGGGCAGAGCTGCTACAGCCCTGGCAGTTCCACAGAAAATCTGGTCTCAGGAGGCAGGTTTGGGAACAGGGGCACTTCATTATTTCAGCTAGATGCAGGTGGAGCTGAAGAAGGAACTATGGGTCACCCAGTGAAAACAGATGGATGTGGCTGGGGCATGCACTGTGTGTCCCTGCTGGCACAGGGATTGCCACAGGCAAGTGGCTGAACCAACAGCAGTGGTGAGGAAGAACCTGAAAAATGTCTTGTTCCACTTGGTGAAGGAAACGCAGGATAAATACAGCATCCCTTTTCTTTTGCAGCAGACAAGTGTCCTCTTCACAGAAGACACAAAGATATGAGCAGTGGTCTCCCAGGAGGAGCCACCACAAGGATGAGGACAACCTGCATCCCTTGAGAGCCCAGGGAAGGGTCCTGTGTGGTGGGTGCTTGTACCTATCTGGATGTGCAGTCAGAGCAAAATCCCCAGTTTCCTCAGAAGTAATAAATGAAGACAAAAATACATATGCACAAATCAATTTATTCATCTACTATTATACTATTGTATAAAACAATATAGTATGTTAATTTAGGTCCCCAGTGCCAAGGCAACACTCTCCCCTTCCCCTTCTGAAGCAAAAATATCACATGGTACATTTAACTTGCACTTTTAATGACAGAGCTGTACAGATTTCAGACATGTTTTAAAAACCTCCAGAAAATATGCATCACACTTGTTTGTCATGCTTGAGCCTAATGTGGTTTGAATGAGAGGAGAAATTAAGCAAGAAAAGTAATTTATTTAATAGAGATGAAATGTTAAATACAAGTATTTATAGGAGATATAAAACCTGTTGTATGCATAACAGGAGGGGAGAATGGTGCAGAGGAGTCAGGGATCTGTTGGTAACCTCATGGCAAATGTAGCTGTTCCAAGGAGCCATAATAGCAACAGAAGTCAAAGTTCTTTACTAGAGTTTCATACTTCATTAATAATATCCCAGGCCTTGAAAAGGAATCTTTTTCCCAGTTTCAGAGGAAATTAGTGCCCTTGCTGTTCTCTATCACGTTGCCTCCCCAATGCATCATTTTGCATTTACTTCTCCTTCCCTCCCACACTTCAGGGTAACCAAGCAAAGGTGGGTTTGGCAGATTTTTGCACTGCCTCACAAGAGGCTGATAATCATGATTAAATTCCTCACTCTCCCAGCACTACTTTTTTTTTACATAGTTTTTCTAATCATAATTGGATCATCTGAGAATTGGAGCTCTTTTCCCCCTCTCATTTCTAGTAACCAGAATCACTCTCTCTTTTGTTTCTTTTTTCCTCCCCAGAGATAATCCCCTGGAGATGGGAAAGGTTTTCTGTTGTGGTTTTCACGTCCGTGTAAGCTTTGAACAATGACTGCTGAGCTAGCTTTGACAGGTGTTAAAATATCTTGGAGCCAGCTGAACATTCGTATTGATTAGCTAATACATAGACAGAGGTTTTTAGAACTGATTGCTTTACAGTGTTTCAGAAGGAAGTGGAGAAAATATGCTACATTATCACTTTCTTTCTCATCCATTTTCATGTACTATATTCCATGTTCATCCAGTTTAACTGCTAAGCTGTCAAAGACCAGAAAACAGTGAAGAATGCAGTTATGTGCTTATTCAGAAGATTGAATCTTGCTGTTTATTGCAGCTGTTTATTCATTATATAATTAGGCAGAAATATACAGCTTATGGAAAAGTTAATAAATTCCTGAGACAGTCCTAAATGATTGATGAATATTTTTCAACCAGTCTATCTGGTAGAAATGCCTTTTCAAAATAGAGAATCTTCAAACTTGCAATTATCAGTGTCCTTTTGCCTCATCACTACAGCTAACTAGTAATAATAAACACCAGCCCAAAAGATTTATCTTGTAATCCGAATACCTGATTTTATACCTTTCATACCTCCCTTATGACACAGTCCTCAGTGAAAATGTTCAGTGCAGAAAAGATGCAAGATGAGACCCCTTTAGGAGACAGAGCTGAAAATAATTTATCACAAATGCTTTAACAATGAGTTACATTCATGGCTGACAAGAGGGCCTGATCCTCTAACTGAAGGGTGCATCACAGTTTAAAAAGACAAATCTTAATAGCACTTAAGTAAATGCTTGTTTTGATCACAGAAAGTGAGTATTATATATTTTATTGTAGAGATACACCACAGCTATCCTCTCAGTTTGGATTCAGACAGACACATAAAAATTTGAGATATTTAGATCCATTTTGCCCACAATAGTAATACATTTCTCTAAAATCTAAAATGCTAGAATTTCCAGGCTGTTCAAATGCATAGCAGTACCAAAGCCACTTCCTTCAGAAAATGCTGCATACACATCTTTAAGAAAACACAAATCATCTGCTCTTATATGCCAGCACTTGCCACTAATATAACAGCCAATTCCCACTTGAATTGCTAATAAAAAATGTACAGGTATTGCATGGTATAAAAAGAGAGTGCTATCACCAGGCAAAACAGATGTTGATTTTTTTCTTCACTTTTGGCATTCTGAATGCCTGTGTGTGCCCAGCAGACAGCCCAGGCCAATGAAAAGACTGATTTTACCTGCTCTCCATCCTCAGCATGGCCCTCACTACATGGAGGCAAATCCTCCTTTACTCAGGGAGAATTAACCTTTACCCTGTGCATGAAACCCCCTTCTGGGAGGCAGAGTTTCCTTCCATGCAAAGGTGGGACAGAGGCACTGAATTTTAGCTGACTTCAGGCCTGTGCATTCCTGACTCCTCTTTCAACTGACTGCCAGGGTATTTTGTGGAACAACTCTTTTTTTAGAGTCATGGTTACTAAATCCAAACTTTTTTCTATCTATTTTCCTTTAATAGTACTAATGAGTTCCTATTATGCTTTAAGTACCACTTCTAACTCAGATTAAATTTACACAGTCAAGTCATGTGTGTAATGAACTGAACAGTTCTTAAATTTAAAGAGCATTAGTTAATTTTTAACTCAGGAACAATTAAAAGTAAAAAGAGGCTTCTTTAAGCCCTAGGGTGTGGCTTCAAATCCCTCTTTTACCTAATTTTGATCATTTGGGTTCTCTGCTTTTCAGAGTTGATTGAAACAAAACAGTTGAGCCCTTACACAAACCTGTTGCCTCTGTTAATGAATGCATGAGTACATGAGAGTTACCATAAAGTCAGTTTAAGCATTACCTTTTTTTCTTCTTTTTTTAAATTTTACACATTAAATAATTAAATTATGGGCTATCCACTCTTTATGACTGCACACGAATCTTGATCTTTCAAGACATAAGGGACACATAAGTAAGAACTCCTGCATGGACCTCTATTGCATCTACACATGAAAGTCAGGAGGAAGATTCTGGTCCTATTTATGTTAGTTTAAATCTTGAGAAATATCAATGAATTCAGTTCTGTGTCTCTAGATACCTAGATTTACATTGCCATAGCAGATTCATTTTCCCTTTTTACCAGTAAAGGGGCTAAAACTGAACCTAACATGAAATGACTACCTGAACTCAGAGTTCTATTAAACAGAAATTTATACCAAAGCCTAAATATTAAGATAAAAAGATAATTCAACCAGTGTTCGCATCATACTAATATTTATTTTATTCACGTGTGTTTTTAAAAACAGCCTTCTCTTTGGAATACAAAGATTTTTTCTACTTGTAATAGATAATAAAGTCATGTCAAGGAAAAAAAGGTGAGACAATGCCAGAAGTTCCTTGTTTTTATTTATTATACATTCAGTACACTTAGTTTTCCAGATAAGCATCAAATGGATGCAATACTTTTCAGAAAACCTTCACTTATTTTACATTAGTTGAAGATATGATGCTCTTAGCACAATTTGTGGTAATTTTGTTAAGACTAAGCTTCACTGCATTACCCTGTAGGTCTCTTGTCAAGTCTGAGGAGCTATTTGCACAATTTCATGTAGAATTTTCAAAATTAGAAAATAAATACATTTTCCACTTTCAGGGAAACAATACAAGTCAAAGGGGAAAAAAAAAGTAACTAAGAAATCTAAACCTACTCAGGGTGTAACAGGGAAGTGGTGGAAATGTTCCAAAAGCATTTGGATGTGGCACTTGTGGGTACAGTTTAGTGGTGAGCTCAGTGCTGCTGGGTTAGTGGTTGCACTCAATTACCTCAGAGGTCTTTTCCAGCCTTAACAGTGCTGTGATTCTGGGATCCTGTGTAGCCTCCATGTGCAGGTAATTAATCATACAGTGTGTCCTGACCTCTGCACAGAGCACCCAGGACAGCCAGATCCTTGTAATCTGGAGCATCCCCAGCAGCAGGAAGGAGGGAGGGGGAAGGTAACACATTCCAGACACCCATACCTTCCAGAACCTTCTCCTTCACCTTTCAAGAAGTGGTGTGGTCAACTACCCTGTTGGACTTATCAGGATGACACTGCTTGCACTGACATCCAAACCAGGCTCCAGCCATCCCTTCCACACTGGACTGGACCTCCTGCACACTTCAGCATTCCCTCACCCATGGCTTGAAAGTGCAAACCAGAGCCCACAAGAACATTTTCACTGAAGTCCTGTAATGGGAAGAAGAGATGTTAAAGTAGACCAGTATTTCACACCTTACTGAGGTGATAACTATGCAGATAATTTACTACAGAAATATCTTTATCTTAATAATAAACAATTAGATTGGTGAAGTTCATTTCTCACTTTTAAAAAATGTTCTCTCTTCAAACTGCCCGTCTGAGATGGCCTACATTTGCACATTGCATTATTAGCAAAATGACTGTGATCATTTTAATTTAACAAATGGAAATGCACAAACACCTGTCTTTGTGCTAATGAGCCTGGCCTTTGGAACTCGTGGTGAATGGCTGCAGGTTATTAGACATGCCCAGCAAAACAGTGGCTGCAGCTTCCATTTGCAGGTCTGTTATTCACTGAACTTACCTCATTTTCCCAATTGGGTCCAATTACAACAGTGATGATAAACAACCTTCCATTGCTGGTACATTTAATTCTCTGGAAAAGTCACTGGGAAATGGTCTGGGGTACTTACATGAATAGGAGAGAGTGTGTTGTGCATCTTGGGGGTAGGGGGTGTACAAGACAGAGAAACAGTTTTATAAATTTACTAAAAAACTTCCAGTGGGCATTTTAAAGGGGACATTATGAGTAGTATAAGATTCTGTAAGTCTCTACAGTATTCTCTGTATATTAACATAGAAGTTTTTCTTAATAAGAAAGCCTGGAAATGTTTCTCTCTATTTTCTTGTGCCTCTCTGTTTGTCCCCAGAGAGGTTTCCCTACAGTTATATCACTGTAAACCTTTGCCTTGTAGATGATAACACCTTGCCTTACAACACTTCCAATCAAGATTACCTGACCTTAAGGAGAAGAAAAACCTTGATTTTTGGTTTTATTTTCTACAATATATTCTTTATTTCAGCCCCCCAATACCACCTTTTCTTTTTTTTTAAGAAAAATATTCTTTTCCATTGTTTCATACTTTATCCTAGGGAAATCAGCCTGTTTATCTCAGACTAAAGTGATATTTCAGACAAATCACTCACACTGGAGAAGAGTTGTCCTAGGCCCTGGCTGCTGCTCAACACCAGGTGCTGTCAACTTGTAATTCAACATTATCAGAAAGCCAGTTTTCATTAGACTGTGAAAAAGAAGGAAGGGAGGGGAGGAAGGAAGGAAGGAAGGAAGGAAGGAAGGAAGGAAGGAAGGAAGGAAGGAAGGAANAGGAAGGAAGGAAGGAAGGAAGGAAGGAAGGAAGGAAGGAAGGAAGGGTTATTTCTCATAGCCAGAGCTTTCTGCTCCCTGCACTATTTTGTTGATGTTCATTTTGTATTTCTATACATTCCCCCTGAGCACTGAATTGGAAAATAAAACTGAAGCTATTATTCCTCTCTATAAAAATAAAAATCTCACATGCTGAGCACTCATCCGGCCTTCATAACAATCCTTTGGTTTTTCCACATTGTGTGACTGGATGCAAGAAAATAGCTCAATTATCTATTGGACACGGGCACTAATGAGGCCCAGGTCATTCTGAGCTAATTAGAAGCAGCCCAGTTTCTTAATGATTGCAGTCTTAATATAGCTAAGAACCAGGATGGCAGCAAAATTAGTTGGTGCCACTCTTTCTATGCTTCCCATTTTGCCCATTCTGGCATGTAAATTCTTCCTTATTGTTACTCATGGCTGACTGCCCCACTAATGAATGTGATTTCTCCAGTCAGATGTTTATGAAACTGTTGTGTCACTCCATGCAAGAAGCAGTCACTGAAATGACCCTCCTTCAGAGCAAAATTGTTCAGTCCCAGGCATTCACAAACAGAAAGACTAGTAGGAAACTGAATCAGTTGTGATACTCCAAATTGTCCTGGTCACACAGAGCTCCTAGGATAATCGTTGTTATGTCCTGTTTGATTTTTCTTGTAACTCTGGAGCAATGCAATTAGTGGCGATACGAACATTAATTGACCTAACCACTGAATCAGAAAGGCAACCCCTGGAGAAGGACTGCAAGACTGACAACCCTGGAGGAAAAACCCTGACATTTCTAGTTAGTGTTTCCACAAGCAGGTAAGCAAATGCATAGAAATTGGACTGTGTCACCACGTGTAGAACTCCCATTAAAAAGCCCCAGGGAAATATTTTCTAGGAGCATCAGCAAGTGGGTTTTACATGGCAAGCAAGCTGCCATTGATGGCTTTCATGCATAGTCAGGAGGATCCCGTGTTTATGCACTGCCAGGCTGTGTCCCATTCCCAACTGTGCTTTAATACCTTCAGAAACACAGCTCACAACCATTCTGCTCAAGAGAAAAATGCTATTTCAGAGCTCAGTCCCACACACTGAGGGATATCTACCTGTAGCTTTAACCTATTGTATGTGGAAAGAAAACTCACTATTTTCACATAAATCCTATTAAAATATCATGGGATTACATCACCATATAGAGTCATAGAATGGTTTGGGTTGGAAGGGACTTTGAATATTATCTAGTACCAATGCCCTTGCCATGGGCAAGGATACCTTCCACTAGGCTGTGGCTTCCTAGCTGGCAACATCAACCATTTCAAGTCTTAATGTTCCATAAAGTACAGTTAATTATCATAGTGCAAATTTTTAGGGAGTTCAGTCCTTTTAGGTTTCATCTGTGGTTTTGTTCAGGCTCCTCCAGACAGTTTCAGCTCCCGAGGCAGCCTGTCCAGAACAGCAGCTCCTGTGACAGTCCTTGTTTATCTCAGCTCTCAGCCTGAGAGCCTCCCATCACCAAGTCCTGGATGGGTCTGAACAAATGACAGATGTGTAAATGTCCTGCCAGGGAGGACAACTGTGCTCACCCACATCTTCACAGCTCTTACACACCTTCACTAGGAAGCTTGGTCAGCTTTACCTGTCACTCCTTATAAAACCCTTTAAGCATTTGAGATCACCTTCATTGCCACACTGGCAATGCAGGGAATTTTTGTGGTCTAATATCTATCCTGTCTTGTAATTAGGCAATTTGGAGGACTGGACATTCCCAGCACCACTATCCAGATGGATTATGAGGATATGAGTGTGAGGTTCAAACCAACCTGTCTGTGCCATCCTCTGCATCCGTGGCTGGCAGCAGAGGACTGGGACAATCTGCTATGGCCCCCCTGCACAGCTCCAGGGCTCCTGCTTGGTCTGTCTGGAGGGGTCTGTGGGGCTCTTACAAGACCCTGCTGGCTGCCAGAAACTCTCCACAGTGCAAGAGGGGCTGGCGTGTCCATCCACTGCCACCTGCCTGGTGCAGAGCCCTTCTCACGCTGCTGACAGGGCCCAGAGCAAGGGGTGGCCTGAAGGCAGATTTTCTCCCCCTCACCAGTGACAGGGAAGGGAGGCCAAGGGGCTCAGGGGCTCTACCAGGCAGAGCTCTCTACCCTCAGACCGTGGGGGAGCATCAGAGCAGCTGCTCTTCCCTCACCACCTTTGCCATTGTCCTGCTCTTTCCACACCTGAAATACAACTCCTGCCTGTCACAAACTTTTACACTGGATGTTCACACCATCAGCTTTAGGCACCTACTTCAGCTGGCTAATTTAAGAGCCTCAGTCCGTCTCATTGGGTACTAACAAGAAGTTGTAATTAAATGACATTTTCTATGCTATATTAAACTCTTTCACTCAAAAAATATCTCATTGAAAAATCAGGAAATAAGTCCCCAGGGCTATCATTATCCATCTGCTTTCCTACCAAGTTTAGGCAACTGCAAATTTTAAAATAAATTTATACAGGATGCCTCCTTCTCCCATGTTGTTCATGATATGGACCAAGCTGTCTTTCATGTTGCCTTCTTGGAGAATATAAGTATCAGAGATAAAATTTTGCAGCAGAGCACCCCCAGCCAGCCATGAAGGCAGCGATCTCCCACATTCCCACGTGGCCTTTGACTATTTACAACCTTACACTGAGCTGCCCCTCAGCATCTTACAAATCCATAAAGGAGGGAAGATGGTTACATCAACTTTGAACAGGCAGATGAGAAAATAGTTGACAGATGAGGTTCAATTGAAATAAACAGAAACAAATCAGTTTGGAAAGTCTGAGAGATCAAACTGGGGAGGTTCAGTTTTGGGGAGGCCAATAGGAAGCGGAGAGGTTTTCTATCATCTACATAGATTTTCATATGACCATGACATCCTTTTTTTGATTGCAAGCAGTGCAGAATTTGAGCTGGAATGACTAGTTCTACTCACACAGGAATGCATGAAGCACCCCAACATTGCTCAGGAGGAAGCTGAGAGGCTGAGGAGGGAGCAAGTTAACAGATTTTTGGCAGTTTAGGAACAAATTAAATCATCCAAATGGTCAGTGTCTCTCTGCATTGTGTGCACAGGCAACCCCCCGTGGCAGCTGGCCAGGTTGGCTCCCTAAAGCTGGGAAGTAGGAATATTCCCTCACAGGAGCAGCCCAAAGCTCATCAATAACAAAGAAACCACCACCCTGGGAGCCGAGCAGGAGGTTTGAACAAGCAAACTCAAAGGACTGAAGGAACCATAAGTGGGTCACTGACATCTGAGCACAAAACTGCTAAGCCTGTAAATGCTTCCATTTGTTCAGTGCAAAGCACAGCGGAGTCCAGATGTTTAAATTCAATTCTTTAGACAATGAAGATGACAGCAGCTACAATTCCGAACAGTTTCTTTTATCTTTCAACACGATACATGGATATGTTACAGAAAAAACTTCTGAAAAAAAAAGAACTGTGCCTCATTCCTATTATGCTTTATGGTTACACATCCTCACTCACCTCCCAGCAGCAGCTGCCTCTTGGAGCTGCATTGTAGCAGGCTTTCCATGGTGCAGCTTAGGGCAGTGGGTGATCATTAATCTTTGTGCTTCGGTTACTTAGTCCTTAGTCCAAATTTAAGCCAATAGAGACCATTTGTTTCATGCGGGTATATCAAAATTAAGATATGAACAGCACCCACTTGACATTATTAAACTACAAGTTTTGCCATTTAGCTTCAAACACAACCATGAATATAAATTATAAATAGACACTTGAATGTTCCTATCAGCTGCTGTTAATCAAAAATCATGAAAGGTAAGTTTTACCTCTGGGTTCAGGATGGAAAAGCCTTCCAGTTATTTGAAAGATAATTCTGTTGCCGTGTATCTTCCCCGCCTCTTTGCTGTATGCCTCTCCACGGGGTGTGCAGTGACATCAGAGCCTGCAGAAACTGCTGAACTTTCCCTGCACAACTTTCTGGCCTTAATTGCAGCCTATAAAGAGTTGGAGCTGCTGCCACCTACAGACAAGCATCAAACACAAGCATGGCTTTGCTGCTGGAAAATGGAAGTGCGAACTGACACAAAGTTGTGAATATTCCCCTGTAAATGTACTGCTCACCCCACCATTATTAATGCCAAGCTTTGTGCTAATGAGCCCATAAAATGTTTATGGCACATGACAGAATCTGCAGAAAATATCCAGTATCTCTTGTACTGGTCCTTCTGTTGTCAGAGCTAATGGAGAATAAACCCCAAATTTCAGTATCATATTGGTTACTATGGTCAGCATGTTTAACCCATAAAGAAAATGAATTACTATGTTTTAGCTCTGTCAAATAACCAAGTATGGATTAACCTTTGATTTAGATTTTAACATGCCTGAATCTTGTTGTCTAAGGACTTAGCAGGACAGAGCAACATTTTTTGATTGACTCACAGTAGCTGTACATAGATTATTTAAAAGTACATTACAACCTCTCAGGAAAAAAAAAAAAAGCACCTAGTGTTGTAAAGTAATGCAACAATCCTGTTCTTTTTTCCTTGCATATTACACCTGTGTAATCTAAACAAGCACAGAATGGAGCCATTTACAAGATGAAATAAACACAATTCTCAATATTATTGCAAGACAGCAGTAGAATAAATTTCACTGTAATTTCCACTGCTGTTGTTTCTGGACTGTAAAAATGTGATAAATGAGTATCTATCTCATAGAAATCATTGTAGGGTATCTGAATTCACTAAATCTAACATTGTTAAGAAGAATTTTTCAAAGTTTTATTTTCCTTTTCACTAAATATTAGGGAGTTGGATGGTCAAAATTCTCAATGATTATTTCTCTTGTTTCCTGACAGATGCTGAGTATCTAACACTCCTTCCAGGTTCTTGGGTTCAGGGGCCACTGTAATATCTGTAAAAATAAAAGCTGAGATAGCTCAAGTAGGGTATCCAATATCCCAAACTTCACAAACCGCAGGCCATGTTTACAAAAAAGGTCCTCCTTTGCCACAGAACACAGAACTGGCAGAGAGGGTGACATGTTTGCTGAGGCAGGGATACACCTCACACAGCTGGAGTTAGTTTCTCAGATCTGCTGAAAAGAGTAGATCTTAAAAAATAACAATAATAATTGTGAGAGATGAAAAGGTAACTTTAAACATGCTGTAGACAAGATTTCTTTGTCGCAAATTTAAAGGTTCATGAAATCACAGTCTCCCAAGCTCTTTGAAGAACACTGAAAAGGAAAGGAAACCAGGAATTGTTTCATCTTCCAGTCCTTCTGAAATGGAGATGTGCTTGGCTATGAATAGCTCCACTTTCCCTCTCTTGCTGGAAACACTGCCAGCCTGTGACTTATTTTGGAAGAGCAATGCAGGACCATCCTGAAAATGTTCTAAAGAGCATATTTTGTCTGTGCTGGAAACAATAAGAACACTGTTGGTTGGTCTGTGTGAAGAAACTAAAGGAGTTGGAAAATAGGGAAGAACAGTTCCTCAGAGAGCACATAGCAAGGAGTAAAATACTAATAAATCAAGAGGCAAAAGGGTGAAAGGAGTCCCCCAGTCTCAGGAGTGCCGGATGTGCTCCATTCCCTCTCCAGGTAAAATATGGCTTCCTGCCTGCCCTTCTCTGCTCCTGGGAGGGTCTGCTTCCCTCCAGGGGCATCTCTGTCCCACTAAAACATTGGCACCCCAGGGACTGCAACAACTGGCCCAAAGCCAGTCCCAAAGCCACCTCCCACACCACGGCCATGCTCATCCCAAACCCATGACTTTGCCGTGCATTTCCATGCAAATATCTTTATTTGGGGAAGTTTCAGAAGTATATTAAAATTTACACTGAGCTTCAGCAAATGCATAAAATTGTTCATCAGAGAACACTAAATTGTTTCAATAGCTAGAACTTTTTTATAAACATGCATCTAGTTTCTTTTGGGTTAAATTATGCATTTTTCTATGTTATGACAGAGATAATTCCTTTATCAATACACTGAGCACACGTACAAGTCTGAGTCATTAACAGCACCACATGTTCAGTTTGTACAAACTCAATTTGTGTTAAAAGCCATATTCAGATATTTCCCAGCACCTCCACTTAAATGCAATAGTGGGACATCATCTTCAGAATTTTTGGTTTGGGTATTTTAGGGACATAATTACCCACCTCATTCATCTAGTATTTTATTAAATGTCAGTCTCAAGCTCCTCCTTACTTCAGCCAACAACAGCTGATATCCATTTTTTTGGGACTCCACAACATTAATAAAATATAACATATTTGTTACCAGAACACACTAGTTATAGTGTATTTCTAAAAGTCTTCTTGCTGCAAGCCAATAAAAATTGGCTTGAAAAATCTCTTTAATGCCTGTTACTTTGTGTGCAGGTTTTCTGCTCTAATATATCTAGCAAGTTTGGGTAGGCTTTGAAAGTTGAAGTTTTGAACATCCATCGGCTCAAAACTGTTGATGATCTGCTTGATATAATCATTGATGTGCTCACCATGGGAACCAAAAGAAGAATATGTAGCTGAGCTTCCTATTTATGAAGGAGGGATAGCAGAAAATTTTCCAGTTGTGGGGTTCAATCCTTTATTCTTCCCTTGGTCTAGGCTCCTGTTGATTTAAAAAGCAGCTTCAGTTCTTTAGAAAGCAGTAAATGAGGATGTAATTGTGGAATACATTATTTAACTGCAAAGTCACTAGCACTGGACAGACACAGTCAAAACAAATCTAGAAAATAATTAAATGAACACCGTTTTTAATTTTACAGAATAATTTTTATACTATTTATTCCATAATAACAGATTCCTGGGCTGATAGCAGTGGGATTGTGCACAGTTTGTTTGATTATGTGGGTCTGACATGGTGTGCTGGTCAGTGCCGCAGGGGGCCAGCGCTGGTCAGCACCGGTGTGCCACGACCTTCCCAGAGAGAACGCCCTGCAAAGAACAGCTCCTGCAGGGGCGGTGGCAGGGCAGGGCCTCCCTGGGCAGCAGGTGATTTCAGCAAGTGCAGCAACTTCTCTGCTCCAAGCGGTATCAGCTCTTGTGATTCAGCTCTTTGTGAAATCACCCAAGGCGAACGCGGGGACAGAGAGACAGGAGCCTCGTCTGGCAGTTCCACAGAGGCAGCTTTCACTGTCCGGCAGCCCCTGGGGAAGGAAGGCAGGGACAGACACTCCACAGTCAGGGGCAGAAACAGGGGCTTTTTGTGGGAAAGGCAGGGGGTGGGGTAGAAACCGATTAACCAACCGGGTACAGGCTATGACCATATAGAAACAGGGCATGCTGGGGTGGGTCACTGTCACCAAGACCCAGAGGAAGGTTGCTTATCTCTGGGGAAAGTCTTTTTGGCCCCAGGCCTCTCTCCTCCAAGGGAGAGCAGAGGGTTCTTGTGCCAGGGGCTCACAGCCCTCCACAGGTTGGGATTAATCAGAATGAAGTTTCTGTTCCAGGGCATGGTATCCTGCCTGCTCCAGGCCTTTGTCTGCAAACAGAAACAACCCCGCAAAAAATCAGTTCTTGCCCAGGAGAAAAGAGGTGTGTCCCTAGAGAGAAAATGGAGAGAGCAATGTATTGTTGGAACTCCCTCCTAAAGTAATAGTGGAGCACAGGGAAGAGCAAAGATCATGACAGAGAAGAGATAACAAAGAGGGAATAATTTCCTGAGGATAAGAGACCTGTTTAGATTAGACAAAGTCAAAGAACAATACTTGCAGTTAGCCTATCACTTGAAAGGGAAAAAAAGACAAACTGCAGGCTTAATTATATATAGAATTCACAAATAAAGCAGTTACAGATAAAGTGCATTAAATAAAAATACATAACAAACTCTTCTTCAACTTCTGCTATTACTGGGCCACATGCTGTTTTTAAAAGCACTGAACATCCCTACATTTCACTGCATAAATGATACCTTTGCAGGAAAAGCAGGATTAAATAGCTGCCATCCAGCACGTACAGTGGGTCCTTCTGTCAGAGGGTTAAAGTATATTGGCAAAACGAGAGTGGTTAGGAGAGATTCAGCCTGATGCACAACAATGTGAATTCCATTTTATTAATCCCAGAGCTCAGTCCTGGGAGCTGCTGTCACAACGGGAGAAAAATGCAGTAAGAAAACTGAATGGGACCAGGGACCTGTGATTACATGAGAAAATAAAATAAGTTCCTCTTGTATGATTTATCAGCACAGCTACTGAGTAGCCATTTCTAGCAACTTTAGCACAAACTGCTTAATACTGTATGTTTTTCTCAAATGTCCAGTGGCTGAAGGCAGGTAGCTGTGGGAGAATTCCAGGGTTCAGCACAGGAAAGAAAATGCACTTCTGTGCCTTGGTATTGCACAGAACTGTGGGAAATTCAGTTCATTTAGCCTTGGGCATGTTAGAGCTGTTTAAAAATGTCACCTGACTCCTGCAAACTTGGCTCTGCATGATGTTCCCAGCACCCTGAGTACAATGTGATATTTTCTTCATGGGCAAGATGAGACTTGCTCAAACTGTGCCTAAAATTTCACACATAGATAATGAAACAATCAAATCACAGCCTCTGGAATATCTTTGTAAATGAGGGGGTTTTTGTTGTTTTCTCAGTTGGTTTTTTTCCCAGATATATTTTCATTTAAATTCACATCAGTGAGGAGCACCTTGAATCAGAGCCACTGACATCTCTGTGCTCCCAGTTTGGCAAGTTAGAGCAAATGCTTCAGTGCCTTAGCCCTTAAATTTTTTCTATTTTCTTAGAGTGTAATTGCATCTAATTGTACATTTTGAGCAAATACACATAATCACATCATTATGATATGTAATTACCTTATTGTGTTGTGTAATTAAGTAAATCACACAAGAAATTGTGCAGAAATTTAATAAAATTTTCCAAAAAGAAGTTAATCTTTTCTGCAACTGACAGAAGAAGCCATTTGCAGTTCTAATGATCATAATCAATTTAGCATTTTCTACCCTAATTAGCGGGCACTCTGCAGGCATGTGCAGAATATGCACATTGAAGCAAAGTGCTGGGTGATGACATTTGTGACTTTCATGTGTATTTGCTATGTGGAGAGAAACACATCCTTATGTAGAATTTAATGACCAGTTGCTAAAAAAAATGCAATATCAGGAGAATCCATGTACGTATTAAACGTGTTCTGTTGGTAACCTTAAAAATTCACTATAATAGTTGGTTGTATCAGTCTTGTTCAAAGCACATTATTACCTGTTAATGCTCATACATGTGTTTCCTTACATAGCATAGCTTAGGAGCTGTCCTTTGATGGAAAGAGACTTTCCTTAAGCAAGGGGATTCATTTATTATCACAGCTGATTTTTGTTATTGTCACAAGGAAAGTCTGTGTACTACCCAATTATATATTTACATTTTATATACATCCAAGAAGAGAGTTAAGAACTTAATATTAGCACATAGAAAAACACACAAGTGTCTTTAACATCACAAAGTCAAGCAACACAGGACTAAAGACAAACAAGTGACTGGTGAGATTTAAAAGAGATTCTTGAGACTCATAAAAGGCTTTTCCCAACTTTTTTGGTTGCATTCTTCCTCCCTGGCATACAACACAGTCATGCCCAGTATGCCAGATTGGGGGCTGTCAGCAGACATCTCTATGAGAGGTTTACCCACCTCCCTTAGAAACTGTTCAGTGCCATCCAGGCAAGCTCTGTAAAGCAGTAATTGTTTCTAAACAGGGTTTTCTACACAAATATAGGAAAGATCATGGGTAAAGATGACACAAATACACCTTTTAGTCACAACTTTCCAGCTCGCCCTGTTGATATTCACAGTGATTTTAGGAACAGCTGATTTATATCCAGGAGTTGGGAGCTTTATGCTCTATACTCTTTATACTCTTTATGCTTCCTGATGACAACAAAACCCCAAACTGCCCAGAAATAAACTGAATGCACATGCTTAGGAGCTACTGCCTCTGAACAGCACGTTTCATTTAGCAAATATTTTGAGAAGTAAGGTCAACATAGATTGAGCATTGAAGAAGCACTTTAGAAGATGCAGTAAGCAGAGGAGAGATACATACAGAACAGTCGACAGAGCAAGTATGTGACAAAGAACATGTGACAAATACAAAGCACTTATCAAGGCATAAAACACAGATTTTGTTTCTTCCTATGTTACAAAAATAAACTGCAACTAAAGAATAGCACCAATTAAAGAAAAATAATTTGGCACTGTGTATTTAACTTAAGAGGAAAATGGGTATTTTCCATACACACTCTGCAGCTATCCGAACAAAAATTGACACCCTCATTAGAAAGCATGAAATCTAAGTTGTTTGCAAAACTCTCTGAAAGCAGAATGAAGAAGGAAAGAAAAGAATCTGGGGTGACAGTAAGAATGTTACAATCAACCAAAACTGAGGCTGAAACTCAAATTCGCTTTTGCAGTTTCCAGTTATCAAAACTTGACACCTCTGTCACACCAGTATTCCAGGAAGAAAAAAAATTAGCACTTCAAACACCTCCACCCACACCATCAAACACAACTTCTATCCACAACAACTCTTGTCAAATGTCTTTTTCTTTTCTTCTTAATGGTATTAGCTTAAACTAGATTGCACTTGGGGGGAAGAAACATCAACACACAGGTCATCTGAAAAACAGATATGCCCACATATCAAAGTAGTGTAATAGAAATGGATCTATCCATCATTTTCTAATAGACTCAGACCATTAGAAAAATTTCAATAAGAGTCACACAAAGAATTTGGCAAGATTAGTTCATATAACTATCCCTCTTAGGGGGAAAAAAAAGAGAGAGAGAATAGAGGGGGAAAATGTATGTATTCTGTAGAGACATTGACACTGTAGCTGGGCTTCAGGAGAGAAACACTTAAAAGCTTTCAAAAGAAAAGCAATCAAAAGACATTTTCTAGACACTGGTCTAACTGGTCTTTTGTTTAATAGAAACACTTCCAAAGACCGGAAATAATCCAGATTTGTTGGTTTAATAAAGGACTGAATCCAGCTCACTGATTTAATGCAGTAGATTTACTGCTATGTTCTGGCCACGTGAAGAGCTGTAAATTGGATCTAGTGAACATGAGCAAGTCAATAAATGCCAGAAAGCAGACAAGATACCAGTAAATCCACACCAAAATCACTGCAAGATATCTTAACCAAAAGGTACTGACCCTGATTTTCCACTCATGCAATTTTTTTCAGTATTTATACCTGCCTAGATGTAAAGAACATAAATCAGTGAGTTCCACTTAAAACCAGGTATTCAGGCAGGTAGGTAGGTCTACACCAGCTGAGAAGCCTGTCCCCACTCATTTCTCTCCTCAGAAGAAAATCACAGAATTGTTCAGGTTGAAAAGACCTCTGAGCTCATCGAGTCCAGCTGTCAACCCAGCACTGCCAAATTCAGCCCTGAACCCCGTCCCCAAGGGCTGCACCCACACATCTCGTGGGTACCTGCAGAGCTGGTAGCTCCACCACTGCCCTGGTCTCCTCACATAATTATTTCAATTCATCCTTGCCAAGAGATCTGTTAATAAACATTCTCTGTGGGAAATGTTGCCTGGTCGTTTTCTCACCTTCCTCCACAAAGAACCAGATACAACTGAGATCTCTCCTGTATCATTAATTTAACAGAAGTGTATTTTCTGCTATCCATGATATGGAATTTGACAGGGAAGTATCAAATTTGTTGAAAAAAATACACAAAGTACTCTAAAAATTGACAGCTGAGACTGTATTAACTATCATGTACCCAAGTTTGGACACCCTGCAGATGCATTTTAAGGCAAACAACTGTACATGCTCCTTGTGTGATACCTCCCTTGTGAATGCACCTTTCCCCTCAGGACCAGGCACCAGGAGAGCATCAGCCCACTCAAACACTCAATGGTTTCTTGCTCCCCAAGCACACAAGGTCCACCAACATTCTCTACCTGCTGAGTCCTTTCCTTTTTGAAGGTGTACAATTTCACTGCAACAACCATAAAGTCACTTTTAGTGACAGCTTTATACTCTTGAAATCCATAAACATCCAAGACACAACAGTGGGGAGAACTTGGTAAAATTTAAAAAAATCTCATTTTCCTCAGTGGTTTGAGGAAATTGTGATTCTTGCATAAACTGTCATGTCCTCAGTTTTGAGGCAAATTTCAAGCAGTATCACAATCTCTACTAGTGTGACTCCCTAAATCTACAAGAAGTCTGGCCCTCTCAGCTTTCTCATGCATGTACACAAATTAAATTTACACTTACAAAACTAACCTATTGATTGTGTCCCTCAACTACACATTTCATAAGATAATAATCTCTGTTCTTATCAGTGAGAGCAACACAGACATTGTTTTTTCTGAGGATTTCTAAACACAATTAATCTGGGTTTAGATAGTTACATAAACCTCTGGATTTAGGCAGCATGGGCATTACCAGATCCAGACAAAAATAATCTGTATTTTTTGCCCTGAGGTCATATAATCCTCCTGAGTGCTCAGGATCCTGCTCTGAGCATTCATTTCTCTCTCTCTCTCTCTTTACCTGAGGCCACTTGCTTTAGCCTTGGCCTCACAGTTAAAAGAACAGTGTAAAGTTAAAAGAACTCATAAAGAAAGTATGTTCAGACTTTTTTATTCTCTCTGAATTTTTGTGTACTCCTCTCCAAGTCTTCTTAATCATCAAAACTATTCTGCTACAAGCAGGTGTGACTTAACATCAAGCTTTTATGCTGCCTACAAAAGACCTTCCAGTTTCATGGAATAAACAAGAATTATTAGCTCCATATAATGAGAGTCTCCAAGTCATCAAAAGAAACTCATAAAGAAAAGCACATTTACTACTGAACAAAACACAAATATATTTTTTAAATCCTGAAACTAGGTTCAGAAAGGGTTATGTATTGGTTCTTCTGCTTCACTCACACATACAATGATGTGTATTTATTAGCAATGTACTTTTTTCCCCTTAAGTCTCGCCAAAGATGCTATCAAACATGAAAAATAAGGTGAAAGCCATAGGCCCCAAACCCTGATGCTGAAGCAGACCTCCAAAACGACCCCCAGTTCTCACTGAAAATGCCACTGCTTCCCCCATCTCAGTAAGGAGAACATGCCTTTGACAACTGTGTTAGAAACTCGGTAGATGACAGTGAAAATTAGGGATTGGGCTGAGGCCACAAATAGGAAGTCTTTGAAGGTGAATAAAGCATTTAATGCAGCTCACACTTGAAAAAAAAAAAATTACTGGAAGTATTGTAATCCTTCATGGTCTCTCCCATTCTGTGTGAGGTGAGTCCAGAGCAGTGTGAGGTGACAGCTGCAGAAGGGATCAATGCAGACAGGATGGGGAATTAGAATACCTGTCACTCACATCCTACCTCATCACAATTAGGTGAAAATTTCATAATATCTGTAGTCTTAAAAACCAGGACATAGAATAAAATTATACCCTGCACTAATTAACACACAGTTTACAAATCCCAGACTCCTTTTTCTCTCCAGTGACTGTCTTGGCAAATACAGATACCAGCAGAGACTTTTTCTATGTTTCTATCCTTTATCTAACTTTGCCTTTCATGGGTTCATTAAAACAGTGTTTTGTAATAGTGTCAGATTAGTAGAAAACCTGAGGTATAGCAGTTTGACAATGATATAGCTGTCATGATGGTTCTACTTTTCGCTTGTACCTACTCAGGCATCATTAGAATCAAATATCTACCTCTCAGCGTTTCTCTTGGGTTCATCCAACTCTGAAAGCTCTCAGGCCATTAAAGCATATCAATTAGTAATGATTTTTTTCCAGCCCCAGCAGCCACTGAAACATACATTAAAGGTGATATCTGCAGTCCAAAATTTAATGTGGACATTTGAGAATATCTACTTTGATGAAGAGATTATCAGAGAAACTCGTTTGCTTAAAGTTTTAGATCACAGTTATTAAAAATATTTTATTTGCTGAACAAATGCCTGATGAACACTCCTGTATCTGTTATATAACATTAATTGCACACTGGTTTGGAAAACACAAGAATCATTAAAGGATAAATGAGGTTGTGCAACAGCCCAGAAGAGCTAATGTTATCACTTTCCAGGCTGCTTTTACAATCTTCTGAGTAGGACTATTTTTAACTGAGTCATCATGGCCTAAGGACACTTACTTTCATTTTTTCAGTATATCTATCCAATCGAGTAGATGTCACAGAGGCAGCTCATTACAAGCACTGGAATTAGAGGCAGACATTCCTCGTAGCTAGGTTAGGTCCCCTCAGTCAGGACTGTTTGGGAAAGCAGCCCTTTCCATGCTCACAGGCATTTCCAAGCCTGAGAGGTCACTCACCTCTTGTTTCCAATGCAACTCTAAAGTCAGTTACTCAAAGATCAGACTGCAAAGCAAATGTAATTAATGAATGCAAAGCATCTGGACAGTACACTTTGACCATTCCACCTACATTTCATTATTTTTAAACACAGAAAAGCACTGCTCCTCATGGAAAATATCACAAACTAGTGAAACAGTAGGAGCATATCAAAATCACATTTAATCCTAGTAGCCAGCACCATGAGCCTTACTGTGGAGACAGAGATGCAATTGAATTTGTCACTCCTTTGAGTGGCAGAGGCTCTCACTCCTCCTTAAGTGATGTGACCCAGAACGATTTTTGGAATACAAGCTTAAGATTCATTTCCAAGTTTTTATCCTACTGTTATGCCTGTAAAATATTTTCCACTTGAACATACTTGACATTAGTCATAAATCTCTCGTCAAACAAAGGTGAAGAAGGAGGAAAATGTCAAATACAACACTCATTCTTACCTTCAACTGACAAGAATCTTCCTTCAGTATAGTTGACCTGATCATCACTTCAAACATTCATGTTATGCTTTAATTATCTGTATAATCACCCAACAAATCTGACACCATGTTTCTCAGCAGGAGTTTGCAGATTCCTTCTCAGCTAGTTAATGAGTCTTAAGGTTTGGTCTGGACACACACCTGGTATGACTCTTTCAAATTAGGCCTAATTTCTTTTTCATGTTCTTTTTCCTTTGAATCTAAATAGTAGCTCTTCTGTGACCACACATCCTTTTACATCTCTACACAAGTTTGCATACTAATGGAGGTAATTTTTCTTTCCATGTGGAAATCCCCTCAAACAGGCAAGATCATCATGAAAGAAGCAATTCAGCAGGTGGTTTATGCCCCTATCCCACCTCTGTCCTACTGCTCAGCCACCACAGCCATTCCTTCACCCTGGGCATGTCTGGCCAGCAGTGCCTGGCACACCATTTGCATCTCTTCTCCTGCTTATTTAAACACAGTAGGGATGTGCATACTGGGCAGTACTTCCACAAGATATTAAACAAAAGCATATGTGGAAAGCAGATTTACAGGATGAATTTTATGACAAGGATTTTTGAAATTGTAACCAAAAAATCATATAAAATTTGAACACTTTTATACTACACTAGATTACTTACACTCCTTCAAATCATGGAAAAAATATTTCCAAAACAGAAAAAGAAACATACTTCAGTCAAAGTGCCAAATAATCTATCTAGCCTTATCTACACACATATGCATGCAAGAAATATCTACCACCCAGGCAAGAGTCTACACATCCCCATTCCCTTTAACAGCTATCAGACAAGTTTGACCTTTGGTTCAGACCAAAAATCTCCCAACCCATTCATTCTATCTTAAGAAGAGCAGTTTCTTCAGGGAAGGAGATGATAATGTATCTGCAAAGGCTGACTCCTTGTGCAGTTGGAGGGGGGAAGTGCCAGCATAACAAATTGCTCCTGTTCAAATCTATCAATTCAAAACAAGCATCTGGAAAACTTGACAAGAATACTCAAATGACCCTTGTGTTCTGACAGCTGGAAAAGAGAAAGCGCTCTCCACAAGGGGAAGATGTGTGTTCAAACTTTTTGCCTGGATAGAGAAACACATAAAACTGAAATATTTTTCCTCAAAGCTCATTAAATAAAACTTTCAGTGCAAAGTATGACTCATGTAGGCAACTATGTCAGCACTCACAAATCTGTGTTCAACACCACCAGCAGCTGGTCATGGCGATGGGCACGTTACAAATTCCCCTCTCTCATGAACCTTCCTTGCTGTAACAGATCATTTGCTCCCTGTGACAGGAACCTCAATCTCCCTCGAACCCTGGCACATCAGGGCTGTCACCTTGATGGGGAGAGCTTCTGCCTGCTCCACTTGGAGAGACCACTGAGGATGGTTCCATGAGGAACAGACTGCAATTCTGTTCTCTCCAGTCCTGCCAAGAAAAACACCTTGAGTAGGGTGTGGTATTGTAGACATAATTTCGATTTGATTGTATCTCAAGATTTCTGATTTGGTCAAAATATGCACTGAGGAAAAAAAAAAAAAAAAAAACACTTCTGGACCTTTACAGTCCCAAATTCCTCTGTTTCTTTATTGCTGCCCCACAGACTTCCTCTTACTGCTGTGGACAGTCTTGTCCACAAGCCTGGTTATACATGGTATATCTAGGATATGTGAAATATTCCAGTTTACCTACACCCTGAACTGCTCTGCAGGAGGAAAACAAAAGAAAATTGAGCAGCCAGACCCATGCTCACACTGTGCTCAGGGATGTTATTGTTCAGACCTGTTTCAGGGAAGAGCACTCTGAAGTGGCCTTCTTACTATAAGATACTTAAATAATACTTTAGTCTAAATTGAGATTCAACATAACAATTGCCCCAAGTTTCCTGACTGAAACAGAAACTGGCAAAAAGAAAAAAAAGACTCTCCAGAAGGCACAGGTCTATTTGGATGTTTAAGCTCCCCAACAGGTAGCAGCCCAAATTATACCTAAAACAGATGTGGACAAAAATTCTGTATTTACCTAAAAATGTCTTGGGAAATGTTTGCTAATGTATAGCCTTGTATATTGGAAAAACAAAGTAATAAGCCTCAATATTTTGCAGTTGCTTTTACATGAGGAATGGCAGAAATTCTTTAAATTACTTGAGTTTTACTAAGCAAAAGAACCCTGGTCCTGGATTTAAGTTTGTTTTGATTAAAAGTGGCTCTGTTTGGATGGAATCGGTAACATATTCAGTGTTCAAACCAATAAAGAACTGACCTTTTATATATAGCAGCAAACACTGGACCTTATTTTTTAGTGTCACAAGAAAAATTAAACAAGTTACATTAGAATATAGGTCACAACAGGATTTGCAATAAACACTATACACAATATCAGCCATTTGTACAGAACACAGCTGACACACACACAGAGTTTTCTGGTTTATGCCTTACTTCTACAATTCTAAATTGATTTACAGCCCCATGTGAGACTCATAAAAGAGCCCTAGGCAACTCTATCCTGCTCACAGACTATTTGCAACACTGTGAATTTCTCAATTTTCCCATTTAAAAACATCTTCCCTTTTCCTTCCTTTCAATAACAGATTTCTGGAGGGAGTAGGGTGAGAGAGATGAGAAAAGAGATGGTTAATGTTTAGATAACTTGAGACACAAGTAAGTACATCACCTTCTCCTACTCCTGAGCCTAGAGAAGCTCTGTTCTTTGGCTGGGCGAGTCACTGTTGCCCACTCACCTGCCCTGGTAAATATAATGAGCTCTCTAAGCAGCATGAGCATCCTGACCACATGAGTGTGACAATGCAAACACTGCTGTGAAATGACTCACTGAGTCTAACATGACTTTAGTTAGAAGAAAGACTACTTTTATTAAGGCAGAAGATTTATAAAAACAGGGATTTTGTATATAAGCACATAGGAAAGGCCTTAAAAATGAGGCATAGTTGCTCCATAAAGGAGTTTGCTTATTAATCCCCCTGCCAGCATTACACCCTGACACTGGTGGATAACTATCCATCTTCCAGTTCAGAAATTGGGTGTCGAGAAATGGAACAGGGGGTGCCAAGGTGGTTCAGGAAAACAGAGACAGAACAAAAACCAGAATTTGCTATTCTGATGGTTAGTGCAACTGTCTTTCTAATAAACCACATTGCTCCCCTTCATTACTGTTTTTATTTTACCTCTCTAATGGGAAAATGGCTATGGAGAACATTTTCTGTCGGGCAATAGTGAGCAAATACCAAAACTAACAACCCTTTGTTCTGCTCGAGTGCAGTGCACTTCACTGGGGTTACACAGCAAAAGCTCAGAGCTGACTTAGGCCCCGTATGGACCTGCTTTTTCTGCTGTCATTCAAGATTTCATGATGAAATAGATGTAAATCTCTGCTCCTCCCCAGCATTTTGGCTGAACTGATAAGCCTAGCTAAGGTGCACCAGTGAAACCTGCCCTGGACACCTTGAATCTCAGCAGCTTAGAGTGGCCAGCAGAGCCCAGCTGCTGAGAAAGGCATCATTTAGGAACTGGGGGTTGCAGCACCCTTGTGGAGCACACCCCATCTGTATCACCCCAGACAATCCCTGAGTCCCCCAGCAGCAGCTGTTACCCTTCTGCCCACATGTGGCCACCTGAATTCTCTCTCAGATTACATTCATAGTCCCTACATCTCTCTGCTCCTCTTTCACTAAAACATTTCTGGTTTTCTACAAAACAACCCTTCAGTGGTATGAAGAAGTAACAAATCACATGCAACTGACAATTTTTCTTTTTACAGTCAGTCATGTGAGAAACGTGTTGATGGTTAAGATGAAGAGCCTTTTTTTCCATGAGTCATAAATTTTGAATTAAAAACTGCAATATTTCAGGACTGTGGGTTTTGGGAACAAAATTGCAGTTAATCATAGTATCACAGAATAATTTATGTTGAAGGAAAAACCCGTGGAGGTTGTCTCATGTAACCCTGGTCTCTACGCAAGCCAACTTTTACCCAGACCTTGTCAAACCTTACTCAGAGCCTTGTCACACAGCTTTGCCAAGCAGCTGGTCTGTTTTGTATATTTTTTTTCCTTTCTAATGATTTTTTTCTATAGAACATGTACAATAGCAAATTGAAAAGATGATGTGTGAAGGCTACTTAGAAGGCTCAAGACTAAAACCATGTCTAATTTAAGAACATTGTCAACATTACAAGTTTGGGCCTTTTCTTTTTTTTTTAATAAAACCTGATTGAACAGCCAAATCTTCCACAAGCTTCAATATTGAATATACCAGAAAAGATTCTGAGTTAAAGAGAAAATAAGTAGCAACATGGGAACAAAATCTCATTCTTTTTGCCTTGAAGTTATGTTGGGAATCATTTGTAATAGTGCATTCAACACATAAATTCTTCTTACTGAATAAAAGAGATCTGTGTTAGCATTGACTTACCAACACACATCAGACTAGATACGGTTATCCTTCAGTACATCACAAGGGTCTTCCCAGATAAAACAAACCTTTCTCTCTCATAAAAATAGTTGATTCTTGTGACCACTCTGAGGAGGAAACAAACCACCCCTGTGAGTGACAGCAATTGCAAAGCTGTACCAGCACATTCCAGGCGCAGACTGGTCCCTCACGGGACAGGAGGCTCCCGTGGGAGCTGTGCTGGGCCCTGGACTCCAGCTGCCGGCCTCCCACTGGCCACTGGGCTGGCTGCTGCCGACACGGTGCGAGTGGGGCCAGGAGCGGCGGCTCTGTCCTGATCGAGTCCCTGGCGGAACCGCTCCGGGGGTGCCAAGAACGCGCTCGGACACTCCGGAGCTGGGGACACTCACAGCCACTCACACACAGAGGTGGGAGGGGTCCTTTGTACGGATTTCCGAGGGTTTTTTTGCGGTCCCCTAATGTAATAAGGCTGGGGATTCGCCCAGATGGTGCTGGTTGGGGTCTGAGGCTCAGACCCAAGAAGCCGTAGCGGACCCGGAGAGGTGATCCTGTGAGGAACCGTCTGCAGAGGTGATCCCGTGAGGAACCGTCTGCAGAGGTGATCCCGTGAGGAACCCTCTGCAGAGGTGATCCCGTGAGGAACCCTCTGCAGAGGTGATCCCGTGAGGAACCCTCTGCAGAGGTGATCCCATGAGGAACCGTCTCCCAGGGGGTCGTGGCTTCTCTCAGCCCTTGGCCAGTGGTGCCTGCAGAGATGCCTGGCTCAGCAGCCATCAGCTCTCAGTGATTCAGCAGTGATTTCAGCTCTGCTCTGCAAGGCAAACCCCCAGGGCCAGGCCCGGACAGAGAGAGGAGAGGTCCTTCTGGTGGTTCCGCAGAAGGAGCTTTGTTCTTCCATCTTCCACGAAGGGGTGACCAGAGACGGATCCTCCCTGACTCGGGGCAGAGGGGTCTCTTTTATGGGGGTACAGAGGTTGGTGTGAGAAGGGTGAGAAACCAATGGGTATTAGGGTATTTTACATATAGTTTCCTAGAGGATCATGGGTCTGTCTTCTCTCACCATAACCAAAAAGGCTCTCTCTTTCCCAAAGAGGGGCCTGCAGGGGGATTGTGTGACCTCCTTATCTCCAGGCCTCCCTGCCAGGGCAGGGGCCTGTCAGACCCCACGTCTGGAGATTTTGCAGTTGCCTTTATCTAAACAAGGGCTTCCTGCCAGGACAGGGGCTTGTCAGACCCTACAGTCCCAGCTGGAAGGGATCCATGAACACGGAACACTGAGGAGTCTGTGCTTTTATCCGGAGTGGCACCGGGGGAGGGCAGAACGCCAGAGCCTGTCCTGTGGGGCCAGGGCTGGAGAGGGTGTGGGGTGACAGGACAGTGACCAGTGGGGAAGGCGAGGGGTAGAACAAGGGAACCAGGAGCCAGTGAGGTATCAAGGAAAGGAGAACTATCTAGAGCATGGACTTAAGCAGGGTAAAAGGAGGTGGTCTTAGACCTCTGAATCTGCCCACCAGCGGACCGCCACTGTTTTGGGGCTCTGTGAGTCCTTGGTCATTCCTGCAGTGGACTCAACCACTACAACACACCATGGCTCATGTTCTCAGCATGGATGTCGCCCACAGCAGCCAGGTGCCCTCCCCAGGCACGGCCCTTCCCTGCTACTCCCTGGCAGCCACCCCGGGGGAGGCAGCCCAAACCTAAAACTGCTCCCAGGGCTCTCAGTAATGGTTGTTACATGCAGAACAGTGGTTTCTTTTTTAACAGTTTTGTATTATATCACAATCTCAATCTCCAATTATTTTTGTTGCAGTCACCACAAAAGTTGTTCTTGCTTTTGACTGTCAATTAGACCAAGATGGAGCTGTGTGCATCACAGGCCTGTCCATGCATTTAAGAGAACGACTGAAGGGTAATTATATCCCATCATGACAGCAGACACTGCTGCCCTGATCCAGTGTTGCACATGTGCACAGAGCAGCTCTTTGGGAGCAGCACTGGTTTCCATGGAGTGAGACAAGGACTGCCAGGGGTAAGGGTAAGCACAGGAGGCAGCAACAGCACCTCGTGTCTCTGCACATCCCTCCTTCCTCCAAATGACACCAGATTGGATACTAGGAAAAATTTACTCACCCAAAGAGTTATCAAGAACTGGAACAAGCTGCCCAGAGAATTGGTGGAGTCACCATCCCTGGAAGTATCTAAAAATATGTGTAGAGGTGGCCCCTGGGGACATGGTTTAATTTCCTTGGCAGTGCTGGGTTAGCGGATGGACTTGATCTGAAAAGTGTTTCCAACCTAAACAATTCTATGCCTTTATCACTTTTAGAGGTGTCAGGATTTCTGGAAAGACACAATTTTCATAGGAGTCCAAGTGAAAATTGAAGATATCTGAAACCACCCCTTCACCTCTCTGTGCCTCAGCTTCTCATTTGCAAACCTGTGATACTACTGTGTCCCTTCTCTGCCTGGTAAATGTAGATTTAAAGTTCTTCAGCCAAGAATTATCTCTAATGATGTACATGTACAATGTCTGAATCTGGGTGTCCCAGTATAGACTGTGACCTCCAGGAATTCACATGTTACAAGAAAATATGGGGGGAAGAGGACAGAGGAAAGTATTTTTGAATATAAGAAAGAAGTCAAATACAGCTAATTACCCAGAGCTTCCCATCAGGCTCACAGACTCCCACCGTGGACACGCTCAGTGGTTGTTCTTTATTTCTGAGCTTTACTTTAATCCCTCCTCATTTCTCTTCTTTCATTTTCAGTCAGTTCAGGATTCTAATGTTTTTTGCCAACTTATTTTTAATGGGATTGTTAGCATCCAGGAATCCTTGTCAAATAATGATTATACAACTACTTTCAGGGACCCCTGTGGTTGCTTCCACTTGCCATGCATTCCCCCCCACACTCCTTCTCTCCCTACATTAGCAGGGGAGATATTTTTCTTACTGGGAAAGCATCATATTAAAAATCTGGCTGTTTGACCCTATCCTGTGTGTTCTTCCAAAACCTTAGCAGCTCTGAATGCTTGATGGTCCTTTCACATTATTACATTGTCTTTGGCAATTCACATTTACACATTAGCCAACAAAAAGGCATTTGCAAAATTTTTTCATGAGTAACAAATTGAAGTCTGTCAGCTACAGGAAAATCGTCAACCTGCTGCTCTTCCTCACCCAAATGGAAGAAAGGTTCCTTTTAAATGAGACTTTTAGCCATTTCTATCTGAGAACATCTCACTGATTGCTCACCACCCACTATCAGCCCTTTCAATGACTACTGCTTTTCAGAAATGCTGAACAATGTGTGTTGCTGAATCTTAGTGCTTTGCCCATCTCTGCTAAGGATGCTGCATTATCTCCCTATTTTGATATTTTCTGCTGTAAAGCTTACATTGTGGCAGATTTACTTTTCACCTAGTTTCCCAGTATTTCTTTCTAGCTTCATATAAAGGAAAACCATCATTGCCACCTACGAAGTCTTCATGGCCGGAAATTTTAAGGTCCCAAAACTTTTAAAATTGAGGTGCAATAGTAGAGAGTTGGACCAAGGTTTCAGAAGAGCTTATCTCCCACAACTTCCACAAGAAGATTCTCCTAGACTGTGGCCAATGAGACATTCAGAAAGCTGGTAGGATGTTTTCCTCTCAGTGGCCAGACCCACAGCTACAGTCAGCAGTAGCTCTGCAGAAGAGAGAGATTATGGCAAATCAGTCACACACAGTGCCTTTTTTTCAGCAGCCCTTCCTGGCATGGGGCAATTTCTCTTTCCTCTCTGGTGCCCCAAAAACAAGAGCTCTGTGGTGCTGAGGGCTCTGTCTCACCAGGCAGTGCTGCTCCCTGGAGCACAGATCACTCATCCAGGTGCTTTACCCTTTTGAGACTGTGTGAGGTTTGTTGCCCTGGTTCTGAAAGGATTTTACGGAGATTCACTTGATTCATGTCAAAAACATGGTATCTCAGGAAGCTTCAAGAGGAAACTCAGGAACCCGAGAGGGCAGAGCCTAAATCTATCCTTCCAGGACCTGCCCTTCCTGCTAGCCTATTCCCATTGGAGAATGCAGTCAGAGTTTCCAAAGCTGTGATTTTGAACATAGTTTACCTTTTCCAAGTTTATTCTTGGTTTAGGACAGGCTTGTTAGACTCCTGATATTTCATTAATCACTGAAAAAGATGCTGGTGTAGAAGTACTTTTTATCATTTTAGGCCTACATTTTTGGGGGGGGAGAGAATCCAGAATAAGTGTGCTACTTTATACATCTGGTCTGATGCTTTTAGAGGGGCTCAGGAAGAATCTGCCTGAGACACTAAATCAGTTGGCAGATATTCCTTTTTGGCAGTGTACTACTTGCATTTTTCTGACAGAGTCAAATATTGATGAGATCAACAAAACTAGCTGGCTGAAGACAGCTGTCATTCT
Source organism: Lanius collurio (assembly GCA_020086605.1). Taxonomy (NCBI): domain Eukaryota; kingdom Metazoa; phylum Chordata; class Aves; order Passeriformes; family Laniidae; genus Lanius; species Lanius collurio. Next base: position 1,205,330 of record JACBWW010000057.1, on the reverse strand, counting down.
CAAAGAGGATAAATCCAGCATGGAAAGGGTCGATAGAGATGCCTGAGAAAGGTGTTTTGTTGCTGTTCTCCTAATGGCCACACCCAGGCAGAACTAAAACCAGTCTGAAACTGCTCTGCCTTTAAAGGAGCAGAACCATCTTGGGAGGAGCTCAAGCTGGGGATGCAGCAAAGTCACAAAAACACCTTTGTGAGCCTGTTTGTCCTTAGCAGGTCACATTGCTGCATGGGTGAATGGAATAATTCATATTCACTTCAGGTCCCACTTAATTAGAGATTGACCTTGATTCTATTTTTTAGCATTCAAAACCGTGAGAAATCCTGACCCATCCTAGCTTGTTACATTAGGGAGAGTCAGGTTCCAATCTCTAGCCCTGGACAGTGCACTCTGCATTACACCTGCCCTGAATTTCGTACCTTAGCAGAGGTGCAAATAACTGTGCTCAAAGTGGAATGTATACAGACTGCTCTAGTGTTACCTTGCAAGGTATATCTGCAGGTAATGACAGCACAGCAAATTGCACAGAAACATATTCCTGACAAAATTCACCCCTTTTTGGCTCGACAAGTCCTTCATGGACCAACCTGGATTATTATGTATTTATTTATTGTCCATAAATATTTCCCGATTCGTTTCCATGCATTAAGGCCAACATGTTATTTACAATCAATTGATAGTTATGAACATTTGCTATTCATTATGAATGCAGTGAGGCAGGTCACCAGGGGTCTCTGTTACTGTTTCTGCATTTGCTTTAGATGACTGTTTTAAAGAGGAGATTAATTAATCCTTATACAAGTGACGCAAAGAATAAACAATCCAAGTGACAATTATCAAGTGAAAAAAACCACTTCTGTTAAAATTCTTGGCTCAGAGATGGTAGGATTCCAAGAATTAACAAGTCATAATTAGTATAGCCGCACAAATCACAACAAAACCCCTTTTTTTGTCATACAAGTATTCTCAAGCCAGTGCCTTTAACGATTGTTTAAAAATCTACAGTGCCAGACATCATCCAGCATTTCTTTAAATGTAGCAGCGACTGTTTCAAATGATAAAGATATTTATGTAGAAAGCAGAATTTGGTAATAGTTCTGAGCACTTAGAAATACACTAATGAGCATTTGCAGAAACAGCTCTTGACTGGTTATTGCATCAGCTTCAGGAGAGGATTGCCATCCTGAGTAATTTAACAACAGTGCTCTTAAACCTTGTGAAGTAAGCAAGTGGAAATATTTAAAGTTTTTTATATATATTCTTTGTCTTAAGACTGTTAGGAATTAAACCATTACAAGAAAACTATTTGTTAGGACTACCTGGGTTTGCAATTTCACTTGCACAGACTATGGTACAGATCTCAAAACTATGACGAGTTGTTTTTGAACTGAACCCTCTTTATGTAACCACTCCACCCTGCTGATCCCTTGAAAATGACCTATTCGACAGTGCAAGTTTCATGAGGAACTCCATATTAAATATCAAGACTGCAAATCAAACACTCAAAAGCTGAAAATGCCACTGATCTCCCTATTGATTTCTCGCTAAAGCCCTCCTGTCCAATCTGTCTGCAATAGTCACTCAGTTCTGCCAAACAAAAAACTGAAACTTGGAATATGATGCATCTGGTAACATCCCAGTGGCAATTCTGATCCCACTTATTATTACCTGGCACCAGCTATTTTGTATCAAAACATCAAATGCTAGCGGTATGTGCAACAATGGGAAATCTGCATTGCAAAGGGAGCGTCAGCCTTGGCGTTCCCTTGGCCACAGCGCAGGGAATTTTTCCCCTGAGCCTTTCAACCAAAACACAACCACGAAATTCAATGCTCCAGCAAAACCCAGTTTATCTGAATGGCCAAATGTGAAAACAGCATGTTAAGAACATCTACAGTGGATAACAACAACCATTTAAGTTCAGTTACATCATCTTTGTTACCCAAATTATGGCCTGAAGGCAAGATTTAACCCCAGACAACTCTGCAGTAGATGGGCTGTTCTGTTAAATGGGAACTTGAGAAAATGCTATTATATGGTGTATCATACCACAACCATCAGCTAATCGTAGAAATCTAAGAATTTAATGCAATTTATGAAAAAAAGCTTTTGAGGGAACAGTTGATAAATAAAGAGCAACATTATGAGTTAGGTAAAATTCCAAGTATTTCCACATTAAATGCACTACAGTCGAACAAACCAAACAAGGACCACAGGAGTTCACTTGCTGACATGCAATGGGATTTGCCCTAATGCTATGCCAAGTGCCACATAACTCGAGAAAAATTAGAAATTCTGAGCAGTCATCAGAGTGGGAAACCTGACAAATAGGGCCCAATGCCACACACTGAGGAAAACCAAAACTGAACATCTGTTCATTAAGTGATCTCTGTCCATATTGTGCACTGAATGGAGCTGGGGCTCAATGTCAAAATAGAATATGCTTATTTAATTAAAATCTCATCATCAGAGACACAACATTGCACAAGCACCCCTGATTCTCTTTGTTTAAAAATTCATGGCCTTGTCTTTGGAAACTAGTAAAATTCTAGTGTAATAATTATACACAAAGCCTTGTGCTGTGGTAGGAGGCCTGAGCTGGAAAAGTAGCAAAAAATTAATCTTCACAAAGCTTGCATGTCACAGACTTCACTAGAGGAAAGCTTAACTTTACATCTTTCTGTAAAACCATTCCCATGTCACTGGTTTAATCTAGAAGCTAAGATTAGGTAATGAAAGGGTAAAGTAGAGCTGTAACTCTAGATTTTAGGTCTGGTTGCTACAAGCACTGCAAATTGGCTCTTCAATAGAAAAAGGTGAAGACAGACAATGGATGAATCCCTGAACAAGATGGTTAAACTCAAAGAAGCCCACTTAAGTGTACTTTGTCCTGTCAAAGTGAGCCATGTGAGGTAAATGGGCAACAAAAATGTGGGACTGGCCATACATTAGCAATCACAGAGGCACTCTAATCAGGACAGCACTTGAAACTTGGACCTCAAAGGCAACAAAAACTGTTGGCTGTGTTTGATTGGAGTGAATGTTCCTTGATTTCACAGTGTCCTAAAACTTCATTCAAGGTTCTTCTGGAAAGGATAAAATAAAGTGGCATGTGGTAATTGCCTTGATGTCTTTCAGAAAAAATCAATAATGAATGAGTGAAAGGTCAGGAAAGAAACAGACCCAGTACTGGGCTAACCTAGAGGGTTTAAATCAAACTAACTATATTTGATAAACACTGAACTCTCTCTCATCCATGAATTGTAGGTGAACTTAGTTATGTTGCTCCTGAGAGCAAAGTGCTAATTACATCCTGGCAGCATCCCCAGGCAGGACCCAGCTGACACTGCGTGGTTCCTCTGGGCACTCAGCTTTGCAGGGTCCTGGGATCCAGACCCATGGCACTCCTGCCCTCCCAAGCCCTGTGTCTCTTCCTCTGCACTGATGGGCAGTCACAATCAATTATGTGCTGAACAGACACCCCAACCAACCTGCACTGCCCGAGAGAGCAAAGAAATGGTGAGCCAGGAGGGCTGAAGGTGGCGGGGAGGGGGGAAAGAATGAAAGGATAATTTTGCTGCCAAATGCCTCTGGTGAACTGCCACGTGTCTTGCAGATGCAGCTGATCCTGGTCTTCAGGTCATGGATGCACTTCCAAAAGCATTTACCTCTACACTGGACATGCAAAGCAGTGACGTGTGGCTTGTATTTTAAATTCCCCCGAGAAAGGGTAAAATCCTCAGGTGGCAAAATTTCATTCCAGGGCTTCACCCTACCCTATACTGAAATTTCATAAAACAACTGATCTTCTACTGCTTGATACTCAGGATTACAGTGAGGGGAAAAATATAAATATGGTTACTCAAGATGGTCCATCCTTAACACATGCACCAAGAGGAAAAATTGCTGGAGATTCTCTGGTCCCTCATTTTCTACTGAGAAAATTCTTCTATGCCTCTGTGCACAGGAATAACTGTTATACACTAAAGTTTTTTGTGAGGGCCCCTAATTAATGGTGAATAACACTGGCTAGCAATAAAACAAGTCCATTTTCCCAGAGTCCAGATACTGGCAGGAAGCTTTCCTGGGAGAGTACAAAGCTAATGAAAAGTCTGTTCATTTTGCAGCTCAGCTACAGACAACATTTGTTCCTCTAGTTTTCCAAAATGAACATATAGTCATCAGATGTAATTGTTTACTAAATTTGATACTTTTATATAGTGTCATTCTGGAGTTTGAATAAGCACAAAAAAGGGAGAAATGTAGCACAGAGATGAGGGAAAAAATTGCTGCAAATCCAAACAAGCCTTCATTGTACTTTGTATTCTTTCTAAAACACTGCAGGGTCTGGCTCTGCTTTTTGTACCTTATTAGCACCATCTAAGGGAAGAAAATGGAAATCACCTAAGGCTGGAAAGAATTGGTAAACAATAGTGAAATTTTCTCACTGAGGTGAAAATTTATATCAGAATGTTTCAACTCAAGAGAGACAAAAATCATATTTTAGTTCTCAAATGATTTACAAAAAAGGACTGATTAAAGTTAGCAGTGAAAAAAAAATCAGAACATTAGAATGTAAGCCATGGTTTTCAAATTGAGGTTAATATTCATATGCAGAAACAAGAAACAGTGAAGGGGTTTTTTTTCTCTACTAATAATTCACATTAATGGAAGAGGAGTAGGATGTGATGGCCCACAGAAGAATGAAATAAATCATTTTGTCAGAAAAGATGGCAATTTTCAAAAATAAACTAATATGTACTTTGTGGGGAGGCAGGAAGTGGGAGTTGTTAACACCTATCCAAAATAAAAACTAAAAACTTGGAGTCCTAGTAATGACAATTTGGTGTGACCAAGAGTCACCTAATAAATCAAGTTGGAATGCCAATAGAGCTCAGGGATTGGCTATAGGTGTAGAAATTACCATCTGCCACTCGGTGGGGTGTCCTCTGTCAATCTTTAGGTCTTACTCAGTACCTGAGTAGGGCTTTTGTACTTTAACTACCTGGGAGTCCTCCAGCTCCTGACTGGGACAGGCTGCACCGTGCTGGGAGGTGCCCAGTCACTAAGGAGCCCTGCCTGGGCCAGTGCCCAGGGAAACCTCCCTTCTCCTTGGCTGGCCCTGCTGAGAGCACTGCATTCATGAAGAGTTGAAAAAGACTGGGAAAGACTTTTTGGCTTTGGGAAATAAAGACTGCCTTCTGAAAGCTGGTGTCTTATTCCAGCTTCATGTTTGCTACAGCAAGGACCTTGTGCTGCCTTCTCTCTTCAGTTCAATGCTGTTCACCTTTGTGTTTTCATCATATATATCTACTATACATTCAACCCAATTTGTGCCTTTATGCTGTCTTTTCCTCTTGTCATTGGACTTCTGTTTGTGAGTTCTAAAATCTTTATTTCTTCAGTTTTAAATTAAAAAATTATTTTATGTTAAGCAATTAGAAATTATTATAAAGATTCTTCCCTCATAAAATAGCTTTCCCCATGAATATAGAAACTATTTATCAGCATGTGAGCCATGCTGGCATCTGCCCCATTTGCAAAATAAAGGGACAGCCAAACACACAGTGAAATAACCAGAACATAAAGAAAAAAACCTATAAATAATAGGTTCTTCAGTGTAACAAATAATTACATATGGCACCAAAGAGAGAGAAATTCAGGTTAGAGAAAAAAGAAGTAAATCTTAGAAAGAGAACAGACAACTACTGGAGTCTTTTGCCACATTTTATTCCAGCACCTCCACTATGTTCATTTTTAAAGCAGGATATGACATCTTTCCAGAAGCTCTACTCTGCTTCAATTAAGAAATAATTAATCCAAGTCTCCTCTACCGTGTTATAAAGGACATCAGACTAAAAGATCACAATGATAAAAAAAAGTCAAATCACTCTTACCTGGACTGTGAATAATTTGTCTGATATTTTTCTTCTTGTTCAATCATTGGCATTTGCACATGTTAACTACTTGTCCTGTATAGCATAGTAAATAGTGCTTAATGAGCAAAAACCTTACAATAGGATGATCTATTACTTACACAGTAATTTCCTATTTTCTCAAAGAAAACTTTCAGAAATTAATCTCCATTTCTAGTGCTTCACAATTTTAAATGCAAAATTTGCTTCATGTACTCACTGTAAAATATTATTTTTAACTTAGATATTGTAACAAGCATTCTTTTGCTAAGGATTATGCACAGAACACATAGGAAAAACACAGATGTGAATGTAATCTGAGTTTGTTTGGGAATCTAAACTTTTGTCACAGATTTTATAGAAACCGGCTCAGTTCAATTTATTGGCTAATTCAGTATCCCTGTAACATAAAGGAAAAGGATGCAGGAGCTTTCACAGCTAGTCAGAGAAGAAAGAACTGAGATGTCTATCTAAGCAACTTATTCAATCTTGTGCTGCAAGTCAACCCATTAATTTACTTGCTTTCATTTTAGCTGTCCCTATAAACAGATGCAGATTGCAGACAGCCAGCAAGAAGAACAAAATGAAACAAAACCTAAATGGAATAGAAAAAGGCAAAAGAAAACCAATGCAAGAAAAAAGCAGCTGGTTCAACATGACAATTCAAGTCACCTTTAGAAACAATTTTCATCTGCCAGAGGAACAACAGGGTCTGCCTTTCCCCTTGCAGCAACACACCCACGGGGTTTATAGGAGTTGATAAGGAGAAGGAGCACGATGACAAAGAAAAACAGTTTGGTGGTACAGAAGTTTAGTAATTGTTTATCAGCCTTTGAATTTTCTGTGGCTTTATCTCATACCTACCTACACAGAGTGGAAAACACAATGACAATGCTGGGGCTGCATGGGGAACACATGAGAAGAACACATGCACTGAGCCAGATGTGCAGGAGATGCCATTATCAGCATCAGAACTCGCTTTGGTTTCCCAGCAGAGTGGGAATACGTGACTTGCTCTTCCTATGCATTAAACCTGTTTGATCTCCATCTCAAACAGCCTGGCTGCTTTGTTCCCTTTCCCTGCAGTGCCCCTGGAAAGAGCCTCAACTTGGGTTGAGGGCAAGACAAGAGTTTTTGTCACAACATTTGTTGGCTGAATAACTTTTACTGAAGTCTGTTTACAACAGCAAGATTTCAACCAAATTTGCACAGTTTGAGTTGACATGCAAAGCCACTATTTTTCCTCCTTTCCCCAAAGGAGGGGACAGAAGTCTTCCTGCTGTCCCAGAGCCAAGGACAGCCTGTGGGCTATATCTTTGCAGCACATACCACAGCACAGTAATAGAAAGCTAAACATGGCAAAAACACCTGTGACTGCCACCCTTTCTGGAGTGTCAGCTCCAACCTGTGCCACCACTCACAGCCAGCACAGGGCTGAGGCTCAGGGCCCCCAGTGGCCTGTTTGCCATTGCAGAAAAGTCAATGTCTCTCCTAGAAAAATACTGCTGGTTCAGTTTCCTCTGCCCAAGGAAATGCAAGGTGCTGTGGGATATATGGGAGCCAATACAGTGAAACAGGAAAACACACACTAGGAAGTCTAAGCAATACACCAGTGGAGGAAACAATAAAGATTTTCTCCTTTTTGTATCCATGCAGGATCTAAGTTCATTACTGGAGCACGTTCCTGCTCAGTCTGCTGTGTGCTACACAACATACATGATATTCTTTTATCTACAAAAGGTGTTTATTTTACTTCCTTTGGGGAACAGCTTTTGTTTTAACACCTCCCTGGAAATTGCTAAGAACATTGCTAGTACTATAAAAACAAGGAATTGTTGTAATAACAGTAAATTCTATTTGTGACTACATCAAAGATTGATCAACCCAAAGTTCATGCCACAGCAAAGATTTCATTTCCACTGATAAAAGTAGTAAGATGGTCCTCTACAATGGACTGCAATGTGCTTTTATAAACTACTTTATATCTTTCAAAATTATGTTCGTCATTCAAGAATTGCATTGACTTCAAATCCTCAGGATGCTCCAAGAGCACATTAGCTTTATTACTTTAGATTAGCTTTTCAGATAGTACTCACAGTGCATTTGAGTTAACAACTTAGCAACCCACATATTGAAACACATCATTTCACGAATCCCCAGACTTACAGAACCATGTTCTCCTGCACACTGACAGGGCTCCAGTGAAGTTAATGCATCTTTAATAATTTGTGCCAAAATATAAGGATTATTGTGAATTTATGACCCCATCAAAGTCAATGAAAATTTCCACTGGCTTCAACAGAGGTAAGCTTTTGCCTCTAATTTTTAGAACTCCTCCCTTTTTCTCTGCAGCATCTTCTTTTTGCAGAACCAGAGGATCAGCTTCATCCAGGTAATTTCACACATCCAACTGATGCTCAATAAGCTCTATATATGCATTTAAGGGAATGAAAGGGGTTGCCTTAGGACAATTCAGGAACTGTGGCATCCCAGCCATACTTAGGAAATCTTTTTCTCTCTCTCTGTAAATAGAGTAAGTCTGCTGCTGACTGAACTGAGGAGACTTGGGAAAGTGGAGGAAGGTGAACACTAGAAAGAGTGTATAAAGGTAAAAAATCTGACAGGAGGATGACTCAGAATAAGTGGTCCAGCCTCTGCAAGCAGAACTGAAAACAGAAATGCACAAAACCTGAAAGTTTGGAGATGAAGATTAGGCCAGGCCCTTGCAAAGCAGTGCTGGTACAGGCTTCTGGGGCTGGGCTGCAGAGGGGAGGGACATCCTTGCCTTTCTCAGGAGAAAGAGCCCCATTCAGCAACATTTATTTACCCAAGAGCACAGTATGACCTAATTCTATTACTTAACTGCACTTACTACTAGAAAAGGTTTCTGAGGTATAATCCAAGTATCTCTGGCTGTAGGCATATGTATAAACTCAGCCTATTATATCTTTTCACCATCCATTGAGCATAAAGGAGTAATTTTCTCTTTGTAGAAGCTTTCTGTATATTCAAAGATGTTGAAAACCCTCAATTCCCTTTTCCCTAAAGTAGACTACACTAGTTCTTCCACTGTTTAACATCTTGTAAGCAAGAAAACAACCAGAGCAAAGAAAACCCCTTGTCATTCTCCCTGGTTGAGATCTATTACTTGTCTTAGAAAACTGTGATAACAGTACCATAGAAGATGGAATGAACCAATTCTGTGTCTTAAACACAGTTCTCAGATTGTCCCAGAGTTACCTTTGGCATCGTAAGGTAATGTTAACTTATGTTTAGTTTATGATGGAAATACTCAACTAATAATGAGTAGCTAATTATTCCCTATTTAAACACTGCACTTTGGGATTTTATTCATCCAAAGTGTACATTTATATTAATATTTGAATAAGTGTAATAGCTGACCTCATTGATTGTCAGAGATCCCAAAATTATCAAGAATTCTGATAATTTTTTGCAAAGCCACTGCAGTCCCTTCTGGATCTCACAACCTATAAAATCTATAAAATAAACTCAATTCCAGCAGCCAATGATGAAAATATAGAAGTGAACAAGACCAACAACCAGAGTTGACTTAATATATGTCTCTGACATGACTTGGTTTTTGACATCCATGACTTATTTCAGTGCAGTTTTCAACCAGCTGTGGACTCACACTACAACGATTTTGTGCAGAAAACACTCCATTTCTGTTTCAGCAAGGGCATGCTGAGGTGTGCTGCTTACCTCCCATATCCACCTGAAAACTGAGGGCATTAATTTATCATGACAAACAACCTTGTACTTATTTAAGTTTGCCTCTCTCTTCCTGCAGTCTCCTTATGCAAATTCAGCCTTGCTGAGTATCAGATCCTCCTGTCCTGAGGTCATCTTTCCACTTTTTTCTTTAAAAAGCTCTTACATTTAGAGCACAAAACACAGTGATTCTGACTCTCTACCAGGTAACAGCATTTTCACATGATCCTTTAACAGGACTTGCAAAAGCAGCCCAGCCTGGCTGGTTTCAGGGGATCTGCTGCCTCCCGGATTAAGATACAAGGAGTTGCTCATCCACTTCTATCAAAACCACAGCCAGCTGTAATCTCCATCACAGAAATCCCAAAACATTTGACAGGAACAACCAAGTTTTGCCTGGATATAGAAAGCAAAACCACATGCAAAGCACAGCCTCCAGGGTTTTCCCACTGAGCCAAGCTGACACACTGCAGATCACAAAGGAAAGTGTCCAGGACAAAGAGGGGGGCTTAAAACTTCTTCATATTTTTGGAGAATTTCCTCACAACATCCACTGGTGCTCCTCAGAATTATTGCACAAACTTGGAGAGAAAATCACCTCTGTGTCAGGAGGTTATACAACAATATCTATGGAAAGAGAAGGAGAAATCACTCACCTAACCCCATTTAGTGAAAAAAAAAAAAAGTATCACTAGAAAAAGTACATCAAACCTGTTAAAGGTAGCCTGTCACGTTGTTTCTCCATCTGTTTGCTTCACACAAATATTCAGTTAACTCCATTTCTCCCTCCACATGACAAGAACTTAGATGAGGAAGGAGCCTAAAAACAGCAGCACAGAGCTGAGGGTGGGTTTATCACTCTGTAAAGAAGTCCTTTTCTCTCTGTACTGTCAGCTCCAGCAGCAGAACCATTGTGCACCACCTCAGCTTTTCCTGATTCATTGATTTAGGCTGCAGTCATTGTCTCAGGCATTCTCCCTCTTTTCCTATACTTATTGACAGAGAGGACAAAGAGCTTCCAAACAGCACATCTTGCCCTATTCTCCAGCACAGTTCAGTGTCATAGCTGCCCTTTGAGGTCACTCCTTTTGAATTTTCCTGTGGTGCTCTGGTAACCTCAAAATGCTCTGAACAGACTTCAGTGAAGATGAAAACTGCAATCTCAAACCAAATTATTTCCTTTACAAATATTACTTCTTTAATACTCAGTCTCTCCTGATGAACTTTTCCACTGAGGAATCTTTGTGCTTAGCAGTAATAGCCCTGCCACAGTGGTGGCAGCCTTGGTGGCAGCAGTAGTTTACCCCTAAATTTTTCTCTTTGCATATTCTGGAATTATGTATTTCTGTTTCATAACTCTTCTTTCCTGTTTGTGGGTCACATCCTGATTGTCCAGAGACTTCAAAACACATTCTTGCCTTGTATCTAGTCACTCTAAATCTCAGTAGATAGAAGTCATTTTTGCTGCATAGATTTTAGTAGTTTTTTTTCCTACAGTTTCCTTCATCTAAGACAAGAATAGACATAGTGTTTTATAGGTCCAGAATGGAATCCTAGGTTCCTAAAATTTGTAGTCAAAAACCAGACAAAAGCAGATCTTAAAATCTGCTGAAAAAACTTCATTGAAGTATGAAGGCAGGTTCTTCCAAAGCATTTTTCCCACAAAACACACATTTTACCCAGGGCAGTGTGTCCTCTCCCTGAACTCTCACGGTGCATTACACCCACTCCTCGAGAGCAGCTTCTCTCTCCCACACGTGGCTCTCTGATCTGGCTGGTGGGGAAGGAGGCAGCCCCTACTCAGTCCAGCCTGTTTCAGCAGGTGGCTTCTTTACTACAGCCATCTGTGTTCTGTGCTGCAGCCAGCCAGCCTTTTTCTTCACTGCTGCATTTATCAGACTCTTGTTTTGAACCCACATCCTCAGAAATCAGCTGTAACTGGGCACTAGTGGACATGGGGCATGGGCACAGTCTCCAGGCTCTTGCTTGGCTCAGTCCAGGTGGACACTCCTGCACCAGCCTGGCAAGAGACTGCTCCATAACCTACACACAAGATCCCTGCATCCTCCTCACCTGCTGAATGGGAGTTTATTTCAGTTAAGCATGCAGAGAGCCTGAGGCCACCCTCATATTCAGCAGAGGGAAAATGGGAGCTGGAAGCTGCACACATAAAGTAGTGGGACCTTTATAACAGTATTGGATCACATACTGTAACAAGTAGGGGAGAAAAACATACTGAGACAGAAGAGGACACTGGCAGAGCATATTAAAGGAAAATACATTCTTCATATGCAGCTTGCCTGAACTAATCAGCATTTTCCTCTTAATTTGTATTAATTTTGCAGAAATCCATTTTTTTCTCATCTGATACAAATTACTAAAGAATAAGCAGCTTGGGTTCTACTTCATGGACTGACAAATAGTTGCTTTGCTCTTTAGCAGTTTGGACTTTGCAAATGATTGAAGTCTCCCAACCTTGAAAGGTGTGTCTTCATTTCTGAGACTGCCTCACAGTGATTGGTGACTCATCCTCAGAGGTGTTACAAGGCTGGTCAGAGCAGGATGGCAAAGTGGCTCGGCTCCAGGCTCCTGTCTGCACCTGAGCTCATGCCTTGCTATACTGAGACACTCATGAGTGCTGAAATAGCATTTCCCAAACTAGAAGGGACTCAAGAGGCTCCTAAGGAGAACTAGAGAAAGGTTCAAGGAAGTTTTCCCTTCAGAAACCTGAATGAGGTCCAGCAGGGAGGGAAGCAGCTGCTGAGTTCACTTGCAAGGTGAACACTGATCAAATTTTGCCAAAATCCCTGTGTTATGCAAAGCTTTCCTTTTCTGCAAGGAAGAAAAGTTCACGCTCTACAGACAAATACTCTTGAAGCGCTCTTCTAGGAGTAACTTTAGTCCTGCTGAAGTCTGGCTGGTCTGATTCATTTTCTCACAAATGTATTCAAGTGTTGCTCTTCCAATCAGGTTGAGCCAAAATAAGTCAGTTTGTGCATTTGGTCCAGGTTTGCAATGAGGTGTGAGGTAAGCTTTGCCCATCTGGCTCAGTGCTGGCAAACCACAGTGTCAAACACACTCCTGCCCCTTCCCCAGAGGGCCTCTTTTCTCCAAGTTCCAGGCCCTGGGGATGGAAATCAGTATCAGCCGTGCTGTACTGCAGGATCTCCAGCAGCTGAGCATGAGCAGGTCATGATCTGTCCGATGAAAATGGGGAATTCTTGAGGAACTTCAGATTTCTCTCCTGTATCTTCTCATTTGTTTTCTCAGAGTCTTTGTGATTCTGAGAATATCTAATTGAAAGGCAAATATTCAACAGCAAAATCTTTATAAAGTGTATAGCTTTTCTACCTAATTCTTCCATAACCTTACAGTAAAGACAAATAAAATTAACTTTTTTCTCTCTCCCACTGAGTTGCTGTTTCTTTCCTCATTAACACAGTATACAATACCCTTGATTTGCAGTCTCACTAAACTTAGAGAATTTTTTTCTGTAATACAATTACAAAATTTGTTTTAAAGATGAAATACAGGCATTTAACCTGCCAAATACAAAGTTCAAGCCTGCAGCTTTCTGTATTTCTACCATTAAAGATAACAGACCTGGTCCTGCAGGTTTTTTCACTCAAGGAAATCTCTCAAGTTTGAATGGGAATTTTGAGTAAGCAAAGATTCATGGTGAAATATGCCTTCAAAGCCCTGCTATCCTGTCCAAGGGCACAATAAATTGCTCTCACATTGGGAGTCTAACGAAGATAAAGGGAAAGGAATCCTCCCCTCAGTCTGGCATCCTGGTGCTGTTAATGAGTTGTAAGGATTACAGAAGCAGCTGAAGCACCTATCTACCCTCTAAAGGAGGCTGTTTCAGTGGGAGCAAAGCTGAAACAGAATTAAACACTGTCAAACCCTCATTTTTTATGTACATAGCTGAATATTAACTTAGTGTCAGGTCAACTAGTTACAACCTATTGTAGCTCTCTCCCTCCAGAGAGGAGATCTCAATGACAAAACTCTGCTGATGACCACGAACGCTTAGAGGGCATGTCCAGCATAGCACAGTCAATGCCAGTCAATGCTTGCAAAACTCCTCATTTTTAGACTCTTTCACTTTGGAATACGCTTTGGTGTCACCAAACCAGTCAAACTTGTAATGCAAATATCCTTTTTCAGGGTGCAAGGCATGCCAGCTACGCTGTTATTTATCTTCATTCTAAAAGTGAACACAATCAGTGTTTATCCAGCTGAGGGAGTTCTATTTCCCTTCCTGAACATCTCTCCCACTCCCTTACACACTGCAGGCCTGCTCTTTAGCTGGTGTGCTCCAGGGTAAACCACCATTCATTTAAAAGTAGTGAATCTGTAGCAATCTAATTTGGTTAATTAAAACTGGACCTTAAATCTCTAGTGCTGATAATCTCAGTTGTGAACTGATTCAGCACTGAAATTTTGCTGTCCACTTTCAGTTCCCCAAGTGACTTTTTGTTGTCAGATGACACAGTGAGCAAATGCCCTGTTTGTTATGGAGTCAACTCCTGCAATCACCATGTATCCCCTATCTCTTGTGTCTCTAGATGTTATCTTACCATTTGACATTTTACCATTAACAACAGGCCATGGATTGAAAAAGAAACTAAGTGAGGAAGGCATCAATCTAAATAATCTGTAAAGCAAATGGGACAGAGAAAGAAAGCAGTTATAGAAATGTCCTAAAAGCCTGTTTTATAAAGACAGCATACAAATATTATACTATAATACTCCTGAAGATAACCAAATTTAAAATCTCTCCCCCGTTGGGTTGCTGAGGAGACAAACACCCTTGAGCTTCAGGGTTCATATAAATCTAATCTCAAACACCAACCCAAGTGTTAATTAAAAAAAAAAAAAAAAAAAGAAAAGAAAGAGAGAGAAAGAACAGCAGAAGCAACAGATAAAGAGGAAATTTTGGCACACCCATTAAGTGAAAGTCAAAGTTATAGTCATGGCAAGTTGCTGGGGGAACAAAATAAAAGGGCTATCCAGCTAGAGAACTTAATACCTAATACAAGAAACAGGGCAGGTAGTGATGATGGAGCACTGGTTTTATTCCATGTTAAATTTGATAATAGATGGCACTCAGAATGAGGGAACAGCTCAATTAAACCAGGAACAGTGTGAATCACTCCAGAAATGTTAAGACATATGTAAATCTATAGGTCATGAACCAGAAACCAACAAAGAAATACTCAAATTTCTACATGGTCTGGATGTGCTTCTACCACACAAGTAAGGTATGCTGGGCACATTGCTGATGCCAAGACCCACGATAAAGCCCCTATTACTGTTTGCATCAACCAATGATCTATATTTTACAACAGTCTATTCAAAATGTTACTGATAAAAGCATCTCCTGCTGCTTTGCCAATGCTTGGCAGACTTTAACTCCTTGTTCCTGCTGTCTCCTGAACCTTACCCAGCCTGCTTCCCACCTGCCAAGTGTTTCTGCATCTTTCTCTTCACTCCCAATCTCTTGTCTCTAATCTGTTGTTCCCTTCTCTGCCTGCTGCCTTCTCTCTTCACCTTCTCCCACCATCTCCCCAATACCAATCATCACCCGTCCCCACTCTTTTTCCAGCCTCCCTTCCTTAACACCTTCTTATGACAGATACAGCAAGTCTAATTTTGTTTTCAGAAAAGAATTGGAATAATGAGCAAAGCCTTCTAATCCTTTGTGGATCTAGCTCAACTAGAAAAGCATCCCAAAATTTCCAATTTCTCTTCTTTAAAAGTCTTGAAAACAAAACCTTACCACTAGACAGGGAAATGAGCAAGCAATCTAGTATCCTTCACTGTGTTTGTTATTTTTGCAACATCTTTGAATTAAATGGACTGGATACATTTCAGGAAAATGACACGATCTTATTAATGCAAGTACTGTATGGTTAGTGCAAAACATGTAAAAGTGAATTAGTATTTGAAATTATAGTTGCAGTTATACACATTTAGAGAATTGGTTCTTGCAATCATGAATGAAATATGGCAGCCACGGGCTTTATGCCAGCAAGAACATTCAAGGAAAAGCTATTGTATGATATTACTAGGAGAGACCTCTAATGATTATTAAAGCAGTGAGGAGACCCAAAGCTTAAAGCAGAGGTAATCCATCAGAGTCCTGCTGCCTCTGAAACTACAGCAACACATACTGACCCCCTTCAGACTTCCAGTTTTCAGATCCACACAAAACTCAAGTCACAAAAAAAAAAAAAATCCCTGGACCAAGGGAGTATAACAAACATATTTCCACCTGCATTCATGCAGTGGCAAAACTCCAGGATAAAAAAAATATATATCAGTCTCTCATTCCAAACTTTCCTTTTGCATTGCCTGCATGGAAGGCTGGCCTTGGTATCTGGATGAGAACCCTATACACACAGCAGCACCAGTACAGCAAGACAAAAAATTAAGAAGTCTGTGGCACCAACCCTTATAACATAAGGGGCATAAATAGCTTTGAGACACTTACATAGGTACCTTCAGGACAAAATTCTTTGCAGACAAAAGTAATTACTTTTCCATTAAGAACATGTACTTAAAGATAACAGAAAGCATTTCAAATTAAAGTGTCTGCCATACTGTGATGAGAGCAGCCTTGTCTTCACAAACACCTCCTTTCCCTTTTGGCTGGCTGGGCAAGTGGAGCCTAAGGTGTCCCAGGTCCCTGGGCAGGAACATCTCCTACACTTCGAGTCAGTACAGGTGATCAGGGAATGAAGCAAAAGCAATGTCCTGCAATCCTCATTGCACTGAAGCCCAAATGAATCCAGACCCCAACCAGACCCTGTTCAGTTTGGTCCCTGAGAATGCACACTGCTACATACAACAAATTGTACCATTTCCCAAACACTTCTCAAAATTTATCCTCATTCTAATTTAAATAATCAGAAAGATATCATCTTGGTGCACCACAAAGGTAGCCAAGGAAGAAACCAAAGCTGTTGTTGTTGGGGTTTTTTCCAAATTAAAGCTTATATAAGAAAAAGAAAACAGAGTTTAAGGAGTTTTTCCCTCCTTCCAAATATTGTTTTTTACTTTTAAATCACTGTGTGCCATCTGGATGAGCACCTTATCACTAGCCAACAGGGGGAATTCAGTGTTTGTATTTATATTTGCATTTATATGGCATTCTCATACACTGTATCTCAAACCACTGACAGAGCAATGAATCACAGACCTGGGGAGTGGTGACGCATCACGGCAGCAGCGCTGCACAAACGGTACAGCTGGAAACACTTTGGGTGCTAATTAATCTTGGCTGCTGGTAATTCAGAGAGAGGAGAGCCTGGCCTGACAGATTTGGCTCTGCCTTACAGTTTGGAGGAGAGCTCAGAGAGACAGCATTTTAAAAAATTGCTTTGGGAATGCCTGACATAGCATTCCATCGAGGGGCTGGGACCAGCACAGCGCTCTCAAAGGCAGCATGTGTTGTAGATGCTTAACTAAAATACAGTGCTATACTGTGGGCTTCAAGTAATTTCTTCTCTTATTTGAAAACGTAAGCAGACTATATCTGAGATGTTTGGGAACTCAGAAGATCAGTTCATTTAGTATGAGAGAATTCAGAAAAATCATTGAGTGTACTCAGAAGAAAAAAAAAAAAACCTGAACAAATAAAAACACCAAAAAAACCCCACACTAAAACAAATCAGCTTTCAAATGATGCCAAAAGGAATGTAAAATTCAGTCTGCTCAAAGTCTGGCTCATGCTATTTGCAAAACCTGGATACAGTTTGGAAAAACAAAAGGGTCATCGCTTTTTTAAGTTGCAATTCAAAGGTACAGACAGTGCAGATCTGAGACCACTGTTAGGAGCAGTAAGACCTGTCCTGCTATAGGGATCAACCCAGTGATTCTGTAGACAAGAATGCAGCCACTTAAGATGTGCACATCTGCCTGCTTCCCACAGAAACTGAGACACTTCCACAGTCACTAAAGCCACCCTGGGTTGCCAGCAGGAAGGAATTGCTGTACTCATGAGAAAGTCAGAATTCCTGCAGGACAGCCTCTTATGTGATGGAAAGGAATGGGAGTGTCTCCCAACAGCCTCTCTCTGTACCTCATGCCAAGGGTTGCTACATCAGAGCCCCAAATAATTCAGATTTCTCATTTCTCATCACCTCTCGCAGTCAGTCCCCCTCTTACCAGCAAACTCAGTTGTACTGCTGAGGCTGCAGACTGCTCTGATTAATTGCTCTCATTACAAGCTCATTTTTTAAATTTTCCTTCATTTTAATGCAGAACTTTTCTCTGGAACTTGACTTGTAATAAGCAAAAAGCAGTAATAAGTATGAAAACAAGTCCCAGTGGCTTGCAAGAATTGACGGCTTCACCAAAGGGAGAAAAATGAGAAGGCAGCCTCTCAGAAGAGAGGAGCTAATGATGAGCAATCACAAGCCAAGCGACCTGCAGACACACATAACAGGGGCTGGCACTCAGGAGAGGAACAGCAAGAAGCAGCATGGCAGAAAGGCCAAGGGAAGTGCCCTACAACACCTGGATAAACTCTGCAGCCCCTGCCCTGCCCTGGGTGCTGCTGCAGAGGGCAGAGCAATGATAGGGGCTTCACTCCAAATGACAGGAGAGGCAAGTTTTTCTATAAAAATGGCACATTTCCAGCAGGGATTTTCTTTAAGATAAGTGAAAAGTAGATAAAATGCCAGGCAGTTCACAGAGGTGAATCAGAGGACTTGCTATGGATTTACTACAAGCATGGAAAAACAGCAAATATCAGCCTCTCTTCACTTTAACACTGGTAAACATTCCCTTTGAAACAGAATGAATGTGAATGTAAACTCAAGAAATGAGGGGGACAGAAAGATTTTTTTTTTCTAAATGGATGAAATGTTGAAGTTACTGAATACAGCATTCCCAGACTGTTATTCAAATGCACTGCCAGTAAAAGGGTGCATGATGATTGTTCTTTATGGACTAGTTTCCACAAGTTCAATACTCAGAAAAGAAATATTCTTCTGCATCAGGCTTGAATACTTAGACTTACACCTCTATCACAACAATTCAGCTGTACTGTGGTGGAAACAATAATTTAACTTAACTTACCTTGCCCCAGCCAATTCTGGAGTCATCCTGTTTCTGTGAGTGGTTCAAAGTTTCAGTGTCACAAATCAAAGTTTCTTAACAACCACTCTTTACTATGGAAAAGAGAATAAAGTCTGTCTATTTTATTGAATAATATACTGTTTGTTACTGAATACTACTTGCTGTTTGAGTAATACTAACAGGATGAGAACCATAGAAGCAAGGTACTGCTGTAAATCTCCAAATACAAGGAGGCAGATCAGGAAGAAGTTTCCATTTTCTCCAAACAACATTCCCATTTCATCACTAGCAGACACAATTCAAGGCGGTCATAGAGGGCTATAGGCATAATACAGCTCCTCCAGCTATGAAAATTGAGTTAGGAAAAAATCACAAGATACAGAAACACAGGTCCTGCATCTAGTTCTCCTTAAATTTGGTGTTCTTCTTGTTGTAATAAAAAAAGAATTGATAGTTTGCAACACAGGCCACGTGTAAAGTTATGCTAATTTAAAATACAGGAGCATCTAATATGAGGCAATTTTGCAGTTATTAAGTACTTACTGAACTCTAACTTAAAAACCAAATTTTTGCAATGCATAAAGGATAGAGTATTCCTGTATTTAGTGAAATGGATAATTAGCTGAATGCTCAGTAAATAGCAAGCTTGCCCTTGGCTTTCCTTGCCCCTATTTGCCTGCTCAGCAGCCATTTATGGATGCTTGACTAAAAACCAGTTCAGCTCTGTGTTCACTCCCTGACAGCTCAGTTGCCTGGCATTTCTCAGTTGCTCTGCACTGATGTATGCTGTTGAAAAACAAACTGATGTACCAACTCTGGTTCTTTGTGATTATGCTCTGCATTTCCCAGTCCTTATTTCTACCAATTAAAATTACTTCTTGAAGATTTACAGCCCAGAAATCCCATGTTCCCTGGCATCTCAGCTGCAGTTCAGTCCAGAGAGAGGCAATTTCTCCAGAAAGTCCAGTCTGACACAATCAAACACATCTTGTCAAAGTCCAGCTAATCACAAGCCTGCACTTAATCACTTCAGCTTTTTCAGATAACTCCAGACAGCGTTACATTTGAGGATTCTTGAAAAGCTCAATATAACCCAATATTCAAATAACCCAGATCACAGCTTGTTCATCAGCTTGATGCTACTTTCTACAAATATGTCACTATTCATTAAGAATGGTGTCATAATTTGATATACAAAGTTTCTGAGAACTTGCTTACATTCTGCAAGTTGCCTGGATAGAGATCAATGTCCTGGGGACATTGGAAATGCCTCTGGGTTTTTGATGTTAATTTTTGCACATGTCATTTAAAAATAGCATTCCTCAACTGTTTAACTGTTAGCCATCCATGCATAAGATCAATAAATACATCTCTATTTTTGAGAAGGTTCTCAATTTGTGAAGCTTCTTGAAGAACTAGCTAAAATTAGGGACCTGGTTATTTGTTTATATACTAAAAGTAAAGTATTACTACCCGTTGTTGCAGCTGTTTTCAGAACAGAAGGCAGACTGAAAACCAAGCTAAACAAAGTTTAAGCTACCATCACACTTTCTTCTACAAATATCAATCCTTCCAAGCTTCCATTTTATTCAAAGTCACCTTGTCCCTAATGTTATATTATAGCTGCTGTGCAAATTATTGCTCCTTTTCCCTGCTTTTCAGCGTTATGAATGAGTGGAAGACATTTCCCATTAAAAATTTAAACCAGGTAGAATGTCATGACTGTGAGATGAAAGTAAGGTTGCTCAGAAAGTAACTGAAGCAGATGAGAGAAATCTCCTCACAGGAATGCCGTGCCCTGTGGAGAGGGGGAAGCAATAGGATGCCACAGCACTCCTTTATTTACAGGGCATGTGGCCACCTTTGAAGGAAAGCAAACAGAGACTCTGCAGCCCCTCAGCAGGAGTCTCTCCAAGCCACCAGGGCGTTCTGCAGCTCCCAGAGCCCTGGAAATGCCATCCTCACCGAGTCCAGCAGACACCCAGGGTGGCCAGGCTGGCCTGTGCTGTTCAGGGCTACCAGCTGCTTCTAACCCCAGCTGCCCCCGTTTTCCAGTTAGGGGGAATCCTGCAAATCCCACACATTTAATGAAAGGGGAGTGGGGGTAGCTGGCTTTAGTGATTAGTAGCACTTCAACTCCTGCTTTCCAGTAGTCCTGCTAACCAAACAGCAAAATACAGGATAGGAAAGCCCCCAAATGCTCTCATTAAAAACTTCCTATGATTTTACAATTATTTAATGGCAAAAATAATTTTTAAAAATCCAACCATTTTCAGTTTATTCTAACCTTCAAAGCTTGCTTGCCTTCAAAGAGAACTTCTACTTCTCCGGAGGATTATTATTTAAATCAAGGATTATTAAATAATATTAAATCAGTTCATTTGAAAAGAAAATAATTAAAGTCACACTAGGTATAAGAAGAGGAGCATGACTGATCTGACCTTTTAATTAAATGATTAACACTAGTCAGCAACAACACAGTGAAATGACAAAGGAAAAGTGACCTTTTTATGTCTTCACTAAGAATGGAAACAGGGCACCATCAGCATTTAAATCTTTTCAAATTGTAAGTTACAGAACCACTCACCTCAGAAATCATTCATAATTACAACCTTCCAAGTTTAGTGTATATATGGAACACATATTCTGCTCAGTGCATGGAAAAATAGCTATTCTCAAAAGTGACCAAGAGGAAAAAGGTCAGCCTGTCATATTTTACTAGTATTTGTCTTAAAGCCTACAAAATGTATTCCTTTGAAATGGATGGACTCTGCTTCAGTGACTCTGTCAAAGCCATTATAAAAGTAAGTTACCAAAGTGTTAAGAGATAAACTGGACTTCAGTGAAGCCACGAATACTTAACACCAAAAGTGAAAGTGTAGGGCTTTCTTGCCTAGCTGTAACTCCACTCTTACAAAAATAAAAGTTAGAAATAAAAAAAAAAGGGGAGGGGGCATGTCTGCACATAAAGAAAATGAAAGCTAAGGCTAAGACAAAGAAAGTATTTTTTTCTTTTTTAAAGACTTCCTAACTTTCTATATTTTGAATTATAGCTTTCAAATTGAATTAATCTCAGCTTGAACAATAGGTTAAGGTCTTCATGTTATCTTAACACAAGGAATTTACAGAGTGTGAGTGTTTACACCCTGAATGAAGCAGAGATAAAAGAAAATTGAAACAGACTTTTTTTTCCTGGGTTTGTGGGTTATTCCTTAAATAAACTGTATTGGCTTCAGGAACACAATGACACTTGGGTTTCTGTGGTAGCTATATAGCAAATAGCTCTGAAATGTATACTACCAAATATATAGTCTGCTTCTGCAATTTGCTTGTAAACCAAGTAGGAGGCAAGAGTATATCACATGGTGAGCTGCAGTTTTAGTCAGATCCTCTGATCCAGTCACATCCTTCCCAGGCAGCACAGCTAATTTGGTAACTGGAATTTTTTTTACACTGCTTTCTATGACTGAATAAGGCTGAGACTAGAAGTTCTGGCAGTATTTTTGGACACCCACAGTTCTAAAGAAACTTAAACCACACTTCTGTTTTCTTTGCTAACACCTGGCCCTTGAGCTGAGATCAAGGGCAGTGTCAGTTCAGCTCCTCAGACACCTCCTCCCGAGAGGCCTTGCTCTGCATTAACAGAGGAGGGGACTCAACCATACTGAAACTTTTCCATCCCCTCTTGCCAATCACCAAGTCATCAAAGTGCAAGGCCTTGCTATGGATCACCTGGAGCCTCTTCAGCCCATTTTCTCATCCCAGCTTTTAGCTGTACATGGGTTGGACTCCTATGTTCATTTTGATCACTATTTTTCCATTCTTTATCACGTGGCAGTGATACATATGTACCTTCCCAAGGCTGAATACCAGTAACACAACTACAGGAAGTGCATGCCCATCTGTACTTTTATAATACTTCATAGGCTACACTTCATGGTTTGCTTCCTTCTCTGTTTTCCTGTCAATATAGAAGTAACTTCTGCTTCATTAGAATAATTTCAAATATAGAAAAATATATACAGGGAAAAAAGATTTCATTTTAATTTCATTTAAACCATATTCTTTGAAGGCTGCAGCACACAGTTGTATGTCTTCACAAAACCCATCTGAACACAAGAGTGAAATGAGCTGTACAGATGTTCCACATAAAGAGAAATCAGTAAAAGCTCTACTTAAAGAGCTCTGCTACATCTGACTTTGAGTCTTATTTCCACTGCCACCTTACACTGATAAAGCATTTTCAACTAGCACAACAACCAATTCATTGATATTTTGTATTTTTATAGTTATTTTCTCCTAGGACAAAACAAGGTCAAAAACAGGTCAGACATTGCAGCATCAGACACATAACACATCTCTGTTTAAGTGAGCTCACATGCAGACATTTTGTTTCTCAACTGTTTAACTGTTAGGACAATAAAAAAGAAAAAGCCTATAGTTCTTTGCTATTTTAAGATTATTTCCAGTATGCTGCTTTGAGAATTTGACCAGGATGACAGCTTCTTGCCAGTGCCAACAAGTTATTGGCTTTTGTGGATTTTTTTGATCGCTGCAACAATTATGCATGAAGAAGAAAAAAAATAAACTTACCTCTTTATTTCTAACTTATCAGGTTTTTGTTATCTAACCCTGAAGTGAAAGAAATTCTATGCACTTTCCCACATTTGTTTCTCATCTTTGCAAATCCCAGTGGCTCCACAGTCTCAAATGCGAGATAATCTGTAGATCAATGAGGGCGGATGTAAAACTCTTGCTAAGCCATGTTTTCCCAGCTGGGGGTAAATTCACTTGCCTGTATGTAAAATTTCCTAATTAGAAATGTCAAGTCTCTGTTAAAAGCTTCCAGAAATTGATGCTGAGCTCTATAAAAAGTTAACTATTCCATAGCCATGTCTTATATGACTCATCAGGAGAAACTTTCCCATATCATTCATAATTAGGGATAGAGTAGCAGAAGAATTTCAGAATTTTACTAGATGGGGGTTTCTGCCTATCAGCCATAACAGCTCTGGGGATGTGGCCCAGAGGGACCAGACACTGGCAATGGGCGCTGCCCAGGCTCTGGGCATCTGTGGAGAGCAGTTCCTTAATTCCCAGAGTGTCCCCACAGCCCAAGTACAGTTTGAACAGGGCAATTAGGAAAACCTTTGATTGCCAGCCCACTGATATGAGCTGCAATATTGCTCAGCTCAGAGCAGAGCAGGAATCCAAACTATGTAATCCCCACGTTATAGAAATGAGAACAAAAATTTGGAGTTCTTTCAGTGCTTAAATTTACATCCTTACCATTGGTGATGGATCTATTGAGATTCTGATTTCCATGTGAGACTGATAAAGGCAATAGAACATATTCAAAATTTTTATCCTGCCCTCCATGCATTATGGACTTTTGACCACCATAACATAGTTATGCTCTGGATGGGTTTTTGCAATGTTACTTTATTTCCTGGCTCTTGGTATAATTAGAAGACATTTTAGAATAAAGGCACAGTCACAAGTAACAATTTTCCTACATTAAAACTCTCTTATTTGGCAAAATTGCAGAATGTTCATGTTGGTGGAGATGGGAAATGGCTTTAAATATTAGACAGAGTCCTGACTGTGCATCCCAGCTGATCCCACTTGTGTATGTAGAAACCATTTACAAGTTCGTAGAAGCAGAGGTGATACCAAAGCCCTGATTACACCAAAGCATGGTAAAATGACAGAATCATGGCCATAGCATCCATTTTGCCCTTATTTTAACTAAGGAGCTTTTTCATGATAAAACCCGATGTGCAGTGTCTGTAAATGAAAATCCCTTTAGATAAGTAGAGACAAATTCAAGACAAAATAGTCATATTCTGCTTCTTCAAAGAAAAAGCGAATTTTTGTGTTCTCAGTTAAGCCAAAAATAAATAGGATAACTAAAAAAAGAAAATTTTGACAAAGAGTTATCACAGTGCTCAGTCAGATGTTTTTTGGACTGCAAACCAAAAAGTGGAACTTGCTAATATAAGCTATATTATGAGTTGATCTTGAACATTTAGCCTAAATGAAACAAAACACCTGAAACTTGGACAGATTCAAGTCTCTCCAATAAACACTCAGGGCAAAAGAAAGCTCAGAACCCAAAAAGAACCACGCCCTGCCCCACACTACTGCCAGCCTCACTTCTAACACCCAAGAAACCCAGCAAGAAACCTTATTTTTATCTGTTTACCCAAAGAGAAGTAATGACATCTACCCAAACAAATATTGCCAGAAATCACCTGCACCTTTTTTTGTACATCTGAGCTTGCTCATATAATATCAGTAATTGTCCTCCCTGCTTGGGCTGATAGCTATGAAATAACCTGTGTTTCACTCCTACTTGCAGAGTTCCAGTTATTGCCATGATTAGGTGGTGAATAAGTACAGAGCTTCAGGCCTTAAGTGCCATTCTCTCTTTATGAGCAATCAAACAGCGCTACTGCATTCTTCATACAATGACTGCAACGCTTAGACTTGTGCTCATACTTTCTCTCCCTGTAAGGAATAAAAATTATGGAGGAGAGGAAGAAAAGTTAAATCAGCATGGGTTTTTTTCCACACTTTAAATTAAATAACTGGCTAAAATGTAATGTCTCTACCACATTGTGAAACAGCTTTCAAATAATGAGAAGACATGAAAGTGGATGCTACAAATAAGTGAAATGTTTCCTAGGAAGACAGCAGTTTCATTACAAGAAGGAAAAATAAACACATCTCAGAAAGGCAAATACATTTGGACTGTAAACAGGGGTCTGAAGGATTGTTCAAAGGCTCACCATTTGATTCCAGTGCTCATACATAACAAATATCTTTCTTTTCTGTTTTGTTGTACTTGTACATAATGGCTACTTAGGGGGTTTCAAAGACAAGTAACAGAATAATTGAAGAAGAAACTAAAATAAGTTATATCATATGTGAAGTTTCCATTTCAGAAAAAGCTACTAAAATCTGGTTAACCTGCCCTTCAAAGAACAAAAGTTAGGTGGCCTCCAATGACAGTAATTAGGATTAAGGGAGACCCTTCTTCTCTCATCATTCTAAAAGCAGGTCATGGTTACAGCAGAAAACCAAAAATGTGCAAGGAGGTATTTCTTCACAGAGTGCAGAATGAGCCTGTGGCACTGGCAGAGCAGGGCACAGGCACTCCTGGGAGAGGCAGGAGGGGACATCGACGTTCCCACAGCAGCACTGGCACAACCAGGAGGGGCAGGTACTCACTGGTGGCTCTGGGTGACAAGTGATCCCCACAGGAGCTGGAAGAGGGAATCCCCCCAAGAATGCTGTATAACAACCTCTGAAGCATCAGTATCAGATGTCTGCCAAAGCTGCATATTGATGGTGTTACTGTTTGTGTCATTTCTGGTGATTAGATTACTGCATATCTGAGTTTTTTTCCTTTAAATAGGAGCTTCTCCCAATGCTGAACCCCAATTAAATGAGAACAGAAAATGCTCCTTGCTGAGAACTAAAGAGCTGATGAGTTCAGGAAATGATCCATTAGTTTTCTAGGAATAAAATACTGCAGAGGAAGACATAACTACGTTTTCATCCTTTTCTTTGTGGGGGATGGGGTGCCAGCAACACTTCTCTCCTGCCCAGCACATGACCTCAGCACAGCCAGCTGTCTGCAGCAGCAGTGGGCAGGAAGCTCAGCATATGTTCAGCCTTCTTGGGCACTTGGAGTTCAAAACACTCGTCATCTCCAGCAGAATGAAATCAGCAGGTTGTACAGTGGTGCTGGAAACAATACATTGTGCTGGCCAGTGGCTGAAAGAGCTACCAGGGCTCCCCCGCTGCAGAAGGGATGATGGATTTGAGCACTGCTATCATTCAGCCAACAAAAGACTAATAAAAAAATAACCCTTTCCTCTCCATCTCTCTGACATTCTCTTTCAGATTCCTGTTAAACTAAAGCATGACCTGTTGAGGTGAGTCATTGTGGCAAACGAGAAAATGCCACATTGTCAAAAAGTACTTCTGAAACTCAGGACAAATTTGCAATTTGGGGAACTAATTCTCATTTCTCACAGACTGCAGTTTTCACAAATTTTAATTAGATATCTATCAATCTCATAATCACTACTGTAATTACAGGGTTATGAAATACTGAACATGGTTCTTTGTTATTTGAAGTTAAAAGAAAAAAAGAGTTTTTAGAAACCTCAAGTTCTTGTACTGACAGCAACCATTTGCTGTTTTAGACATGGGAAGTTCTGACAGAAACTCGGCCGTGACCAAACTGCATCTGTGCAAATCAGGATTTAACTCTTCCCCCAAAACAGACACCCCCACAATTTACCTGCAGGTGCAAACTGCAGTTACTTTCCACCACTAAAATACTGATGGTTACTTGAAGTGTTACCCACAGCGAACAGAAAAATGTAGAAGATAACTCTTACCACAACCATATTTGTCAAACACTGCTAAACTCAGAAGTAAAGGTATACGTGATTTTGCACTCTCTGCTAAAATTACTCATTTAGATTTGATTTAATAATAAACAGAAAACAAACTTTTTGATAGGGCTATGCCTACTCATCTCACCTTGCACATGACAGACTGGATGAAAACTAATCCTCAGTTTGCAGTGTACATTTGTATGGCCAGTGTACATTTCCAGTATTTATGCAGACACATATCCTTTACTTGACCTAGATCCATCCTCTGGAAGCAAACCAAACCAGCAACTTTACTCAGAAGTATAAAATGAGTATTCTCATAGGCTTTAAATAACAGGTGTTAATGAATTCAGCCTGTTCTCCTGCTATCACACAGACAGAGAATACTTTGCAAAACTTTAAACTGCACAGGGAATTTTGCATTATAAGGAAAAGAAATAGCTAGTCATTCTGGCAGTATGAAAATAGCACAGTTCTTTTGATTTTGACATAATTATTGTGCTATTAAATAGAAAAACAGCCCTAAGTTATATAATGGAGGTCATCTGAAGGGTACACATATTTTGCTTTTCTTCTGGGAAAAAAATAAAAATTTTGAAACCCTGTGCCTGACTATTCATAGAAACTGAAAATCTCCCTCATAGCCACAAGGGAGTCAAAACATCCAGGGTCATTACTTCATTAATTTTGATTTGTTTCTAGCTGATGGAACTTTAAAAAATTTTGACTACCCACCACAATATTCCATACCAGTCATTCACTCTCAAAATCAGTGTGTCACTAGGCAGAGTTATGCTATTTTCTTTCTTCCTTTACCCACAGAGCTCAGACACTGTTTTTCCTCTTTCATCAGAGCTGCAGAGATTCAGTCGGGTGACCTAAAAACCTAAGTCTAATAAGAAAATTAAAGTTTTCCAGAACAATGACTAAGTCACTCTAAAATATTAATTCCTCCAACAGGAAGCCTATTCCAACATAAGACATTGAGTTTGATTCTGCACTGCAGAAACCCAGTGCAATATCTCTCTCCAGCCTAAAATCCAACCTGCTTCAGTGAATTACCATCACCACACATTTTTTGTTGCACTGAGAAGCCTTATTGATTAAATGGCCTAGACCTGCTGCTGTGGCAACTCTCAGAGCAGGGACCACTCACACACACAGACCTTCTGACTGGGAGATAAGATTATCCCCCTATTATGAAATTGCAAAAAAATCTGAATATAACTACCTTAATAAACACAGACTAAAAAATAGGAAAATACCATCAATTATCTGATGTGAGGCACTGATGTGAAGGTTATTATGGCTTCCACTCAGGATGAGTATTACTTCTGGAAATAACACATTTACTTCATTCTTGTCGATGCTGAGAAAATGAGGAGCTCTCATGGTCCAGAGACATTTGTTCGTGTCCTTCAAGCCATCTGAGCTTTGGAGATACACACAAAAGACTTGAGCTCAATACTAAATATTGTCTAGGTCAACTGTACAAGTCCAATATTGCTCCTGAAGAGAGAAAATAACAAGTGCTTTTCTTAAAGCAGTCTCTGGGGTTTTTTTATTTTTATTCCCTTTCCTAAGGGAGCATGATTAAGCACCTATTATCCAATAAATTTTCAAATGAAAAATGCAGCAAATTATTTAACGTAGATTTCATAATATGTCTTTTGATATAATTATATTTTGATATTAGAAAAGAAATATTATCCACATTTCTGTTTCAACCAGAGTTCAGTCACTCATGCTTCCTCTAAATAAATGCATATTCTGGCCATAGCTTTCAATATTCTTACCTTTGTCTGGCACTGTGCTGTGAAGCAAATAGATTGAGAGATGCAGGAATACACTTAACCTTTAGCTTGGCTCTTATCACAAGGAAAATAGTTACTGTTGCTATGGTTGTTTGGTCAAACTGTCACCCCATATCTGCATTGTTAGTATTCACACCTGATAAAAAGATATCTTAAGAAAAGAGGAGAGGGGGAAGTAAAGCAAAATTCTCTATAGAAGGCAACCCAATTCTCATCTAATCTCTTTTAAAAAATCTACTGTGCTAATACTATCCTGCACACCTATCACTGAAATCATATGAGACTTCAAATAAGGGTAAAGATAAGTAGAAAATAATGAAAAATACAAATCTGTGCAGTTTTTCTGATTACAGTGATGTTTAGATTTTTATTTGTAAACCACCCATAAGGTACCTTCAAGGTCAGAAAAATAAAGTTTTAAAAAACAGAGATGATTTTCAACTACATCTAAGCTGCATTAAATCTCTGAACTATTGCTCTACAACCTGAAACCAATCCCATATGAGACTATTATTTCTCAGCATCTTGTTAGTCCTGCTTTGCACATAACCTTGTGAACTACTAATCTTTCTGAATAACTGCACTCAGCCCTAAAGGCACACCAACAACTTTTACAATTAGACTTGAAAAATTAAATTAAATTTTGTTTCAGAAACAGCTGTACAAGGCAGGTGTTTCAAAGTATTCCTGCAAGGCAAAGTTTTAGAAAGTTCAACAGTCTAAAGAGTGAAATATGTGAGCCCAAACAAAATGAAACAGCCCCTACAAACAAACCTGAGCTCAGACACAAGTATGAACTGTTTTTTATTCCCAGATTTCATAGTAGTGGCGATGCCACCCCTCCCCCCCAGTGAGGATTACATAAGGCTCCCATTAAGCATAAACACATTACAGACCACCAATACATAGTGACAAGATGCTTTCTGCTGCTCTCTTTCCTCCCATATCCATTTTTCACACAACTGCTCAGAGACAAACACTGGTTATTCATTTCTGCTCTGAGGAGGGTGAAGGCACAGCACAGCCCTGGAACCTGTCCTTCCCCACCCCCCTTCTGGTGCTCACCAGCTCCCCATGCTCTCATCAACTATTGTCTTTACTTTTATGGTCCAAGATCTTAACAAAATGCCAGCAGACCCGGTTCTGTTTGCTGGGAAGCTGCAGCAGCTCCCAGATGTCCTCCCCGGGGAGGTAATTGCAGTGATTCACTGTGGATATTTACCCTGCAGCTGTTGCCCATCTCCACAAAGACTGCTTGCTAAAGCAGACACATGTGCTGTGTTGGTAAATAAGAGAAGAACTTTACTGCTTATTCTAAAAGGCCAGATGAGAAACTGGCACACTCTTACCTTCAGCACCAGTCTTGCTTAACACCCCTCTAAACACTGCTCTCAGGGAACCAGGAGTGCAGTGACACTGTTCTGTGACAAACGTCGGTGGCCTCTTGGTCTTCATTGCAGCCCAAGCCTCCAGAGACTTCTCTGTACCCCCAATGAGGTATTGATGCACTCTGCTCATCCAGCTGCATCCACAGCAAGGGCCAGATGGTTGCTAAAGGAGTCTATTTTCCAAAATATTCATTTGTTCTGCTGTCTTCAGGAAATAGGATGCCTGTTACTGCCCTTGCAGGTGTCATGGAGCCAGTATTTTATCTGTTGGCTTCAATGTGAAAGGGTGAGAAAGGTTGTTTTATTCTATCCTAAGGATAAGGCACAAAAACTCTGCATGCAAACCACTGATTTGTGCCTATTGCTGCAGATAAACAAGTACACATGTAAATAAAAGTGGCGTTCTTTAAAACTGGTGACAAGGTGTGTTCTTTCTGGTGTTTTAAGACAGACCTCTTTTGTTTTACATAACTAAAACTAGTAGTTTCTTTAAACACTTTCCTAAAAATTCAGCCCAGAATGGTGTCTCGGGTTCAGCTGTTTCCTCAGTCAGAAGTGACAGCCTATTACTTTGCCTGTGCCCACTACTGCAACCCAGCTATCCAGCTCATAGGCAGATATAGATTAATGTACACCCCAGCAGCAGTGAAACTCAAAAATAAGGTTGCTATTGAAAACATGGATGTTGAAAGCTACAGGGTGTCATCTTGTCCTGGTGATGCACACATGCTGCTCAAGTCTTCAAACATTTTGGTAGTCTTTTTTGGCTCCATCCTAAAGCTCAGATGTTAATTTGGACAACTCTCAAGCTTGGTTACTACAGCACATAAGTTGTCACGTGCGTGTTTTGGAAAGCTAAGAGAAAAAGCGTATGCTGGCAGTTAAAGATGTTTACAGTACTTGCAGAAGCGAGGGCTAAGCCATAATGGGTTCTCTGGAAGCAATCACAGCACAATATATTTAAATGTAAAGACAATAATCACTTATAACAGCAGGGTAGGCAAGACTGCCATTTGCTGACATCAATGCATTTATTGAGTTAGTGTTCCTGAACTCAGGATACCAATTTATTTTTTACAGCAATTAGATCCCACTGGGAGAGAAGTAGAGAGAGGTGTGAGACTGACCACCTCTCTGATGAGCAGTGCTTAAGACAGTTTGCAAAAACATTCTTCTCTCTATCACACAGTCAGTGCCACTTAACAATGCAGGGAAATCAAATCCAAAAGAAGAAATGCATCTGAGACATGAAAGGAAAAAAGTCAAACAAATACCTATTTATGATACTGTTGTAGATGTCACTCAGACACATCCTCCAAGTAGAAGGTTACATGCAAGATTTTCTCAGTTCTTTTTTCTCTCTTTAATAAAAACTTGAGGCTCTTGAAAGCTCTAATCAAATCACAAAACAATTTCCAGCTATAAAAGAACTGTGTATTTTGAATTACAACATAATCAAACACAAGTATATGTTGCTCAGCTTAAACTGCCTCTCTATCTGAGCTGCATGTTCCATGCCAAACTGAGTTCTTTGAGTCTCTCTCCAAGCTTTTGCAACTCCCCAGAAAAGTAAATAGGTCTACATATCTGGAGTGAGTCAGGTGGGGAGGAAGGCAGGTATGCAAGCACCTCAGTGTCCTTTATGTGCTCTGAAATCAAAGCCACTATAGCCAATTTTCTGCACTAGGAGCCAGTGAGGAATACTGTGCAGCAACGGGAGGTACATAAATTAGAAGACAACACTGTAAGAAATGAAAATATAAGAACAATTATCCTTCTGGGATATTAAATATTCAAACAAGGATGAGAAATGGCAAAAGCTAAGTCAGCATTAGCATGTCAAGCTATTAAAGTTGCTTTATGTATGGAATGAAGAACAGAGATTGGCATGAAGTTGGAGGGAAAAGAAGCTGAAACACAAGGGTAATTGTAGGGCCAGGAAAGATGGGGATGAGCTCTGGACATTGCTGTACCATAAATGAGAACAGCTACTGAGGAATGAAAGGCTTTAATAAAAAGTAATTGGAGAACAGGAAAAACAGTCACCCTTGAACTTACTGAGGATCTCCCTCCAACTCTGTCAGAACATGTCGATTTTTAGAGGGGTTATTTACTGTCAATAAACAGGAGAAAGGCTACATGACTATAAGTTCCATTTTTTTTGTCAAGCCAGAAAATGAGAGCAGTGGCTGTTTCAGGACTCTACAAATGACTCCGTTCTCCCCAGCTTGCTTTGCTCTGGTTTTCACTGCTCTGCCAGGGGCAGTGGGTGCCCTGACCTGCAGAACAAGGGGCTGTGAGGCACCTTGTGGCACTGTGCACAGCACCCAGGTGAGGTACTCTGCAGGCAGAGACAGCCACAGAGATCCTTGAGAGAATTTTGGCAAGATTTTGTCCTAAAATACAACAGCTTATTCAATTCAACAACAGATGCTGTCTGTGTTATCCCCTACAGCAAAGAAGTTATTACACAGCCGGCCAAAGCCTCAATCCTAAGGCTGCCAACTGGTGGTTGGACTGAGCTTTGTGTTTCCCTTCTACACCATCACTTACCGTTACTACTGTAGTCTTGCTTCATGCCAATTTTTACCAAGAAATGGCAGTTCCATTCTATAGAGTGTTAAAATGCCATCAATTTCCATACAGGTTGGAAAATCGAACCAAGCTGGGCTGCAAGGGAAGATTTCAGTCCCTTTGCAGCCGTGGGTGTGAGCCCCACGCCCTGGAGCTGCGACCGAGACCAGCCCACACAGAGCCCTCCTCAGCACAGAGCAGAGGGCCCAGGGCTCCAGCAGAACACGGGGACTTGTTCAGCTTGGAAAAGCTTCTGCTGAGCCCCACCCAGCGTTACTCAGCAAACCCACAGCAAATCCAGATTCCACAGCACGTCCTGCTCGGCTCGGCCTGGCAGCGGCTCAGAGGTGTCCGAGGCACCGGGTAAGGCCAGCAGGGGAGGAGTCCCCTGCCCATTACAGCAGCTTCAGGATTCAGCAAACAGACCATAAAAGGTGTCACAGACACGTGCATTTCCAAATTTGCATCTTTTGCCTCTTGTTTTACTCTCAATGCAAAAGACAGAATAATAGCAATGTGAGCAGTAACACAGGCCATGTTTTTCAGTATTTGGCTCATAATATTTTAAAAGGCAATTTTTTGCTAGGTACTTTCTACAGGCACTAGGTTCAAAGGGTGAAAATTGAAATTCTTAAGGCCAAAGCAGAACTAAAGAGCTGTTAACTGAGAGGGAATTAATCCATGGGTCAATTTATAAAGAGACAGTGATACTCTAAGCACATGGAGTATCTAAAGGAATACCAATGTTTTTATAAAGAATGCCTCTTCCACTGAGCCACACTTACTTTGGTGTGGCTGCAAGAACCCCAAATTTGGCCAGGCAACCCTAGATGAAAACCTCAGAGGAATCTCTAACTCTTCTGCTGAGCAGCAAAATCAGACCAGATCATAAAGAGGAACTATCACTTCACTCTTCAGTTTTTAAAGCACAAGTCTCAAAAATGTAAAGCCACAGAATTCTGGATGACAGATAAACCCTTTTATCCAGAACAACATTTCTGTATAAACTTCTCATCTGACAGGACTACTAGTTCCTCTTTGATTTTATTAAATCAGGATATTAAGGGCCAAGAGAGACATTGAATTAATTTTTATAAGACTGTTTCTGGTCAACATGCAAAGCTGATTTCAAGGAGACATTCTGTCCAGCCCTGCCCAGTAGGAAGATGAGATAGGAGGCAGATATGTGTACAAATGGGGGAAAAAGAAAAATAGAAAGATTCTTCAGCCTTCCCCTGACTATGAAGTTCTCTCATACTTGCAAAAAGAAAGAATAAAAAAGATAAATCTGCCAGCCAGACTTAAAAACTTGTAAGTACATCTTGTGCATGGGAGATGTCGATCCTTCCCTAGACCTGGGCCTCTGCTTCCCTCCTGGTTTCTCAGCCTCAGTGATGTGCAGCTGCATCTGTCATGAGGCATTAGGTTATGTCAGCGATTTAATGCAATAGGAGATACAACTGGTTCTGGCACGTAAGAAAACGACAAATCAGTCTAGAGAATTTGAAGAGACAGTTTTCTGGAGGAACACAGGTGCACAAGCTGGGATTTAACAAAAGTTATTTGAAATGCAGGAAGTAAACAATAAAAAAGGCCATTTTACCCTAAGTAAATTTTGGAAAATAGGTTTTCTATCCAAATGTTTTGCTACAGCTGCAAGTCTGAGATTCAAAAACTGACAAATAAGATTTCTTTCAAACTCCAACAAGAAGTGAATGGTAGAGATTGAAAGAGACAGAATTTCATATCCATTAGGATCCCAGCACTCCATTTTAATCAGGAATCAGTTGCAGACTATAAGAAATTGCCCAGTCTGTATATCTTATTGAGTCTTTTGCAGGAAACTCAACTACTTTATGTGTTTGGATTTGCATCCTCACCCAGGAATAAGAAGTTAACAAAGACCTTAGTGAGACTGCAAACCTTTCTTCACAGAGATTGTCCCAGCATTACACAGTCACACTAATAAACAACATTCCCTTTATTATCAGTCTCATATTCTGTCTCCAGTGTCCTCTCCTGTGGGTTCAAAAGATTCTGGGTGCAGCAGTACAGGAGTTAAATGATCCCATATACCCATATTTCCAAGGTTAAGAGAGGTTTTCACCACCAGATTACACACCTTTTTTACATCACTTTCTTTCTATTGCCATCCATTTCATTGCCTCTTGCACTAAAATAGTGGTCAAGAATAAACAGAAGATTACAGAATCACAGAATGGTTGGGGTTGGAAGGGACCTCAGGAGTTCCCCTAACCCAGCCCCTGTTGCAGCAGGTTCAGCCAGAGCTGGCTGCCCAGAATCCCATTGTCCAGGTGGGTTTTGGACATCTCCACAGGAGACACGGTGACCTCTCTGGGCAGCCTGTTCCAGCCCTTGGTCACCCTCACACTAAAGAAAGTTTCCCTCCTATTCAGGGGGTGGAGCTCTGGGTTTCAGTTTGTGCCCCCTGTCCCTTGTCTTGCTGTGGACACCACTGAAATGAGTCTGGTCCCATCCTCCTGACACCCACCCTTAACACATTTGTGTGCCCTGATGAGGTCCCCTCTCATTCTTCTCCCCTCCAGCCTGAACTGGCCCAGCTCCCTCAGCCTTTCCTTGTATGACAGATGCTCCAGTCCCTCACCACCTTCACAGCCCTCCACTTGACCCTGTCCAGCAGATTCTTGTTCTCTTGTCAGCCCACAGGACACAGACTGAGAACTCCTCGCTGAAGCTCCATGCAGCCTCCCATCTAAACCCACAATATATTCCTCACCAACCTCATCAGAGCTTCCCAGACTGAAACCCAGGCTGTGCAATCCTTCAGACGTACAAAATGTACAAGAGGGTGACAGGAGCAGCCCCAGAGCCACAGCAAAGGAGAGGAGGGAGCATATTCTTCTTTTATGCTGGGGGTGGCCCCCGAGAGGCTCCCTTCCACCTGCACACCTCCCACTGATACCAATGAGAGCTGAGCATCAGGAGTGGGAAAATACAGAAAAGTCAATGCTAAAGAAATATTAAGTGTAAAATAGTGGGGATTTATATTAAAACCAATATATTAATTAAAAAAAAAAAGAGAGAAACAAACAAGACCCAGCATTAAAAAGTGGGTGCTGACTTCACCCAAACACCCTCAATGATTTTAGTGTATGATTTTTGTACCTCAGTGCAGCCTGGCTCACTGATGTTTTGCCAGTACTAGAGATAATCTTTTGAAATCAAATTATATGTGTGCAACATGAATTATGCTTTTGGCTTACACTGCAGTAAAACTGCACATTTTGCATATTTTTTTTTAAAGGAGGGAAAGAGTGAAAGAAAAAAAAAATAGAGAATTATATGTCAAACCCAACTTATCAGAGATGCAGATAACTGCAGACACAAGCGACATCTTAATTCATGGGAAGGATATGTAGCACCAGATACAAATTTTTTTTTCCTGAGAAGTTGCCATTGGCATGAAACTATTTTCCACAGGAATGTAGTGTTGCAGGGAAATAACCTCACAGCACACCTACAGCTAACAGTGGCAATCCACCATCTTCTTCCAGTGACACAAGACTCAAATGTGCTCCCTGCGTTTCCCCTACAGCTAAAACAGCCCAGGAAACACAAGAATTTTGAAGGGGAAAGTTGAGCCCTGTTGTCAAGGATGACTGAAATATATTATTTATGTGTAAGACTGGGAAACAGTGATCATCCAAATTTGAAAACAAACACCAATTTTTTTCTTTATTTCCCTCTGGGAAGCATCTGATACAGTCCCTGAGAAATGTCTCAGCAGTACTGGAGCCTGAGTCACTGTTTCTGAAGTCTTCTGAACATAAAAACTACTAGGATGTATAATAAGGAATCCACTGGCCTAACAAGGATTTATTTTTTCACTCACTGGCACACCAATTTAATTAAGACACCAAACCAATTAATAAGCCCAACTAATAAGACCCACTATCTATTAGCATATGCAGTGAAAGCAATTTCTGCCTGTGACTATTTATGAGAGTAGTTATTCACTTGGTAACCATTTACATAGTAACAGCACTAAAAAATGCTAAGGTTTGAGGACAAAGAGGATGGGAAATCAAATGCTGTCTTTTACATTGCATCATTTAAAAAAAAAATATTTCCAGTGAGAATAAAAAGAAAGGGGGAAATTCCTGCAAAGAAGACCAAAAAATAAATATATCCCCATGCTTGGCAGTGCCCCTCAAGTCAACCATTCCCAAGCACAGTTCACAGCACCTTGGTGGCCCCAGCAGCCCATAATAGATCAATAAGGCATCAGGGTCACAGCAGTAACTGGCACTGCTAAAACTAAGGTCACATTTAAGCCAGTTCAGTGTTCTCACTGTACTCACCAAATCCATGCAAATTAGAAAGAATTAATTAGCAGGTGTCCCCTTTAAGCAAGAGAGCCAACAACACCAGTGCCAGCTTTGGCCACCTGGGACACTTCCTGTGGCCACGAGCCAAGTGAAGATCATCAGCAGGCACATTTCAAATCCACCCATGAGATACCACATTGCAAACCTCCCTGGAGGAAAGGATCATTATTCAGGAAACGTTCTCTCCCAAGAGGTGGACACCATTTCATTCATCAGCCTCTGTTAATTGCTGTCTCCAACCATCTCGTT
This sequence comes from Lanius collurio, assembly GCA_020086605.1. Classification (NCBI taxonomy): domain Eukaryota; kingdom Metazoa; phylum Chordata; class Aves; order Passeriformes; family Laniidae; genus Lanius; species Lanius collurio. The sequence continues at coordinate 1,167,787 of JACBWW010000057.1, read as the reverse complement.
CCGCTAAGGCAAGCAAAAGGAGGTTTTCTGGGAAGAGACCTGCAACCAGGAGGAAATAGATTCAATTAGGCCATTTAGTTTCTGTTCTTATTTACAGTAATTTCTGGTTTCATATTCTCACTGAATCTCATCTCAGGGCAGTATATGTGTCTATATCAAGAGGAAACTTCTGTAAGATCTCCCAAATTTGAGCCAGTTTCCTTAAATGAGAGAGAGATGGGAGTGAATAAAGATGCAAAGAGGAAGTATCAGAATCAAAACCTCATGAGGGAGATGAGAAAACATTTCCCCAGCACTGCAACTGCAGCATACCTGATACACACTGTGCTAGGCCAGTAAAATAGAAAGACTTACAAATAATGAAAAAAAAACCTTTCCAGAAGTTTCTGGGCTCCTCAATGAATTTCATCCAATTGTCATGCAAAATAAAAGTACTGCCACATATTTGCAGTGGGAATTCCTAAATAGGCCAACAGTGAAGCAAGGGGTGTATAACTGACTACCTATGGTGTACCAATCGAAGAAGCAACTCAGCTGTGAAATTTGAATTCAGCTGTTTTTCCAGATCTCCATCTAGCACTGATTCAATCCAGACAATTAGATATTTATTTCACATGGCTGCAAATACACTTCTCCCCATTGGCTCTGGCCACCTCTGTGCTGCTTTGCTGAAGAACACAGGTGATATTTCAGCAAATTTCATCTGCAATAAAATATCAAAGCTGGACATGAAATTTGGTGAGTTTATTATTACTGCTTTCTTTCCCAGGGAGGAGAGAAATGAAAGGCAAGTCAGAAAAAAAAAAATAAAAGGATAACCATATTTTTGGTCAAGTGTATATTAATGGCAAATGTGAAAAAAAGGCAGCATCCCAAAGTGATGTGAGAATCACACATCAGCAAATGGGATAAGAAAAACACCAAATTAAAATTACTGGAATTTTTGATGGGTTGGGTTTTGATTTCTCTTTTCTTTTTAGTCCAGATCATTTTGGTAGTCTTGCAAAATCATGCAATGAAAAAACAGGTGGGCTTGCAATCTGCAGCAATAGGCTGGATGAAAGGGAAAAAACTGTCTATGTGACAGAATAAAACACTTCTTACAAGAAGTAAAAAGAAATAATCCAATTCCAAAGGTTTTTTTTAATTATAATTCTTCTTTCTACTCATACAGAAATTAATTGTTACAGAAACACACACAACCTGGCAGAAAGTTCTTGGATGATAGTAACTTCTTTCTGGTAAAAGAAGGAAAAAGAAAAATTGTTGGCAATTGCCAGGAAACTTATTGAGTGATCTTCAGTGGTCTATTCTATTTTTTTGCTAAGGATGAAATATTCAGGCAAGGTAATTTCCAAGAAGAATAACGAAGCCCACCAAACAAAGAACCAGCTGCAAAAAAAACTTAGACAATACAATATCCTGGAAGAGACTCACGAATGGGTGTCAAACCAATTGGTGCCATTATTCACTATTTTATTCATCGAGGACAGCTTGCTCTCTGAATTCCATTTTTTAAAAGCCAGTTTTAATTAATATGGTTTCCCAGCAATCCTTTGTACCTATTACTGTGACTTCAACTGAAAAAAGTGCAATATAGCTCAGCAGCAGCACAAATCAAAAATATGTTTGGTGAAAAACATAATTTTCCTCGTTTCTGTTGTTACTGATTCTGCTGTTTTTTTCACTAGACACTCCACCCCCACTGATCTCCCTCAGGCAAAGCTTACACGACTGATCCTGAGCTTGCAGCACCTGGTGCAATCAGAAAAGTGTCCTTCCTGAAAGAGCTACAGCAGAATGCAAGGAGCAGCAGCAACCAGGAGGAGGCTGAGAATTCTTTATCCCTCTCTAGAGCTCAGGTTTGTGCTCCTTGAACCACATGTGCTTCTTGTTAATTCACTTTTCCACCCTATCCAGGTCCTCCTGCAGGTGACTCTCCCTTCCAAATGTCAGCTTCCCCACTCGGTTTGGTATCACCAGCAAATTCAGAGTACACTTTGTGCCATATTCCAGATCATTTTGATGACAATAAATAGTACCAGGCCCAATACCAATCCCCACTGCATTACACTTACTGTAAAACCTTCAGTCTGCAAGGAGTACACGTAACAGGTCACCCAGAGTCACAAAGCCCAAAACTGGTTAGAAATAAAAACCTCAGGTCAGCACCTCAAGGGGCTGTTGAAATCAGGAATGCTTCATCTACTTATTGCATCAGAAGACTTGTTGTAGAAATGCTTCAGTATTTATTAAAAAAAATATTTCTGTTCAGTTTCTAATCTGCATTTCAGTCACCCCATAGCAATGTGCATTTTAAAATATATCATGAAAGTCGATCTCTGCACTCTCTCTCCTCTTGTCAACATATTAATTTCCACCATAATACTATTTGCTTGAAGAAAACTATTCCAAATATATACCAGTGCAAGAAAGAGGGGGAAATAACCCCAAATTGTGTAGTTTGAATGAAAAATTGTGGATGTGGAGCTTCTAAATAAGAGATTTGCACCTAGAGCACAGAAAAATGTACATGTGAATACATTTCATTAAGAAAATTACTAGAAATCTGATGTGACCCGTGTTCCTATCAGTTTATCTCAGCACGTCCTGCAGGCAGAGGGAAAGCTGGAAATGTGAGACAAAGTATTATGAAATTAGTACAATTGGGTTTTTCCTCCTGTAACATTCAGAAGAATTTTTTTTTTTCCTGAAAGGGATCAATTCTCTAATAAGACTGAATTATGCACATCTCATTTACTGGAAGAAAACAAGATAAAGTGGTTTACAGGAAGGAAAACGGATAAGAAACGCTAAATTGGATCTTGAATATCTGTTGTAACTGAGGATTCTTCATTTGGTTTTCACATTTTTTCACTTGTCTCTTGAAAAATATGTTACACAGAAGGGACTGCTGATGAATTTTTGATGGTGAGTCTGGTTTCTGGGGTTTTTTAAAAGGCATCCTCTAACTAGTCTCCAAACTTTATATCATAATTGCATGTTATCTCAAATATTCCAGGACTCACGTGAGAAATTAGGCTTCATGTACAATCTGAAACATTCTCTCGTTATCAATACATAACTGCTCAGCAAAGGTGTTTCTGTCAGCAGAGTTGCTGAGAATAAAACAGAAGGACATCTCATGAAGATGTATAAACTCTGAAATTCCAGTCATGAAGGGTGAAGTTAGTCTGTCATGGGCCCACTTAAAGAATTTTTGGGGGGATTTTGTAAACAAGCCTCAGCATTCATTTACAAGGCCTTTAAGACTCTATTGGAGCTGATCAAACTGTGGGGGAAATTTTTCATGTAGCTGTAAAAAAATTCTTTTGGGAATTAAAAAAAAAAATAAAAACTCAAACTAAGATCTTTCAGCTCTTTTCCATGTGGACTGGGATGTAAACAAGAGGTTACTGTCACTGGCCAGGGAACAACTGAACACTGTTAACTGGGATCAGCAACCACAGAACCTACTTCCCATGATTTGTAACAAAGGAAGTTTGGGCCTCAGGTTCAAGTTCACAATAATTTCTTTCCTGAGAGGGCCTGGGTCTTTCCACCCAAGGCAGAATGGGAGACTATGAATTATGAATGTGCTGAGAAGCACTGGAAGGGATGAAACCAACTGAGATACAGGCAATCATTTGGAGAAACAACGAACTCAAAGCCTGCAGCAATTTGTTTCATATCATACATTGACAGAATTTTGAGTTTAATAACTCCTACAGAATTATGGCTCACGGAGATGCTACAGCCTAAGTTCTGGCATGAACAGATGAGTGCACCTCCACACCATCTCCAGGTGCAAGCTGTTCCCCCAACCCACCCTGGGGTGACATCAGTGATGTATCTTTCCAAGAGCAATCTTTAGTGTTCTCCTTTTGCTTTGCACTCACAACGGGGTAAAAACTGCACACAAACAGCTGCTCTGAGTTCTTACAAATTCATACCCTGCCTCCTCCTGCTCTAATATAATTGTTTGTCCACATACCTGAAAGTAACACAGACATATGTCAGATTTTACTAACAGGATCATGGCAGGTGCCACTTTAATTTGGAATTATGGTAGCGAATTCTTCATCAGCATTTTGGTAATCATATTCATAAAGTGGTAACACTTGCAAGGCCTAAAGACAAGTACAAGCACACCTTCCTTAGGGTCTGTGTGTGTGTTGGGCAGCTGCTGCTCTGTGTGTGCCACCCCTGTGCCTTTTTCTATACATACACTCTTGACATATACCTTACAAAAAGAAGCTGAAGCACTTTTAGGTGCAAAGTTAGAGTGGTTTCCACCACACACACATGGCATTAATGCTATGCAGAGGACAGGACCTTGCACAGAAAATATTTTGAAACATTTGTGGATTGTTTGGGGTTTTTTTTCTCTTTCCCAAACCTGAGAAAGCTTTCATTGTTGGTATGTTGCTGAAAGGCTTTTTTGCCTGCAAGAGCAAGGCTCTTTAAAGTGTCTGGTAAAATGCTTCAGTGCAGAATGCATGAAGGGCATGCATTAACATACATTGATTACTTGTATTTTTAAATGTAAATGTTGTCTGCTCAGCATCTGATGGAATTATACCAGTACAGTCAGTAAGTGTCATTGACATTCTGTTCCCTGTTCTGAAGCTCAACAATACCTCTGATTCTGCAGGTTTTATTTGGATAATATTCATCATGGTAACAGAAAACTACTCCAAAACACAACAGCTTCTGTTTCTCAGGCTTGGGGATTTCAGATGTAATTTCCCACGGTGTTAGTCTTTGACAGAGGGTACTGGGCTTCCCTGGCAGTGCTGGCACAGCACTGATAGCCTGTGACTTACTTCGTGCATGTCTGCAGCTCCATTTTCTCCTGGAAGCACCAACTCAGATTCAGCCCAGCATCATTCCCACCCATCAGTGAGTCCTCCTCTCCTCTGAGTGCAGCAGGCCACAAAATGTCTACTGAAAATGTCTTTAGTGAACTCCTGGTCCTAGATACACCACAGGCAGGGAATCCCACTCTTTGCAAACATATATCCAGTGCCCAAGCCCTCACCAGTTTTCTTTCCAGACAGGATAGAGATAGTTTCATGCCACCTGGCTTCTGGAGTCCTCTGCTGCTAACTTCTGTCCTGTGACAAGCACACAGAGCCTGGCTGCAGGGCCCTCCACCCTCCTGGGCAGACACAAGCCTGTTGTAGTGCTGGCTTTAGTTTAGCAAGCTGCAGCTTTCCCTGAGAGCTCAGTGGAGCTGCTCAGGGCAGTGAGGCCATTTTCACCCTCCCGCAGTCCATTCCGGACTGCTCCACGGTTTTGCTCCAGTAGCTTTACAACACAGTGATGGTGAAGAAGGTGAGAAGGGTCTCCCCAAGAGGGTTTCAGAGGACCTTTAATGGTTACACCTTGTCCCAGTGACCCCCAGAGGCAGAGAGACCTTGTGGTCTGGGTGCAAGGGGGTTTTGCAGAACACAGGGGAGGTACATGGGCAGGGTTGGGGTACAGGAACCAACAGGGAGGAACCTGAGGGAGTGGGCAGGACTAGGGGCAGGGGAGAGTGGGGAGAACAATGTGAAAGGCATTTAATAAATGGGAAGTGGGAAATACTACACCACACTCATCCTCACTGCTGAGCCCTTGTCACAAACCCTGGAACACAGATCCCCTGCCTGAAGTCCAAAGCAGAGAGACTTTATGGCTTAGCTCTAAGGTAACTAATGCAATAGTACCTAACTCCACAAATACAAAAAATCCAGAAGGGAACAGGAATAAAAGGATTTATTTTTTTTTAAACTCCAAATTCTCCTATTTTAAGGACAGGTGGCTACTGGCAGAAATTTGAATCACATTAACAGAGCCACCTTGACTCCCACTGTTCATTTCTAGCCTGTGGTCCTGATGACACAGGGACACTAATACATCAGTATATTATCTCCCACTGTTCAACAGCTTCAGGACTCATCGATAATGACCAGGCAGACAACAGCTCCACAGTCAGTCCAGCAATGCCCACATTTTCAGGCACGGTTGCTAAATATGGACATTTTCTCTTGGTCTGATAAGAGACTGCCCTTTTCATGCCCCAGGCAACACACAAGCACTACCCTTTGACAGTCAATAACCCACTGCTCTTTTGACATTCTTTTGAATCCATATAGTTAATTAAGGTATGTATGTCTATCCAAAAATCTATACTGATTAAGCTTGGATTACAGAGTCCTTTCCTTGCTCAGTCTGAATAACCATGCAAAATATGAATATCCAGACAAAGAAAGCTGCTCTAGTTTCTGTGTATTTATTTGACTTGAGATCTTCCATCAAAGAAAAGAGTGTCATTACTTGAGTACCAGGCCTAAAGTGATAGATTCCAAGTGCATCATTTTTAGAGCCATTAGAGGTTATCAGGCCTATATGGTTGCTAAGATACCATGAATCATGAAGGAAAATATAAGATAATGGTAGGCAGTCACTGCGATGTTTATCAGAGTATGTTCTCTGCATCTTACTTAATAGCATCATGATTAGGATCATTTTCAAGGGTTCCTGTCTATTTTCCAGCTAGGTGCAAGAATACAACTGCATTAAGTTGGCAAATATTGTTTGTATTTCATGTTTCTCCATGAGTAAATGAATTTGTTGAAGTCAAAATTTGTAATTGCCACAGCAGAATTTATTAACAAGTAAGGACGTGTGTCTGTGTGCAGGTTTCTTTCCTGGCTATTAAACAGTATCTTCAGACTTGGAATGAAATCATCCTTCATTGATTTCAAGTATATTTTGTGATAACAGAGACTGTGCTTTCAAAGAGTTTTTAAATTAAATTTGTAGCTGAGGTAATTGCTGTTGCAAAATTATGCAACTAAAGTAAAGCGTTATGCTGGAGCTTTCTTAATATTGTAATTTAACTGCCTCTTTTCTAAAGCATAAAAGTATGAGATGCCAGATTAGGGCAAAGCATTAGGTTATTACTGAATTATTTTATGTTCTATCTCTGGAAGTATCTGGTGAGAAGTAAAGAGAGAAATCTGCAGTGTTATGCACAGTGCTCACACCATATCCCCCAAAGTCCTCTCTGGGCTCACTCTTTAACCACTCTAAAATTGTGAATTCCAAGATGGGAAAATTGCCCCCTCTCCCTGACTTGCTACCCTAACAAAGAATGTAAATCCTACACCAATGGACACAGACAGCCAAATAAGCTTTTATTGGAGAACTGGATAGGTGATGGTTGTTGTTATTCTTACTTTTAGATAGCGAGACAGTGGAATAAGTTGCTCAGAGAAGCTGTGGATGCCAATCCCTGGAAGTGTTTGAGGTCAGGCTGGATGGGGCCCTGACCAACCTTGTCAAGTGGGGGCATCCCTGCCCATGGCAGGAGGACTGGAACTGGATGGTCCCTAAGGTGCTTTCAACCCAAACCACTTTAGGATTCTGTGATTCTTACCTGTCATGCACTAAACCCACAAACCTGTGGACAGATGCCTGCATGGCTTTTGAGGGAAAGCACACAACACAGGTAAGACAAAAGCTCAACAGGTGGGCTTCCCTTATCCAACCCTTCAAATAAAGCATCTTCCCATTCCACTCTACAGAAACATTTTACTATGATTTGTCAACTACCTTTCCCAACAAATGGAATACAGTGAGAAAAGCTGCTGGAACACAAAGCAGAAGACACCAAGCAGCCCAGGAGATCAGAGTGATGTTATGCTTCAACAGTTAACCTGCATCTTCTACAAGATTTCAACTGGATCTCACAAAAAACAAGACTAGTGGCACCTTCCTGGAACCATCCCCTCCATGTTAGTGAAATTTTGTTCTATGAGACTGCAGTTCTGACTCAAAGCAAGGTTTCCCTGTCCTTGACAAGAACCACAAACTGCTTTTTAATTCTTTCAAGAGCACTGGAGGTTTAGACATTCCTTTAAAACCCAGAGTTTGTTAGAAGAGCCTAAGAAAGACCCACTCACAACAACGGAAAGAGGCAGTAATATTTCTAATTTTCTTGGCACCCACAAAGATGAATACACATCGACATCTGAGTACTGTAACTTTTTTAAAGTAAATGAGCCTTGAAGATTATCTGTCAGCTAAAATGCACCCAAGGGTTTGCTTTGCAATGTTTCTTTTCTAAAGAATGTTTGTTTTAACATTACTGTTGCAACCAGCCAAAGAAAAATGTAGAGCCATCATAAAAATATGAGTAGATACTCAGTTGTTAGAGCTGGTTTAGGAACAATCATAGGAGTGATGGACTGTGCGACCCAGGAGAGGTTCCTTCCAACCCTAATGATTCTCGGAATTGATTTTCTTTTGCAACTCACTTTCAGTTAGTCCTTTAGAAAAAAAATAAAAAGGGTTAGATCAATGCTGGCTTCAATGACACAGCCATTCCAGCTCCTGCAGCATTTTCTCACCATGGCAATCTCTTTATCTTCTTGTTTGTATGAAGACCATTCTCTACTCCTCTGTTCCTGGCTGTACATAAAAATAAGGGGCTGGGCTCATAGTTTGCTGACTTCAGGGTTGAATGTGACAATAATACAAACAAGTTAGCAGATAAAACTCTGACTACACCTCTCAGAGAGTGGGTATACAGCTGTTCTGCTCACAGTTTGGGAGAACCAATCTTTGCATTCATTATCACACTTGCTAAATAGAGCCTCTTCTAGCTGGAAACTAGAGCAGAAATACAAATATAAGAAGTGTGTATCTCCAGATGGATCCATTCTGTTAGTTTAATATTACAAGATACCAACACAATTTCACAGAAAGTGGTATTTGCACCACAGACTCTTAAGGACAAATTTCCAGCACTTCCTTGCTTTCAGTTAGCAGTCCAAAAGGAGGACAGCATTATACCCCTGCTTATTTCCCTTTTCAGTCCACTGACATAATAGTCTGGGCCTAAACAAGAAAGAAAACTCTCTGTAGATGCAAAAACAAAAACAAAACAAAAAGATCAGATTAACTCTAGGGATATCTCAGTGTCCTGAGACACATTTTGCAATGAGATGTAGGGACCAGCTCTAACTCATCAGTGCTGCCCCTGGGATGACCACAGTGTACAGAGAATAGTTTATGGGCATTCCAAGATCTCTCTTTTGATGGAGCTGCCTATAAATTAATTGCAGAGCAAGAGGCCCAGATATTTCTCAAAGAGCCAAGATGGTTGGAAGCATAAAGAAATATGCTTAAAACAATAATTAAAAAATCAGAACATCCATAGTTTTAGTGCACTGCACAGTTACATTCTCCAAAGAGCCTCTCTTAATCAATCACATAACAGCCTCCTTTTTGTCTCTTCTCTTGAAAGGGATTTGCACCGTGGAAAAGGAAAAGCAGAAAGGTGTAACACCAAAATGCTTCAATAAAACTCCAATATTGAAACACACAATTTCTGAGATTTCTGACTTTCTACTGTGCTGCCTATTTCTCATTAGGTAGGAGGGCATCAAGGACACAGGGTGCCTGGAGGCAGTGGGAATGGAAGAGGTTGAGGGGCATGAGTTACCCCAAGCTTTCTGATGTCCTGCCATGACTGTCACTGACCTGGACCCCAGTCTAATCTGGAGGGCAGGCTGTTTGCTGCTAAAGCTGCATGCAATGCACAAAAGCAGCACTTTGAAGGTACAGACAAACAAGACCCCATGTTGAAGCAGAAACCATTACAAAACGATAGCCCAGATGCATCCACATGGATATATTCATCCCTGGAAGCACTATCCCACTGCTTCGCTTTGCCTCCATGCTTTGCTGCTCATTGCAGGCAAGCCTTACATTTTGAAAACCTGAGCAGCTGGAGGCAGATGTCTCTTGGCAAGCCCTGTGGAAATCTCCCTCAGGCAAAGTTCATAGCAGTCAGTAGCCTCTAGTATTTGTCATGTATCTTATTTTTGCATTTCTCACTTTAAAAGATCTCCATGCCCATGGGAGGGCCGATGCAAGCCATGCAGACAAGAGCTGTACAGGAACAAAGCTGGCTGTGGTTTTTAACTGGTTTATAGAACTTTGACTTTCATATGTCACAACATGCCCCCAGCTCAGGACAGAACTCCTCAGGTGCTACCTGACCTCTGGCAGGTGAGGGCAGTGCTGGCCCCCCTCCTGTGCTGCTCAAACAGCCCCTGAGCAGCCACAGCCCAGGACACCTCCTCTGCATCACTGCTCTGCTGTCCCCATTTGGGGCTGTTGCCAAGAATGAGCACCAGAAGGCTCCCCCAAACTTGCCTGGTCTGACTTGCCTGTCTCCATAGGGTGGCTCATGAATTCCCAGGGTCAGCACACACTATCTCTGACACAATTTCGTTCACCTTGGGCCAGTACATTCCTGCCAGTTCAATAGTGCAGAACTAAGATTTGCTCTATTTTGCTTTTGGCATGTTTTCTTTCCATTCTGCCTTCCAGGCTTGTTATCAACAAATATTTTAGCAGTGCAAAGTTGCTTCCTCATTGTAGGAGACTTACATGGCTCACAGAACCATAGAAAGGTGTTGGAATGGACCTTAATGATCTTCTAGTCCCAATCCCCCTTCCATGGGCAGGGACACTTCCCACTAGACCAGGTTCCTCAAGGCTTTATCCAGCCTGACTTTGAACTCTGCTGGGGTTGGAGCATCCACAAAAATGCCCATGGCTTTAAGCACGGTCCAAAATCCTGGAAAAGTCCCTGCCTTGTGCATTTTTTCACACTGCATTACATTTCTAATCCCACATATCTTCTATATCTTTTTGCCTTTTTTCTTTTCTTCTACTTTTCTCTGTGAAAGCCCAGGAAGTTTCTTTCTCTCCCTCTTCCCACTCTTCTTGCACTCTCCCACAACTTCTTGGATTTCAACCCATCATGTGGAAATGCATGCAATACAGTTCAGAGAAGTCATCTACTCTGTCCTTAATTTATTTTATCCAAGTCATACTATTCCTTATTGCATTTGCTGTTTTCCAGACAAGCAGTGTCTAGATGACACATGCATGGAAGCAGCATATATCCAAAAATATTGCTACTTCACATAACACAGAATTTGCATTTGGCATGGTCTCATGTTGCCCTGAAAGGCAGCTTTTATTGTGGGCAAAAGATCAAAGTAAAAAAAAAATTGATACAAAGTCAATCTGGTCAAAACTTAGACTTTCAATTGGCCTGAAATATTGACATTGAAGCATTTGTTTAGCTCATATTCAGGGTAAATTGGCATTTTGCCTTCTACAAGGAACATTTAATAGAAATTCTCTTGCTTCAGAAACACTGTTTCCAAAATTCATCCTGAGACCCGGGGCAGCTGACTGAAATTTGTGTTGTTTTCAGTCTCAAGAGTTCTTACAAACACCCTTCCTGTGTACCAGACACAGAAACAAGGAGAGTCTCAACTTTTTCTGTTCAGCCATCCTGGCTTTCTGAACCCCAGTTTTTTAGCAGTGATGAAACTGTCTTTGCTCCAAGATGGTTTGGGGCTCCTAGATTCCCTGAAACATGCTCACTCTGAAGAACAGGCATTTCAAGTCAATGAAAAGCATAGAACACCAGCCAACAGCAGCCCAGAGCCCCAGGAGTTCACAGGGAGCCAAACACCTCATTTGGCTTTCATCATGTTTTACTTCTGAATTGTCCTACCTGTGCCCCACAGGTTCCCATCATCCTCACCCCTGCCCAAATAAATCTGTCTTCTTTCAAGTACTCTGTTTAAAGAAAATTTCAATAAAGGTATACTATCTGGAGATTATAGCATTTTGAAAAGATACAATTTCATGGGTGTGCAAGTAATTTTTTAATTTTCACTATATTTACATCAGGTCACATCTCCAGGAAGTTAAGTTAGGAAAGGGCCATGGAAATCAATATAGCTGACTGTACACAGTGCCCTAAATAACTAATCCATTCAAAACTCCAATGACAGAGAAGGGAGAGTTTCTTGTAACTTGCCTAACTGCACTCAGTGTGCTTGTCTAATAAATGCTAGTCCCTGGAACATCCAAATATGAACAGCAAATGAGAACTCCAAAATTCTCCATTTCTAGTTTTGGGTTCAAAAGGCAGCCTCTAAACAGCTGACCTCAGAAAAAGGAAAATTCTGTCCTTGTAAGGTTTTTTACTGTTCTTCACCAGAGGTGATTTGAACCTCACACTCAAAATCAATGTTACAAGACAGAAGAGCTATATTCTGATGTTTCACATGTACCAGCTTTCAAAGGTATAGAGGAGGAGGAGCTGCAATTTGACTCTTTCAGTATCTGACTGATGGCCATTTTACAAAATTATATTCCCATTTTCCTGGTTTTACAAAATCAGTAACCCATGAGAAAAAGTTCTGAAATTAGGAGCTACTGAATGCACAGACTAGTCTAATCTCATTCACAAAATGCCTTACCAATAGAGTTTTCCTGTTCTGGTCCATTTAGTCTTTTTTTTTTTTTTCATTGCAGTCTTGGAATATTAAAAACAAACTCTACTAAGCAGGTCTTTTCTTATGTGCTAGAAGTTAAATAAGAGTATAACCCAGTCAACTGCAGTCCACAGCTGGAATTTCACATACATTGTCAGTTTAATTGTGTTCATGACTCAGACAAAATTTCATTAGCAAAAACTTACTGCAAAAGTCAGTGATGTTAAATTCTTGGTACTCATTTCTCTGCATCAAAACACACAGCTGCATAATCTGATGTGTGTTTTAGTTACTTTCTCTGTACACCTGAATGTTCCAATTAAACTGCACAAAACTGAGTTTCAAATAAGTGTCTTAACACAGGCTGGTGCAGAGCAGAGGTAGAAGCATTGGGAACACAAGCTTTGAAATATATTTTGATTTCAAGATTTTCATATCATCAGAGACCAAGAAACTGATAATTAAGAATTGGCAACCTGCTGAGAAAACAACTTCTCCAGATTCCCATTAAATTCAGAACAGAAGTACAAACTTATCTTTGAACTAATAAATTAATCAATCATCTAACTGCACAATACTGTTTTTATAATTTATAATTTTATCGTTTATAGCAACTGCAATCTAGTAAAATGGCTTAAATAATAAGGCATTGTTCTCCTTAATAGGAAGTCTTATAAGAGAGACACACAAATAAACAGCAAATTAAAAAGCCCTAATAGCAGTCCTTCTATTGGCTTTTATTCATTACCATTACACATTGATTACCATCATGCATGTTTAATTCTGAGGACAAAGATCTGACCAAAGCATTTTAGCATCTCTAATTGTGTAGGCTTTTAACAATGCACTGTGCAGTGTTTGTCATAGGGTCTGAAAAATTATCAAATAAGTCAGAGCTGCCTTCAGCAAACACCATCATTCCCACTGACAGAAGCACTCAGCACCTGCTGAAGTTCTTTCACAAGGAGTCTCTCCAACCCAGCCACACACTCCTCCAAAATATCTGCTTGCTATAATAATGAGAAATGTGGCTCTCAATCCTACTACTTCTTTGTGCTTGTCATTTCCATTGGTTGAAATTCAGATTAATAATGCTAATATTGGACTCTATTTCCAATGGCTTTTTTGGTTGGTTTGTTTAAAAAGACTCTTAATTGGTTCAATTATGAATTATGGTTTCAACACAAACCCATTTAATTTAAGTGAATAAGTTTACCTTGCCTTACATAGATTAAGTCTTCTGCTAGCAAGGGAGTAAAATCAGGCCTTTTCCCATCAAATTCAATTTAAGCTTCTGCACAGGTGTATATCACAGCAGTCTTACCTAGAAACTCTGCAAGCTTTACAGTCCTAGCTAAGGAACAATAAAAACTGCCTTCGCTTTGATTTTCTCCTTTTACCTTCAGACATTTCAGGAGAGCTCTGGAAGCAGATTAAGTGAAGGAACAAAACAAATGATCCATGTCCTTGTCTCCAGTCACATAACTGGTCCATTAACACTGCAAAACTTGTGGGGTCTCATATTCTCCTCTACTGCATTTTTCTACTTAAATATAATGTAGAAACTTTACACCTGATGAAGGTCCACATTTCTGAGATTGCAGTGAGCATGGCAAAAATCAAATTGATTTTACAGAAAATAGAGGGAAACAAACCAATGCAATAGAAAACCCCAAGCCATTTGTGTCCTCACAGACACCTTTACATGTGGAACCACAGCAGGAGGAAGTTATTAGTGCCCTACACACCACAGGACTCTTTGGCACAACCAGCATAGCAGGAGTCCCACCTCATCTTTGCTTATCTCCCCTGTAAAACTCTCCAAACCAGGATGAAGTCACAGGCAAAGGTTAGGGAACATGGAGAATCCTTGCCCTGGAAGGAGTGGAAGAAGCAAAGAAATTTCAACATGCAGAAAGCTGAGAGCTGCAGTATGGAAATGGGGGGAGAAAAGGGAGGCTGAGCTCCTCTGCTCCCATGGCAGAAGATATGATGGGAAATTTCAAAATGTCCCCAAAATAAGAAGGGAGAATGAGGATGCAAGGCCCCTGGGTGCTCCTCGCAGCCAATTCAGCCAGAAGAATTAAAAGTGAGATAAGCTATTAGTTTCATATTTTTTTATACTTAAGCACTTCAGAGCAAGGATTCTTCTTTATTCTTTGTTCAGCACAATAAGGGCAAATGCCTTGGTGCCTCTGTGGGATGTAAAGAACAGCGGCAGGACCTAAAGAACTGCACGTACAGCAAACAAAGTGGCTGAATGCATTGGGAGAAAAATCCTGCTGTCAATATATTTTTTTCCTTCGCAGTGCTTAATGTTTACTGTCCAGAGTATTTAAGGCTCAAGTTTTGCATTGACTTTTTTAGGACTGATGACAGGCTCGAAGCTAAACACACGTTTGGATGCTTTGGCACAGCAGAGACAATAAGCCCAGCACAGCAGAGGATTAAATCTCCACTACAGCCACCACATTGCTTTATTGCTAATTTTTGCACATATGTCTGTGATCAGTTACAGGGCTCTGACATATGGTGAGTGCACCTGCTAAGTTAGCCAGGGCTATTGCCTCAAACAACACGGACACTTATGGCAGGGTCTGCAAGGGTATAAATAAGGGGTTATAGTGTCCCTCATGCTGTAGTGCTTTGCATTCCCCAAACAGCACCATGGCAATGCAATAACCTCAGATAAACACTATGAAATGTTTTGTAAACATGCTACAAAATAGATTCATCACTCTCCCACAGTTAAGCAAATTTATCATTAATTATACAAGATTCAAATTGATAAAGTGTGTTTTCAGGGTTTGGTGATCATTTGCATGATTTGGGATGGAATACGAATAGACCACTTACCTACCCACAGTCACATTTTCATCTGTAAAATTACATAAATCACTCAAGAAACTGGCAACCACATCTGTGTGAAGGAACCATAAAGTTCAACCAGTCTTTGTCACAGAGCTGGGCAACAGCATTCACACGTTCCTGCAGCACCAACATCCCTGACCTGCTCCCTCTGCACCTCCCAGGGATGTTCCCCCACTGCCCAATTAACACCCAGGTAAGGTGCTCACCTGCAGAGCCTTTTATTCCCAGGCCTCTGAGCAGAGCTTTAACCCCTCTGCTGCACAGCCCTTCCTGCGGGGCTGCCCCTGCTGCGGTTCTTGGTGTGATTTTCAGTTCAATCAGAGCACTGCACAGCCTCTCTACTCTGTTTTCCAGAGTGTAAAGAGGTTATTCCTTACCAGATCCTCGAGGCCCCACCAGATTCTGCAGGACACAGCTGTAGCCAGGCTTTTAAAGACCTGTGTGCACACATCAGAGGGATCTATTCCCCGTGTGTATTCTGCTGTGTTTCACCACGTTTGTCTTGGCATCGGCTCCTTTGCCAGCTTGGAAATAGCACGACAGCAGCTCTGCAACTGCCCATACAATGACTGTCTCTGTAAAAGGGCTGTTTAGGACAAAGAACATCAAGTTCAAATCTCAGAGCTTTCATGGCATTTAATATCAAACATCCAGATTTGGTCCCCAAAAGTAGCTTCTCGATTGTATCTGCAACACGGATTTTTGCAGGAATTCACCTTTTTCTATTTCACTTGTCAAGAAAAAAATTTGCAAAATTATGTCTTTAGCTCAAAAATATCATGAAAACATCTTTGAAGATTTTAATACAGCTAAATGCAAACCTCAAGATCTCATTTTCAGTTTGGACTTGAATCCCATTATATTTTTCTGCACACCCATGTAATTTTTTATTCTAGGATGTAATACCATTTCCTCAGGCACAAGAATAAGAATTGAATTTTTTCATTTTATCCAGTTCTGATTATTTTTGTCAGGGTATTGAATGTGTGGCTAACATCACTGTAGTAGTGCTAATTAGCAAAGTACCATTTTTTCTCCTCAGTGTTATTTCCATAGCCCTCTGTACACTCTGGGGGTCTTTTTACAAGATTTTTTCTTTCTTACTCCTCAATTAAATTTCTGCCCATGCTTACACCTGAGTACACAGAATATATACTTCTAGTGACATATTTCAAATTCAGGCTTTTGAAGCTCCCCCACCCTACTCCTGCTAGCAATTTTTACCTATGGAAGACTCTCCAGAGCACATTACCATCAAAATCTGCCAGAGATACTATGCAATATTAGTCAAGGCATCTTTAATAATGCAAGAAAGGTCAGCAGCTCACAGAATATCAAGCTGAATATCGAAGAATTATGAATCTTTTTCTCTGTGCAGATTTCATAGGTATTCTTTGGGGTTTTTTCCTGATTCATTTTATGCCAACAGCAGAGGATTTGTTTCATTTTCAGCACATGCCATGGAAAAAAAAAAAAGAAAAGAAAGAAGAAAAAACTTTCTTATTACATGAGAGTAAGAATGACAGTATAAATCACTTCTTATATGTCAGTGCATAAAAATAGCTTGGGAATCAGGTATGTGACACACTCTTTACATGAAAAGTTGCTGATTCCTAATAATTCAATTAGAAATTGCATTGTAATTCCATGTGGGAAAGTGGCAGCCAGAGCTCCTGGCTGCACAGGCCATGCCCTCTCCAGGCCATTGAACACAAGGAGCTAAATTCCATATTTTGTTCTTTCAATGCCATCAGAGTTAATGTTGCTTCACAACTAACAGGTTTTTCCTGGAACAACTCAGGATGTGATCACACAGCAGGGCCCTGACCCCTTGACTACTTAATGCTTTTGTGATCAATAGCACAGAAATTAATGTGTTTATCATATCAGAGCATTTAAAAATTTCATACATACTATCACTAATTACCTCCAATGCCCATGATACAGCATTTTGAAGTGCTGGTCCAGTGCTTTCAAAATTCTGCCCAGGAATAAGTTGAATTAGGCAGTCTGAAAAATCAAACCCAACTAATTTCTTCTGTTCTCCCCAGGTCATTAATCTTCACGGGACAAATTACCACCAGCAGCTCAGCAGAGTGGCACTGATGGACTGGGGAGACAACAAAGCCACTCCAGCATAACTCAGAGCAGCATTTGCCTTGTATCCTCAGTATCTTCTTCCTTGAATTTCCCTTTACTTCTTTTAAATTTTTTGGTGCAAATTCTTAGAATTTATTATTAGTAATTTATCTATTTTAGAATTATTCATTCAAGCTCACATTGAGCCATCCTCTGCTGAACAACATGACTGCTTTGACTGCAATTTGACAAAGCAATTTTGCAAGGTTTTTTTTGCAAGTAGTTCTGCAAGAATAGCAGAACTATTCTAATAAAAGAATTAGAATAGCAGAAGTAGTCGTTTAATGTTTAGAAATTACATAGGATCCTGGTATAGCGTTAGAGGCAAAATATTAATATTCTGTTAGCTGAATTCAGGGGGGGTTGTCATGATGAAAATGTGAGCTCTCAGCACAAATGTAACAGCCATGCAGGAAGATGAGTTTCATCTTGATAAAAATAAGACTTTAAAATCTAATTAGAAACACAATATTTAAAAGTCTCTTTCCTTTTCCCAGACAGAAATTACACTCTTTCAGTGAGGTGTGATGTATGCACAAATTACCTGCAGGTCACATTTGCTTTTGACTGAAAGCTTGAGGGGAAAAATACTCCAGCCCTTTTCTTTAACCTATAGCAGTACAGCCAAAGGCACTGATGAGGTCACAGCAGTACATAATAAGTAATCAGTAAAGAAAATGGTGCCATATGTTGCTTTTCCCTTGCTGTACTTAGTTCTCTGGAAAATGATCAACAGTAGTTGCAGCTAAATTGTACCCTATTTTTCTGTTATCAAATGGGGTTAAAAAGTCATGTAAATAAATATACATGAGCTAAACAGAAACAGCTGGAAAGTTCCCAGAAGGGACCTCTAACAACCTCCAAGTTGGACGGACCACGGTAGATCAAGGGATCATTATTAAGATTAAAGGCTTACACCAAACCTGCTGTGAAATTCAATCTGCTGAATTTTAAACGTTTATGGCATAAAGTAGAAAGTACTAAATGGTGGTATTTTTTAATTCTTAAAAAGCAAGATGACGGGAGAGTTGTTACATTTTCTGCATTCCAAATGTGCATGGTGCAATTTGCTGAGATGAAAAAATCTGTAGGTACCTCCTGTGAAAGTAAAATATTTCAAACAAACTCCTTCTTGTATTGATTTTCTGGAGAAAAAAAAAATTATCAGCATCATTAGTGCTTTTGGGTTTTCTTTTGAGGGCTTTAGACCAACTTCATTTTAGAGAAACACACCACAGCAGCAACTGGAGCTGAATCTGAACTCTTGAAGGAAGGAGCTTTTTTACCTTGGTAGACTTGCACTATTCCAATTGCATTTGATGGAATTATGCTCCTGTGCCCAAAAAACAACTGAGATGACAGCTGTCTGAGCTTGCAGGCTCAGTGTCTCCCCATCCCCGTGGGATACCTGCTCCCTGAACTGTGATTCTAAAGGCAGTTGGAGAAGGGCTGTTCAGGTCCCCAGCAAAGGGACGGTGTCTCTCCCACAGCAGACGCTCGCTCGGGGTTTACACCGAGGCTCTGCACAGACACCACCCTCCAACTCACTCTGCACTCCCAGCTAAGAGCTGCCACCAGCCAGAAAGTCCAAATGTTCCAAATCTCAACAGTCTCTCTTGAATGACTGAACAAAAGAAAGCTCCCTTCTTTTGAGAGCCAGTTTCATATCCCCAAAGAAGGCAGTGTGACAGTAATTAGTTATACTTGTTGAGATTTACACGGGAAATGTTCCCTCCACAGAAAAGCCGTGTGGAATTTATGTATGTTTGGAAAAATATTTAGACTTCTGTCATGGCTCAGCCATCTGTATTCCTTGGCAATCATACTCCTCAGGCAAAGACCTATGATGACAATGTAACTTAGGTCACAGTGACATTGGTCCTCTGGGGATGCTGGAAAATCTTCAAAACTGCTGAGGAACAAGTGCATCCTGTAACCTGACAGGAACACCTCATTACTTGGGGCTGTATTTTCAAGTGATAACTGTGCCCTGATCCCTTTAGTCAGCACAGAGCCACATTCCACAGCTGGCAGTCCAGTATCTAGCACTTGGGCTGGCTTAGTCAGACCTTTGTCTACTGGAAAAACTAAGGATTTAGCTTTAAGCATTAAAAAAATTTCATATGGCAAAACTCAACTGTTGAAACACTACAAATAATTTTCTCTCCAGAAAGATGATTACAAAGAGTGACAAAACCCATTCTGTGACAAGATGCTTTCTGCTTCAGCCAGTTCCCACAGTGAGGCCCATTAACAATATTTTGGGAGCCAATCAAAATGACTTACATTTCTAAAAGCTTGAGCCAAAGAGTTTACATTCACTTCTGGCATAGGGTGGCATATTTCAACTGGTTTTAAAGCTGTCATATCAACAAGTCCCTCTGAATGTCCTGATACCTGTGTGCCAAAATCCTGGGAGCTGCAGGAAAATCTGGCTTGAAACAAGCACTGTCTGAGGGAGGGATCTATTTATAAATCAGGTCATGGGGGTTCAAGCTTTTAGCAAAGGGAAAAGTTTAGTAAAGGACAGTAAGGGGAAAGTAAAACTTCAATCAGTTATGAAGATTATTTTCTTTAGTTATGCATTTCCTAAAAGTGCATCTGTTTCTGCTGCCTTTTAGTTTAATCTCACAACACTTATAAGCATGGCACATTCTGTAGGAATGTGGAAGAAGCTGGGCTTCCCTGCAGAGATCCCTCCATTCTGTCTATCTGGGATACATTCTT
This sequence comes from Lanius collurio, assembly GCA_020086605.1. Lineage (NCBI taxonomy): Eukaryota > Metazoa > Chordata > Aves > Passeriformes > Laniidae > Lanius > Lanius collurio. The sequence goes on along the minus strand of JACBWW010000057.1, from coordinate 1,147,688 downwards.
GGAAGCTAAACTGATATAAAGGGACAGCAAAGCACCTTTGTGAGTTGATTTGTGAAAATTGTTTCAGTGAGTAAACAAATGTATTTCCTTACTCTTGACAGACAGCCTCATTAAGTTTTCATAAAAGATCTGCATTATTAAAATCCCTGTTCCCTCCTGAGGACTACAGGTATAGGAATCTTGGGTGATGCTATAGTGCCCATCCAATGAAACTTTCAATATGGATGCTATTTTTATAAAGAACACTTAGCAATGGAGCAGGTGACCTGTTTTTTTTTCAGGATGAAGCTCACTCTTACAAACAGGAGATATAAAAACAACCACTTACTTATAAGTGGAAAAGAGCCTTAGTTACACTAGGAGCCTGCCCTGCCTTTCTGGCATATCTTGCTTACAAAAGTATTTTCAGAAAACAAGAATAAAGTGCTTCAATGAGTGTCTTTACAGTTGTCGACTTCTTTTATAACCATCAAAGTGTAGCATGGGGAAATAAAAAGATAAGAAACCGAATGTGCAAAAATATTCATAACCAGGTGTTTGGACTGCTCTTTTCACCCTGACTCCTGCCTATAAAGCATCAATCTGCTATTATCCTCCTGCCAGATAAATAGGCAAGGTGGTTAAAAGTGACCTGCCAAGAAACTTTTAACTTCTGAGCACATCATCACAGCAGACACAAGAGTTTTCCCTGATGAGTGCAAATTACTGTAGGACTGGTGGGTCTCTGTGGCACACAAAGAGCAATACACTCTACCCTGCACAAAAGAGTGATTTCCACTTTGCATGATAACAAGCCTTTTGTATTTTGAAAGTAACTAACAAAGTACCTCTGCAGGAGGCCTGCTGTGTTAGTCTTCATTAAAGGAGCTGGATCGATAGATTAAGCAAAACAAAATGGTAGCAATTCTGCCTTAGCCTGAAGCTCTTTTTTTTTTTGCACTCCTGAGCTTTATGGGAAGCACTGGAACAAAAAGAAAAGTTGCCTCTGCAACAAGCAGTGAGACTTAGAAAAAAAAGGAACTTAATTTTAGAATTCAGTGCTCAAGTAGAAGTAAGGCAGAGAGATAAGTCTAGAGATGGGAGTGCTGTTAAGTAAAATAGAAGAAAATTTGGAACCCCCTGGATGCCATTTAAGAGGTGTGACATTGCAGATGCAGTGGCAGCAGGTATCCAGGTGCACCTCTCCCAGGCAGGCTCTGCTACCCGAGCAGCTCCCCAGCAGATCGTGGCAAACGCCTTCCTCCCCAGCCTGCACAAAAATGCCCCATTTTATTCAACCATCTCCAACAGACACAAACTTATCACACTTCTGGCTCGCCTTTGCTTGGCTCAAAAGAAATGTCCAGTGAAACTTGGAACTGGATGTAACTCACCAACCCTGCACTGCTTAAAATGAGTTGATTGTGGATAAGAGATTATGCTAAATATTAAGGAAACACTGGGAAACCCAATTCAGATAAGCGGGCTTTTGTTACCCTTTCTCTTTTGGGAGCAGCTTTAGTAACAACTTAAAGTGATCAAATAAAAGTTCATTTCTATTTAAGGATGTGAGAAAGAGCCCCACTACAAGAGAGAACTGGGAAAGAAGGAGACCTGAGGGAAAAGGAAAATACTTCTATTGATGAAGAATTGGGACTGTCTGTAAGAACTGTAGAGCACAGAACCTTGGCATAGTAAAATCAGAGAATATTTCTGCTTTCAAAATGGGAAGTTATTACAGTCTGCAATCAGAAAGGAGATGAAAGCTGCACCAATGAAGCACCAAACTTGCACTTGAGAAAGTGTAGAACTAAGTGCCTATTAAAAAGCCAGAAATCAGAGAGAGAAACATGGAAAGTACAAGGTTAAGTATCATCAAAGAGAAGAATTGAAAGAAGGTCAATAACAGCTTGGACAGGAAAGGAAGATGAATAGAAAATTGTTCTGGACCACCTCAAACCCCTGCTTGGCAGAAAGGTATTGATGGGATTTGAAGTGACCAAGAAAAATGTGAAAGATGTGTCCTCCTTTCTCTCACAAAGTGAAATGAAGAAACGAAAAACAAAACAGAAAAGAAAGAAAAGCCAAAGTCAGAGAAACCTCCTTGCAAGTTCCTGGGATTTGCTTAGGACAAAGGACAGACTCAGTCAGACACTAAAATCACCTTTTTAAACCACTATTTCAGAAAAGTGCTCTGCATATTTACATAATACAAGTCATTGTATAATCATGGGACTTTCTGTGTATTTCACCCTTCTGTGTACTTTAACCATGTAGAATCCCTTTTTACTATTGGCAGAGACATAACTCATTTGAAACTCTTTGAAAAATCCCCAGCAGGTTGTCCTGCTTGCCCAGACAAGAACCAGAACAGCAGGTATATCTCAAATGCAATAATCTCATCAAGAAAACCAAAGCAAAGACTATACTGTAAAAACTGTTTATGAAAAGCAAATGGGAGGAAACTGCTCTGGTGAGATAGGAAATAAATCTGGATGATCTCGGAGAAGAATTTATTCTGGCACGGGATACTCAGAGATTTTGGTAAATCCTTTTGGGCCCTTCTGCTTCAAGTTCCTTACCCATCTAACAGAAATAAAAAGGTTATCAAGGCTTTGAGGTTTTTGCTTAGGTGTAAACAATTTGGAGCTGTGATTTTCTGGTGACCATGGCATTTACTGCAATGAGTCTCTGCTTCTCGGCGTTGCTTTAATGCACAGAAATTTTAACTCTTTGTGTTCTCAGTGGGAGTAAATGCCTTTCCAACAAGTGATGTGAATTTATTGGGGTGGAGGCTGTCCATGGTTGCATTATAGTCTTTCCAGACATTGGAAATGAATGAGAAGAAACGTTTGGGAGGGGAAGTAAAACTGCTTCTTGCCTCCAGAAGCCTGAGTGGGTTTGGATGTGTGGGCTGGAGTCCAGAGCCACTCGTAGTAGAAGCTACAACCAGAGCCACCAGCCAGGCAGAGGAGACAGGGAAAGAGTATCCCCAGGCCATGGAGGAAACCACACTGAGCTCAGCAGGATTTCAGGTCTGCCAGGGTAAGACAAACAGAGGGGACAGATCTACAAAGCCTTCTGTGTCCTTTCTTTCAGATCTCATAACTCTTTGCTTTGCAACACAACACTGATTTGCTCACTGAGAAATGTCTTCAGCAAAGGCCAGCAGTGACCAGCGTAGAGAGGTCCAAACTGTGACAGCCATCAAAAGGCTCAGTCCTGCTCTAAAACCCCTTGGGAAACCTACATGAATAATGGAGTGTAAAAAAACCCAGACAGGCAAATTTCCTGCAGATCAGTGTGTTAAACAGGACAGAAACATGGGCTGTTGGAAGAAGCAGCTCGCTCAGCCCCTGTCCCATCTGTTACCTGCAGACAACACAGAGTTACATTCTGTAATTCTGTAATTTCCACATAACATCTCAAAATACAGGTATTGAAGGAAGAGGGTTAGTCAAAATCAAGGACAGAGGTACTCAGCTGTCAGGTGATAACAGCTTGAGAGACTGTCTAGATGAACTCTTGATTCATGCAAGCATGAGTAAAACAGAAGACAGCAGGTGGGACAATGGCCCCAAGTCTGAGCAAACTGAGCTCCTTCCAGTGTTACAAGTATTAAACAGTGTTTTGTTAAAGTTTTTGGGCAGGACTGAAGTGTAGGACCTGTGTCAAAGTCCCATTTTCTCTAAGTTTCCTTTCCAACAGGGATGATAGGCTCTGTATAAGCTACAGCACATGAAAGAGACTTTCTTTTTAAAAATCTTGTTCTCCACTGCAGGAGTAATTGTGATGAATTGTCAATCAAGATAAATACAACCCATTGATGAATCTAAGGATGTGAAATTAGAAGCTGGTAGCAAGACAACAACAGTTGGAAAGCACCCTGAGCAAATGATGGATGAGACCAGGAAAACAAATGGATGGATTGTCAAACACACAAACCAACAGCACACGGGAAATTGATGGCAGCTGTTCCAGCCAAAGCACGGACCTAACACGCTGCCTTAGAGCATCATTAACTTTAGTATAAAAGCTATGTGCTACACAGACTTTATTAGGCAGAATCACAGGTGTTTTAAAAACTTGATGAAGTATTTTCTAGACACAAGTGCTCTTGTTGCACATACAGATGCTGTGGGGGCCTCATATGTGTACCAGAGTAACCCAACGTGTTTGACAGGCAGGAAGCATCTGGGGCACTCTGGTAAATGGCCTGCCTTGCCAAAAAGGAAAATTTTGTCTAGTCAGGCAAAAATAAAGTCCACTTACAGAAGTGAAAAGACCAATAAATGCCCATATTGGAAACAGTGCCTTCTGGAGGAGAAGTAAGGCAGGCAGGAAAAGTAGTAGTGCAGCTCATGCTTGTAGCATAACATCAGTCAGTGACCCAGTTTGCCCCTCACACACAGTCCTCTGTCCCAGGGTGTACCTGGTAGGCCTCTGTCTGCAGCACAAGGTGTGCAGCTGCAGCTGAAACACTCCCACACTGGTTCCCACTCAGCTGCAGTAGTACATACACACTCCAGCATGCAAGACACAAGAAAGGCTGCTTCATTACACATCCCAGGAATTTTTTTCTTTAGCCTAGAATTCATTCTACTTGAGTTCAGTTTAAAATAAACAAGCAGTTGATTAATCCAGAGAAAGCAAAATCAAGATCAGTCAGTGAAGAAGACAAAACTTTCCCTAGCAAAGATGTGAGCTGTACAGCAAAGCTGGAAAAGAGATGGAGTCCTGCTTGCTCTGTCAGTAATTTCTTTGTCTATTTTTGATAATATCCTAGAAGCTTTTAAAGGACATTCAACAAAAAGGTCACTTGAAGTGTTTGCAAAGATTACAGGGGATCAGGATGTGTTCACTATGCACAGTCTGCTACATGCTCAATTCACTGTCATGGAGGAAGAAAACAGCAGAATTAATCCTCGCAGAGGAAATTAGAGTGATATTGTGCTGGGTCACGTTCCTGGATTATAAGATTTCCACCAGTCAATCCTGAGTTATTGCTCTGCAAATACTCAACATAACTTGATAGATACTCTGGGAAAAAAAATACCATAAGAAATTACTTTCCTTGTGTTTCAGAATAAACATTCCATAAAAAAGAGAGGCATTTAGCATGACACCACTGAATGCTCAGACCTTTATTAATGGAAGCTGTATTTCAAAGTAGGTCTCTATAATTCTGTTGCTATTAGCCCTCCTAACAAGCATATTTTTGCACAGTTAGCACAAATTATTCTAGCCAGGAGGGAACCTGGGATTGCTTAGTTAGAGGGTTGCTCACACACCTATCTGGATCTTCAAGGTAGAGCAAGATGTGAATTTAAGGTGTCCAAAGATACAAAAAAATTTTTCCTTAGATACTTCCCTCTACACCCCCTGTTATGCCATAGAACAGTCTGCCTCAGTAAGGTGCTTTTCTACAACTTTCACCCTGAAATCCATGTTTTTCCTTAACTACTTCTCACAAATTCTTGAGAACACATGCAGAAGTGACATAGGTGTAATAGTTACACAGCTCAAACAGAATGTCAAAACACAGAGATTACAGATAGAATTTGATTTTCAGCTTCCAAGGTGACTTTGGCTCCTAATACAGGATTTTCTAAGTCACCCACACAGATAAAGGCATCTGCACTTCATGCTGTTCGTGGGAATGTAAGCCCACTGGGTGCTTTCAAATTCCCTCACATGGCTTTTAAAAGCCATACTTCTGAAAAGAAGCATTTCCAAAAGCACCTGTTTGGAGCGTGGGAAACAGGCAAATCCTCCAAGTCCTTTTACCACATCAGATACTGGAGATTAGTGGAAATCCTCCCTCTCCTCTGGCAGAAGCACAGGGAGTCTGGCACACTTGATGGGATGCTTCAAACCAGAAGACAGGCATTAAACCCATGGGAATCACACGTGAAAGGTGTGCAGTGGAGCAGGGAGACACTGCCCTGGTTATGGAGAGAAACCAGAACACATCCCTCCTGGTAACCCTTCTAGCCTAGTCCCTCATAGTGAGTAATTCAGCCCTTCCTGGCATTTCATAATTACAGTTAAGAACATTTTGTCACGTCCAAAAGTCCAGGATACTCATGTTATGCAGGGAGGGAGAATGACCCAAAGAGCCTGAGAGAGGCTGAGGACAACTAAAAGTGTCAGGGCCAACTGTAACACTTCTCATCCCAAATATTCTGAAATGCTTGGACATAGCTCGTTAATAAATAAAAACTTAATGGACTCTTTTGCTTTTGTAGCAAGTGAGGTGGCTCTTCAAGTAACACAGAATTGAGAAAGATCATTTAGCCTGTTACAAAAAAAAAAAAAGGAACAAGCAAACAAGGGCAGTGTTATAAATGAATTTTGGGGATGTGGCTTTCACATTCAATAAAGAATTAATCAGTAGGGAGGAAAGAGATAATTATAATTAGGATAGTTTGTTTAAAGTTATTAGTGGTTGTTATAGTTAATCTTGTTTGCTCATTCATAAGTTCAAGGATTCAACATTTAAAATGTTTTATTATTAAAATGAGTTGCTAAGTTTACCTCATAGGATTGAATGTAGAACTTTCCAGAACCCAATGAAGTAACGTAAGGGGTGAGTGTTCAATGAGGAATTAACGAGGGATAAAACAAGGAACAGCATTGGATGGATTGGAGCCAACAGGGATCCTAGACAAGGATCCAACAGAAGATCCATCGAGATACCCAATGAGCCAATCCCAAAGACTTTGGTGGGTGGAGGGATGGGCGGTCTAAGGGGGGTTTGGGGTATAAAATGTATCACCCATAGGCTGTGGGTGTGCCTCTGTTCATGGCTCTGTACCCAGCACTGCGCCTGGCACACCGACACAGTGGTTTGCAGTCACCTATATTTTGGTTAATTGGTTCAGGGTTTAATAAATTCTTTAAATTATTAAGATTGTGACCCTGATTTTCACAGCAGGGAGACAAAATCATCCCGAGGTGCAGAGTCTGGGTACACCACTCACAGTCAGTCTGTAACCACCACAGCCTGGAGGCAAAAAATGGCATGAAACATAAAATGCTCCCTTCTAATAAATTCTGGACAGTCACTCACAAACTTCTGCCTCTTTTCAAATACTGTTCACATAACTAATGTAGCCAGGAATGGTGTCTCACTGTGCAAGACACTGCAAACAGAAGCAGCATTTGCCCCAGGGAGTTAGGCTGTGTTTGGAGAAGGCAGATGGCAAACGCAGGAACAGAGGCACAGAGGCAGTGGAGGGCTCACGGAGCAGCTCTGCAGCTCAGGAGTCAAACCTCTCAAATATTTGCCTGATGACCAGTGCTTCAGAATTCATTGTTTCCCCAAGTCCTTGTCCTGCCTGCAAAGTGACATGTAAATGCCTGTAGGACAGCACAGGGTATATTTTTGCTTGCATAAATCTGTAGAATTTCATGCATTCCAAAAATTCATCTAATTCAAGCAAACATTCCTTCTCTAAGTAGAATACGCAGATGTAGAATGCTCATGTGCTTAAATTCTTTCACTTAAATCCAACATCAAACTCAAGCAAAAAGCCCAGAGAAAACATTTCCTACTTCAAAACATTTTAATTAGTCACACTCATTTAACTCTACATTTTCCTGCAGTACAAAGCAGTACTTATCTTTACGGTTCAGACTGCAAACTCCTCACTTTTCAAGATGCTCACAAATAAATGCGACTGCTTTGGGTGGGGCTGTCATCAGCAGGAGCTCAGCAGCAGAAATGGCTCACTTCTGTTTGGGAAGGATTCTGTTCTGTCACCCGGGTTTCTCTTGGTCATTTGTACAATAATACTGCACGTGTCATGTCCAGGCATGACACCTTCAGCTCCAAAGTAAATAATTCACTGCAGAAAATTGGCCAGTTTGGTTCATAGCTCCAACCCAGCAGAGCACACGCACTGCTGTCAGTGGGGTTCCTCGCTGCTTAAGTGTCCAGCTTTTGTCTGAGGTTTCTGAAAGAGTTAAATGTTGATTTTAGACTCTCAGTGGCCTTCCCACCAGAGAATTATATTTCAGCATACCATTATGGCAAATTTTCCTAATGTCTGCCTATGGGGATATCTGTGTAATGGCACCATCTGACTCTTATCATAATTTGATTCAAACTCATATTGCTTTTACATTTTATTTCTCGTTGCCATTCTGGCTTGTAACAGCCAACAGCAGGCTGAAATTTTACCTAAATGAGAGCATTTTTGCTCAGTGAAAGAACATTACTCTGTGCCATTTGCTTAATAGTTCACATTACTGTGTAGGGAGTGTTCCATCCTTAGGCCAAGTTCCTGGCACCCAGTTTGTTAAAAGTTTCAAGGGCAACACAGCAATGGCTTCTGCATGGAAAAACCTTACTGTCTGGGCAAAATTATAGTTTCTCAGATAGACAAGAAGTCAAGAAACATCTCAACTGCATTTATGCATGGGCAGAAACAAATTAATAAATGCAAGCTATATTCTTGCCACAAAGGGTCCATGTATTCTTAATGAAAACAACCTTTATTTAACACTGTGTTCATTCTGTGAATAGTACAGAAATTTAAGAGATGGAGCTTGCCATTCCTGTGTTGTTTTCAAAAAAAGAAATTAAGGAGCAGAAGGAAACTACTGAACACAGGAACTGAGCCTAAAGCAGATCAACATTGTGGTGACAAGTGAGAAAAACTCCCAGCTTACTGGAGTGTGATCCAAATCAAAGGGAGCTGACTGCAGCAGGTGAGTCTGGCCCTTCCTGCTTCCTAGTGAGGAAGGGAGCTGCAGAGAGAAGGGGAGCTGCACTGAGGGCCAAGGGATGGCACAGCCCTGATGCCTTTGCTGTGACAGGAGGAGGAAGGGCCAGGAAAGCCCAAGGGACAAAGCGTGTAGCAGAGTGTGTATTTAAGCACAGTATGATGAAATACTGCAGAATTTCCCATGTTTCCAGGACTCCACTGCAGGACAGAACATCAGTAATGCCAAAAACTGAGCTGTGGACAATGGATGTTTGTGCTTCCTTGGATCCTACCACATTTGGAGATGGCTTAGATTCAAATCACACAGATAAGCTGAGAAAATAAATCAAGTTGCCATGTTTATAAAACCTTGTGGGACACCAGAAAACACTTTGCATAGTAGGAAAGGTATCATGTCACAGTCCAAATGTATTAAATTGTGATTTTAACTTAGGAGGCAAGGAGCACTCTGCCTGCCTTATCTCAGGCTCCTAGCTTCTTCCTCACAACCCAAGAGCCATATGCAGCTGTCACAAAAGAAAAAAATAGGTGTATTCTCCAGGTAGGGAAAGTGGCTTTGATCAAGCTGGGAAGAAATTTCCGATACAGATGAAAAGACACAATATAAAAGCAACACCCATAAAAAGGAGTATGAGCTGCACCACCAAGAACAGAAAGCTATTTCAGACAGATCAGATTTTATGTCCCATATTCCACATGCTACATCTTTCCAGAAATAAGACAATAAATCTGCAATAACTATGGATCCATTTCCCAGACCACTGTACATTGCAAGCTTAAGCCAACTCCTACTATGTCTCAACATGGATGCTAAAGCAATGCTAGCACTAGTTATTTACCTCTAGATATGACTACCATGTCCACACACAATGTCCAGGCCCTTGGATACCTGCTAAAAGCCAGTCAAATACCCAGGGAAACTGTATCTTAAGTAACAATGGTTTCACCACACAAATACATTTCAAAACTACTTATTTATGTCCAAAACAATATACATTGAATTTAGTTTGCCCTTCATTTGTAAACATCATGGCCTTCCAGCCATTTATCATCCTTGCTATGAGCATGGGGGGGCCCTGGCACAGGTTTGCCCAGAGAAGCTGTGGCTGCCCCACCCCTGGAACTGTCCAAGGCCATTTGGATGGGGCTTGGAGCAAGCTGGTATAGTGGAAGGTGTCCCTGCCCATGGTAGGGGTTGGAACAAGATGATCTTCAAGGTCCCTTCCAACCAAAACCATTCTATGAGTCTATTCTATGATTATTTTTTTTAATTATTTCCTGTGATTTTTTCAGCCTATTGTTTTCTACTTCCCATTTGAGAATATTGCAGTTTGTATCTCAAACTGCTAGAATGAGGTGACAAGCAGAAGCATCCACCCTCATTAACCCAGAATTTAGCTCATGAAATATGTTATCCATCACTAAGTTTATATTTACAGTTTGGACTCAAGAGTTTCCTCTAAACTGCTGGGCTCTTTTGTGTGAATAAGGAAAATGCTGTGCAAAGCACTTCATGCAGCAAGGAAAACCTCTCTGCTCCGTGCCCAGGAGCCAGGGGCACTGCAAGGAACAGCAGAAGGAGCTGCACTGAGCTCCAGTGCCTGTGAGGGTGCCTCAACACAAATACCCAGGTGTTCAGGCTTGTCACTGACAGGAGAAGTGGCCAGAGGCCACCTTTTCATCCTGAAGAATATTCTGCATTTAAGCAGTGAAACACACTGATTAGGAAGCTACTACACAGAAGGTGTATGTGCCAATGCTGCAAAGTATTTTAGCAAAAAAAAGCCAAACTAGAGCCTGAATTTCAAAGCATGAAAACATACTAGCATGAGCAAGGACTGAAAACAAACTGGAGTTTAAAATACACATCTAGATGAATTTTAAAAATTTTTGAAAAAGAAAGTACTATTTTTTCTGAAGTTCCATCCTCCTTCCTCCCAACAGCTGGTCTTGTTTTTCCCCTGAAAAGGCTCAAAGGACCTTAATAGAATTTGATAAATATCTTAAATATCATGAGAAAGAGGCCAGTTATTGCCAACCTGTGATTAGGGTAGGTATTGATCTAGAAAGCCAGATCTTATTTTTAGATTACTATAAAAATACTTCAGTGGCTTATGTTGAAATTATTTCAGAAATTGTTTTTATTAATACACATCCATCTGTACTTCTAAGCAGGTGATAGAAGTTTGATCTGCAGCTTCAAAATTCTGAGACTCTTAGTTGCTAGGGAACCAACAAATCTAATTCCTGTGTCTCTTATAATACAAAAATATAACTATATACTGATTCTCTCAGAAAAATTCATGCTATGTATTTTTTAACTTCACCTTTTGTCAGTGATTTGAAGCTTTATTTTCTTTCATTTAGGCCTAAGGGAAGGAACATCACTTATAAAGAGATTGGTAAATATGTTAACAGAGAAAGAGATGGAATATTCTTTTATCCATTTTTTATATGTCTAATTTCTGGAATAAGGAATGTCTGAGCAGCAAGTTATAAGGGCTTGAAATTTACTTCTAATATGGATTCACAAATTTATCTTTAATTTCATTACCATGAATGTTGATCATTTCTGGCTCAGAAGATGTAGACAATCAATCTGGTGTCTTTATGAGAAACATTATTCACAAACATATGTAAAAGGCCTGTGCTTTCATTACAGCACAACCAGTTAACCATCTATCTATGTATGCCCATCTGACCTTGCAATTACTGCCTTATCTGTATGATGCATTGCAACAGAATTATTAATTCTACTTCCTTACACTTTTATTCTTTGGCTTGGCACATCTTCTAGGAAGAAGAATAATACATATACCATTAATAACAAATTATCAGTGACATGATAGGAACATGAATAATATGTTATTCAAAAAGTGGTATTTTGTCTGTGGACAGAGGTAAATATAAATACCTTGAATTCTGGGAAAGTGTTTTCTCAATTTCATCAGAGAACTGTTACTATATGTAAGAAAGAGAGACAATGTACCCTTTTTATAAGAGGAGGAAAAACACAACCACATCTAAAATAAAATCAATATCCGCTCCAAAAGTTATCTCATATTTTCTCAATGTATGTGAATAAGAAAGTAAATGCAGTGGTGAAAAAAGTTAGGCCAGCCAGTTTGTTCCCTTCTTCAAGAGATGTCAAACTTTCAGAGGTCACCACTTTCCATTGGCTTTTCTTGGGCCAAGGCAGGTGCCAGCAGAACAAACTTCCCAACCTTGGTGAGAGCAGCCAAGTGCAGGCACCCAGACGTGCTGCATGCCCTCCCTGCTGCCTCCCATTTCCAGCTCCCCACAGGGAGGAAACATCCCTTCTCACAAACAACAAGAAACCCCTTTTCCTCCCTGGTTCTGGGGCTGGCAGTGCCAGCCTGTTCCTGCTGCCAGCTGCTGCCAGAGGTGACGTGGCAGAGCTGGAAGGAAGGCTCTCAGACCATGATGATGTGCCTTATAACAGCTTCTGCAATTACTCCAAACAGACTTTTCTCTTTGCCTTTAACAAAATAAATAGGGAATTACATCCAATAAACTGCATTAAAATGTTTAGATTGTAAATCACACACTTCAGCTTAAGAAATGGCAGATTTATGCTGCCACACCGTCTTTATTTTGTCCTTTCAGGGTTATGACATGTTTTTCAAATTCAATGATCCAACCTCCTCTTCCAAACACTTTGGGCTTTGAGCAAGATAAGGGCTCAGTGTTGGAAGATAAGTGTTGGAAAAAATCCAGCATACACAGAATTAAGGTTGCACAAAGAATTACATATTTAGATTTTCTCACTTCTCCAATTCTTGACCTTGCAACAGAGAGCCATATTTTTAATTTATAACTGCAGTGAATACATCTGCGTGTACACTAATGGTATTATATACATATCTCAAATACACAGACAAATCCATTTCCTCTGCTAATAATGTTTCTCTTAGGGAATAATTTTGAAAATCCTTTGCCCATATAAGTAATCCTAACAGAAGGATCCTCTGCAAAGACGTTACCCTGCCCTGTTCTTTTGAACAGGAAAACCTCTGTCCCTAACAAAGCATCAGTTACTCCCCAGAATAACATCTTTCCTTCACACCCTGCAGTTTGTCCCTCATGCTTCCTACAGACACCCCCCTCCCAAGAAGGCTCTGGAGAGAGGAGCCAGCAGAGCTTCTCATAAATGGAGATGGAAAAGATTAAGATTGCTTACATTAAGAAAAAGATTACTAAGGTAGGACCTGATGAAAAGAATGTAAAATATATTAAACTGGGGGCTTGAATCTACCTAAAATGAGGGGGGAAAAAAGGCTTTCTTCTCCCTTAAAAATAAATTCTAATTCTCAGAGACCCCCTCAGCACTGCACATGCCTTGCTACTCCTGTCAGGTACACAGGGAAATGTATCAGTATTGGGATTTTCTTTTCCAGCACTAATATATGAAAGAATAATAAGATAAACAGTTTCCTCCCCAAAACACAATAGACTATTACAGCATGTATTTACCTTCCTTTCCCTTTTTCCACAAGCTCTAGGTCTCCACCACTCTCATCTGGGTGTGCAGAATAAAGAAAGCCACATCTGAATCAGAAGCAGGATGAAGGAAAATGTCCAGAGGCCAGAAGGCTCAGCCTGGTTCCCTGCACTGAAAATAACCTGTCCAGAGTGCCAGTGTGACCAGGGCTCAGCAGGAGTACCCCAAACCCCAGCCACTGCTCTGCTACATCCCTGCCAGACACAATCAAGCCTGAGTTTGCGAGGCTTTGGCTACCTGAGCTTATCAGTTGAGCTCACTTTTAAAGCCTCTTAATGCACAGTTGAAACAAGCTTGTAATAAATCCATAGAAGCAGTATTGCTCAGTCAAAAGTGAAAAGAGGGAGTGAGATTATACAATCAAGCATTTATTTGTAAAATTATTGCTTTAATTGAAATAGGGTGAAGGAATAAAACAGAATTAAACTTCCACCACCTACCATTCAGCCATCTCCATTCTCTAAACATCTGATGTTGCTATGTATCAGTGAATTTAATGAAAATTAAACTGAAGAATAGGAATGTGTATCCTTCCAAACCAAAGTAGATGGAATGATCTAAATCAAAAATGCAACAAAGCACTTGTGGAGGGTGGTAAGAAGTGCAGCAAGATCTGCAGACCACACCAGTGCAACAGATAGAAGATTTCTTGGTCCAAGCTAAAATAATTATACCTCCATTTCAAATCAATTTGCAGGTTTATTCCAGCTAAGGGCCTTTCCCAAATGCAAAAGAAATTTAACAACCTTAAAAAATATATATCAATATCAGTGCTTTTGCACTATATCCTTATTAAGGAGAAAGCCTTTGCAGCTTCTCCATTCCTTGGTACCCCCACACATCTTAATAAATTTTCTTCATTTGAAATAACGAGTACTTCCAGCATTACCTCTTTTCAGAGGAGAAAGAGGAAGGGAAGAGAAAAACAAGCAGAAGATTAAAGTAAGAAGATCTTAAATCTAGAGCCCCAAGTCTAAAAGGTAGCTTAATCTCCTTCTAAAATAACAGCTCCTGCAGCACTCTTTGGGGACATGCAGGACAGGAGAATTAATTTGGAAGCTCTCTTGTATATGACACACAAACAAAAAGGCTTATATATACCTTACACAGGAGTACTAGAGTTCATCCACTTTGAAGTAATCCTTTCACCCTCCCCAATATTTTAATTTTTACCGATAGTTACTTTATTTACAATACAGTGTTTAGTTAAATTAAGCAATATAGAGAAAAATCAGCTGAAGCTCAAAGGTTTATTATAACAGAAACCATATATAGTTCCCCATAGAGAGAGTAACTGCTACAAGGTCAAGATTAAAGACACATTACCTTTTTCATATTGTATAAAATAAAGCATTTTGGTATATATTTTGCATTTTATACCTGGAGCCATAAAGAAAAGGTTAGCACTAACCAATGGCTCTGAAGAACACATTTCCTATCCCTAGTGCTGTCAATAGCAACAAACAACTAATCTTCACTCAATAAATGTATCTTTTATAAGAGTGCTTCATTTTACAATTTCTAGCAGAGAAACTGGAAGAAAGAACACATGAGATTAGATGAGAGCAACTTGACCTAATATCGAAAAACAGATTACTGCTCTCCTATATTACAGAGGTTATAAAATCAGTTATTTCTGTGTGGAACAGCTCACAAATACCTGTAACCTCACACATACCAATTTCTAGCAGTAGAATCTAGGAAGAAATAAGGCATCATCCTCTTTAGTCTGAAATAATGCAAGAATATTAGGTTCTTTTTTTCTTTCTCAAAATGCAAAGGTGACTTACAATATACTGTGCCTCAGCAATAAATTGAGAAAAAAAATAAAAGAGGTGACTTGCTACCTTTGCACACATATACTTCTCTATCATAATTAATAATGATAGTTTTATTACGGCCCATGTAGCAGCTAATCAATAGGCTTTGATACTTGCACAGTCAACAACAGCTCCTGTGTGCTTGCATAATGTTCTCTATAAAACTTGTAGCTGCTCAAGATAATGCATTTACTACCAATGGCTCAAAGTCAGCAGAGAAAACTGTATTTACAGTCCATACATCACTCTTCACATTTGTTCAGATTCAGGCTGAATGCTCCAGAGAGCAGGGGAGAATGGCAGAAGACAAGTGAGAAAAACAAAAGGCAGGGTGAATAGAAGGTAAGATTACTGGATATTTAGAGATGAGAATCACAATTCTACTACTTCTGAACCATTATTTTTTTTTTGAGATAGCTCAGAAGAGCTATTCCACACTACCTCAGAAGAAACAATCCAGAAAATGATCCAACTTCTCTTACAAGGACAAGGTCACACATGAGACTTGGAGATGTGACCCAAAGGCATCAGGAGAGAGAAGCAAGTTTCCCAAGAGCCTTGGACACATCTCTGTTTTAGCTATTGCAGGTTCATAAGACCTAATTTTTCCTACTTTTCAGGACATATTTCTTTCATTCACCAATTCTCATTCATCTCAGTAATGAGTCACTGAGTGAGTGGGTTTTTTCAGAAAACACTGTGGCTGAAGTTCTTCTAATTACATACAAATGCTTGACTTGAATTTTTATCTTCTTCAAATTTGGAATACCTCAAATATATTGAGAAGGTATAGGTGACCATGACCTTTTATTTGGAAAAGCCACTTTTTCTGGAAATCACAGAGACTGAATCCTATAAACCTTACAGGGCATTCCAAAATCAAGGATTTCCATCTGAGTGTCTGCACTGAAGCCACCAGCTTCAGTATCTTGAGTCTTCCTATTCCCATATTCTTCTCTTTTCTGAGGAAAACACAGTGTTGCTGAACTAATTATTATCAGAAAGGTGGCTAGCTACAAGACAAAATGCAGTGTACAATGTAATATATGTGTTTAACTGCAGAGTTCCTTCTGTTTTGCAGCTGCTATCTTGAGACTTACACTTTTCTAGTACGATGGAGACTACAGAAATGACAGTAGTAGTGATTTATGCTCAAGGTTGGAAAACAGATGCATAAGAAATTATGTTCTGGTTGGTTCTGAGGAACATCTTTTGTCTTACAGTTTGCATCTTAGGAGCAGTGACTTTCACAAAGCTCTTTCAAACTGTTCAAGGACTATGAAAGGAGATTTGCTATCCTTCCTGCTTGCTGGATTCAAACTCCTGTAAAACACAAGAACATTTTCTTTCCTTTGCTTTCTACAGGAGAATACAGAATTTTTCTCCCCTATTTGCTCTTGCTCTTTCACTCATTCTCACAAGTGTCTTCCACTTTGATTTTCTCCCCTAGTATTCCTTAAATATTAGAGATAAATTTTCTACTTCAGATAGTGTTTTCTATTTCTTACCTTTCATCTTTCTTGCCTACTCCATCTATTCTTTTAACTCTTTTATTCTATACACCATTTTATCCACTTTTATATTCTTTCTAATAAGATGTTTTTCACTGTACCCACAATTTATACATTACTCTGTATTTCTGTGATATTTCTACCTAAAGAAACACCCACAATCTTTTCTCCCCCCTCTCATTTCCTTCACTGCTGGTTTTATCAGGCCATCTTACCCCTGACTTCTCCATTTTCCTTTCTCACCCCTTCTAATTCATGGGCTTACCTCACCTGCACCTTTGCAATTAGCCTTCAACTATTATTTTTACACAGTTCCTGAAAGCACTTAGCTCTAATCTTGTTTACTTTTCCAGCCTGTTAATTCATAACCCCTTTTGCATTATCCAAAACAATTATTCAAGTGAGCACCTCTTGCAATTCCAACTTATTTTACATCTCTGGGTAGGTATTTCCATAATATTGGTGCTGTTGAAGGAAATACATCAGACAACTACAAGCAACTCATGAAGGCCACAAAAAGTTGAGATGTGGCCACTGGAAGATAAACAAGATTATTTCAGAGTGCAGCACAAATACCTGCTAGACCAGGTCACCAATTCCACCAGCCAGGGCAAAACAAAACTCTCCTTTACCCACCTGCCAAGATACTGCACTGACCAACCCTTTGTCCACAGTCACTGTTCCCCTTTTGTTTTCTGCCCTACACTATAGACATCAAGTTTTCCACACTGGAAATACTCAAGGTTTTTTTTTTTAGCAAGACATTTCTGGTCTTTATTAGAATAGGTATGGGAATTAAATAAATTGAGATTTATTTTGCTTCAATTAAGCACAAAATGGCCTTCATTTCAGTAATGAATGACACAGCATGCTTTTTACACATCAGGGAAATTTCCTGTGCTCTAAAGACTTCTTCTCCCCTGCAGAGAATCAGAACAAGACTAACAGTCTTTCTGGCTGACAGGAAGGATTTGATGAGAACCTTCACCTTCTCCTGCACCATCAGCAGTGGGCAGGGCTGAGGGAAATTTCACTTGGGATGCACCAGAATGGGTACAGAAACATGGAACATTTACTTTTCTGATTGGGAAAAGCTGGAAAAGTGTTACTAGAGTCTGAATTCTCAGAACAGCAGGAGTCATGTTTCTCCAAGCTCATTTCAGAGGAATACACAAACCCCAGTGTGTCAGGCCTTTCCGGAAGAAGATCCTTGCTGAATTACAGTGGATCATCAGGCACACTCACACATTATTGACTATAAATCACCTATGTTAAGTCAAGAGGAAATGCATAATCAATGGCAGGAAAAGCAAATACTACACTTTAAGTTGCCTTGGTATTGACTTCAGGTTTACTGGAACCCAGACTATGTCAGTCTGAGGGTTACTTTTACCTCGTTAGCCTGGTGACTGCTACAGTACAGGATTGGTGCTATTTTCTTTAAAACAACCACCTTAACAGCTGCCCAGCAGGTGCTGTGCATAACCCACTGCACCATGTAAACAAAGGGAATGGGGAAAGCAGCCATACCTGATCCTTTCCGGAGTAAGCAGAACCTGAAGAGAGTCAGAGAGCTCAAAAATCTGTGCTGTGGCTTGTGACAAGTTGCCTCCAGGGCTGCTGTCATTTTTGGTAACACACAGGATGCCCAGGTTTCCAGTGGGGGATGCTGCAACGGGGATAACTTGCAGCGAGAGCTTTCTGCAAGACGAGTAGGAAGGAAATCGGAAGGGAAATGGGGCAGATGTTGATGGATGTTTTTTTGCCTCCAGCCCCATCGGGCCCAGGGCCCAAGGCCGACTCCCCCCTCACGGGACCAGCCCTGTTCCCGGGGCAATCAGAAGGCAGGCACAGGCCACAGGTGACATGGGGACAGGGGCAGCCCTGTACACTGCAGGGTCCCTGCCTGGCCCCTGGGGACAGGTACCCCAACAATGCTGGGGTGTTTTCAGGTCTGCACAAGCTGCAGACAATAGGTAGGTACCCGATCTACCCCTGGATCCTGAGCGTGTCCAACACGTCCTCTCCCTCCTCGTTGCTAAGTGATGTGCCATGTGCACAGGAGGCCTGGGGCTGTAGGCATGACAGGGATGATACCCCAGAGTTGGTACAGAGGCATGGATAGCCCAACATCCAGCAAGATTACACTTCCTTATTAAAGTCGAAGATTTGCAGAGGAGGAAAGAAGGCAACGCTTGCTAAACAGTGAGAGAAAAAGGTCTCTTTTCTGCAGCACAGAAACATGGAAATCAGGTACATTTGCACTGCACTACCTCACTACCTTAAGTCCTGGACCAGCACCAAGATGAAATATTAAATTTTAATATCTTTTTAATTTTACACTTACTATTTAATCCATTTAATGGGATTTCACCCTATGATTCCTACATCTCTGAAGGAGGTCAGAGTAGATGATCGCAGTAATGTCTTCTGGCCTGCAAATCTAGGAAATCACTGGGCCATTATAACCTCTCAAAAATATGCAATTAAGAAGTACTTTTAACACCAGAAGCTGCCTGAGATTCAAAAAGCCTCTCTGGCTTATATGGCTTAGAAAACTAGAAGAGCAGAAAAAAAATCAAACTGTTAAAACTTCCACAGTTTCCCAAGACTTCTAACAGTGGAGGTAAAGCTTCATATTTGAGATGATAAGATGGTACCCACCAATGTCTCCTATATACCTACCATTATCAATCTTTAAAAAAAAACCAAACATTCAATTCAGTTTGAGGTGAAAGGCTTGCCTAAAAACCACTTTTGAAGAGGAATGTTTATGAATGCTAGAAGCAGAAATTGGGTTGGATTCATTTGTGGCAGTGATGGGAGGTATAAAATGGGATTTTTCAGGGCCTGCTGCAGCTGCCCCATGCCTGAGTGGCTCAGATGTGTCATTTGACATGCCTGGTGAAATACAGGGGCTGAAGCACTGGTCACAGTGGGCTGTATCCAGCCCTGGACTCAGAGGAGTGGGGAGCTGCATGCATTGAAGAAAGAAAATTAACAAGAACAGGAATGAATTAATTCTTCTCAAAGGAGCCAGGACCAGGTGCTGGTCCAGCCCATTACCTGTTTGAAGCAGCATTTTGCCAGTTTCAGAAGAGAGAAATATGTGCAGATGCTGAATTACAGATATAGGCTGGGTTACATTTGTAGTTGAGACCCATAAGAAAACTTTGCAGACACTTAGATCTGAAAGTTATCACCACCTTATCAAAACCACAAAAACTGGATTGATCCTGGAGCTACTCTCTGACTTCTGCTCTTCTGTGTTTCTCCTGAAGAAAACCTTGATTCACCACTGTAAGTATTTTCTGATGAAGTGAGGAAACAGCTTTCTAAAGGACTAGTAAGTCCAATAAGCAAGGTAGTTATGAAACTTCTATCACTTAAATTTGCAAAAAACATTATAGGAGTAAGTATCATTGAAGAACACTCAGTTACTCGAGCCTGAGCCAACAGAGCAATTTTCCCTCCCAGAAACCCCACACAGCAATTCAGCAGCCTCCCAGCATTTGGTGATCACGTCAAAACAAGTGGTTTGTAAAAGCTGAGTAACACTGTCATTAAGGTGCTGCACTTTTCTCCAGTACACAAATATTGCTCTCTGCTAAAAGGGAAACACTGCTGCTGCCCAAAGGGTTTATTTTCCACTGGTTTCTAGAGGTAACTGAGAGCACTCCAGTATCATCCTCACGCTCTGACAGTAACTGCTGCCTCTTGCTGACCCTGCAGAGCACCAGGGTTAGATAATAATGGCTTGGCTTACTTTGCAGGTGAGATTTTATTTTATATACTATACACAACCTTTAACACATTGTACAAGGTCACAGAAGAGGCTGCTCAGAGCAGGGAAGTCAGAAAGTAGCTCACGGCCCTTAAAAGTGGAGAGAGCTGTGTCCCAGGGAGCAGGGCAGGGTCAGAATGCCTCTAAGAGGAGTTACTGGCACTTTTGCTAGTGAATTCAGTGAGAAGGGGAAGGCAAAAGCATAAGGAACACAGTTTTCTAAAAGGGAAGGAGAAGTGGAAATGCAGGATGATAAAAAAGAACTAGTAGAGAGCTCTGGAGGTGCAAAGTACTTGGGAGAAAGGCTGAAAATACAGGTTTTCAGGGGAAGTAGAAGGGTCAGAAGGAAATGGACAAACTGTGTGGAAAAATCAGAATTAACTTCTTAGCAACTACTCCTCATCCCGAAGAGAAAAAAAAATATGGAAGAAAGCCATCTGTACAAAAGCAAATACCAATTAAGAAAGGAATTATGCTTTAATAAAAGTGTACTGGTCAATTTCTAGTTATGCAAAAGGAACCTGGAACTGAATAAACACAGCTCCTTTTCATTGGGTTCTTACACTTCAGAGGTGAGCAGGCAAAAGGCCATCTCACTTATCAGCACCAACATCTAGCAGCAATGTATTTCCAAAGTCTAAGCACCTGAACCCTCAATTACAGTTTGTTTTTACAAACAGCACTTTTACAAATCTCTTTGTTCTCTAGAGAAGCTGAAGCAAGCTCAGGAAGCACCACACATTAAATAGCTTTATCTAAACCCATTACAGACTTGTGGAATGGTTTGTGTGGGAAGGAGCCTGAAAAACCATCTTGCTGCAAGCCTCTGCCATGGGCAAGGACACCTTCCACTGGGCCATGCTGCTCAGAGCCCCATCCAACCTGGTCTGAGATGGATGTTCAGTGTAGCCTTAAGAACACACACTCTATTTAAAAGGCCTCACGAGAGGCAGCACTACCAAAAAGAAAAAACCTGCACTATTTACCATACATTCAGATCAGCCATGCATTAA
This sequence comes from Lanius collurio, assembly GCA_020086605.1. Lineage (NCBI taxonomy): Eukaryota > Metazoa > Chordata > Aves > Passeriformes > Laniidae > Lanius > Lanius collurio. The sequence continues at coordinate 1,126,327 of JACBWW010000057.1, read as the reverse complement.
AAACCATCAAGAAGAAATTACATGCACCCCACATTGTTTTCAATGTGTTTTTTCTATCTTCCCTTTTTTACTATCTTGGTTCATATAAATGATGGACCAACTATAGAGTGAAAATGGTTTCTTGGGAGACACAAGTATCACAACCATTATATGCTGTTAATTCCAAGTGTGTAAGGGATGGTGTTACACGGGAAATTGCTGCAATGTTAAATTTCATTGCAATCCATTTGCTGTGAATTGATGTAGCCAAATAAAATAGAAGAGTTTATTGCAAGTCCTTTCAAAAGAACTACTAATTAGAACTCCCATTCACTCAATTACACATTGTAGAGTTTAGGTTTAGTCTTAGACACTTGCATCTGAGGTAATTCACCAACTGGGGGCAGAAATTTTCCTTCCCCTCTCCCTGTCTTGGACCCAGTTTTTATACCATTTGATTGATGTCTGTAAAAGGTAAATGATACCCATCCCTTGAAAAACAAAGATAAGCTCCCCTACAGACAGGGATTACTTGCTTCTCATAGACTGCTGCTCTCGCACTTGATGTGAACAGAAAAGGAAGAGCAGGTTCTTTGTATTTTTCCAGACATCTTCTCCTCTAATGGAAGGTTCACTTAATGCTTTTTATGGCATTAAATAGCAGAGATGAATTAACAGTGTGGCAACACCACTGGTCTTCTTATCTTTCCAGTATCCCAGGGAACAACAAACACAGGTTTTGTGAGACAACTAAAATGGTAATCAAATGACAGTTCAGGATCACTGGTCACTCCAGCCTTAGGATTGCCAATGAGAGATCTAAATCTAACTATAGCAACACCGCCAGGCACTTCATCAAATTACTGCTTTGGAAAATTATTTGCTTAACACATTTGCTTCTCTCAATCATGGTGGGATATTACTGGGGAAATTATACATATTATGTATTTCAGGTTTTAGAAATAATTTTAGCCTTTGTTTTAATAGGCTGCATCCAATTCTGACTTGCTGTTTGTAGATCTCCTCCTTTAACACACCACTAAAAATGATTGCATAATCAGGCCACTTATTTATGATATGACCATTTGTTTACATGGCATGTTTTAATGAATCATTAATATATTCTGTGGGCACTTTAAGTAATCTGGCCTTTACCTTGGTATTTCACAATACACCCCAGGCTTAATGGCCCATTAAAAGATGCCCTGTTGAATCTTGTGGCTTAATTGATGCACTTTGGCTGATTTGATATTATTTTCAGGAAATTTGTTTTTGTTTTCAGCAAGGAAGGACAGCACTAAATTGGAAATGAGCTCAAAAGGCCATCTATTAAATGGAAACGTGGGTGTTTTCTTTATCATTTTTTCTAATCCTCCCGGTGTTCAAGATTATGGCACATTTAGATTTAAATTACCAGATTGGTTGATCACAGCAGGAAACAGAGTAAGCACATTACTTCTGTTTTGACAGAACAATATAAGATTTTTATACATTTCATTAAGCAGAACTACTTAAAGAAAAAAGTCTCCCTATGTAGCACCATCTTTTACTCACAAACATCCTGTTGAAAATCGAATTGGTATTTTCAGAAGGAAAAGAAGTCCTGCAGTTAAACTCCATTGTCACAGCAGACATCATAAGTATGAAATGAAGTTCCAATATTTAAATTTTTTTCCATGATCAACCTTTGCAGTGCCAAAAATTTATCATAAATTATACTTTAAATTAGGATTTTTTTCTTATCTGTTTTTCTAATTCATGCAGAGAAAATGGAAGTACATAAATAAGCTTAATAAGAACTCTGAAAGCATTAGCCTATCTGCAAAGAGGAGCTGGTCAGGAAAAATGCTGATGAGTGGACGTTTCCTCCATAGCTGTTTCATTCTCACTGATTCCAATAATACAATATGAGATTGTATTTGTCTTTTTCATAGGGAGCAGATAACTGGGAGCATAGCAATTTCTGTTAATTTTAGCATTTTAACCGATGCATATGCAAATATTAATGCCAAATAGATGGGTGGCTCCTTGACACTAGAAGCTGAAGGTAAAAACAATTATTTCGCTGCAAATTTGTATAAGGGACTCTTTTTATTATTATTTTTATTATTATTTCTAATCTGAACAACAAGAGCAAACCACAACATGCACTGACTGGTTACATGAGGGTGACCATGTTTATCTCATTCCATGAATGATAAAACATCAGAGCAAGTGGCAAATAAATTTGGAGGTGGTCAATTTTACACCTATTGTATCCAGACCCAATGAAGTTGCAGTTACTCTGGAATGGATGGCTTCCTCCCAAAACCCTGCTGCTGTTGCTGTGCCATGTATTAAAATAATGCTGTTTGTTACCACTCCCATTTAAGAAACAGCAGTGAATGTGCTTCAAGAAATGTTTGGTGCAACACAGAACTTTCTCCCTAGAGATAAGTGTCTCATAAGGAGGAACAGCAAGCTGACAGTTTGGGTGCCACGGGATTTTAATTCAGCCTAATGCAGGGTAAAGGCCCTTAAAATTACATCATAAAATACTATGCAAATTGCTAAGGCAGAGGCAAAGAAATATAACACAGACAATAGCAGATACTTGAAACACAGTGACATAAAAGGCACAAACAGTGACTTCTATTTGTTTTCCTCCCCATTTTTCTTCTCATTCATTCCCATTGAGAAACCCTTAAAAAAGAAACTACAATCTAGTGATTAAGGCATTTAGTCTGAGCTGATCTTAGGCTCAGACTTAATTCCCTATGTTGATACAGACTGCCTCTTGCCTGAGCAAGTCATACATTCACACTGCTCCTTGTTCTCCATGCCCTAAAATTGGTTATTCCCATTTCTCCCCCAGAGGTGTCAGATGCTCCAGTACTGCAGTGATATGGACCAGAACTGTGGTACCCAGCAGGATTTGCCATGGCAGGCAGTCTTTGCTCATTATCTGCTTTCACCTTCTAATGCTTTCAAAGGTGATACCTCCTCTGCCTGAAATGTAGCACTGAGTCCAAGCATAAGCTAGAAAATTATTAATAAACCTCAGCCAAATTACGTGCAGCTGACTGTGTGAGGTGGGACAAACTACTGCCAGTAACACAATACAAAATTAATAAAGGCAATGTGTCACTAAATAACACCACATAGCTAAGATAGTATGATATGAAATCTGCATTCACTGGGGGAGGGGGGGGGAAACCAACCCAAAACACAACTTACAAGAGTAATTCTTTTGGCAGTGACTCCCACCAAACCACACAAGTGTCACAAGAATCCTATCTAATACACACACAGTCCAAGGTAACAAGCAGAGCAGCACAGCAGAGGGGATTACTAACATTAACAGCTGGTTTGATGGACAACATCCTGCTGTGTGCATTCAGGGATGAGGGGGGAGGCAGCTTGGACTCTCTCTTCTCTGATCCAGTGCACAGGGTACACACAGCACCCTGCTGCAGCAGCACACCTCCCAGTCCAGTCGTATCACAGAATAATGTAGTTGCTTTCCTCTCCAAGGCTTTCTGTGAAGCAAATGAAAGAAATTGGGGATTATTGGGAGACTCATTTCAGAAGCCAGCTCCCAATCTGAATGACAACTTTAATGCAAATACATTTTTGTCACACATGAAAGTGCTTTCACTGTGGCATAAGCAGCCTGGGAACTTCAGTGTACCTAGTGGCATCTTAGAATTATCCCAACATGCTGTAAGGCAACAAGAAGAGCTTCCAAGCAGTGGAATAATACATTACAGTTGGAATGCCAGGAGCAGGATTGCAGGTGGGCCCTAACATGAAAAGTTAAAAGCCCCACATTCCAGTGGCCTAGCAGGAACATAACAGAGAAATGAATTAACAGCACCACATCCTCCTGCAGTAGGTCTGGTCTTATCTTTCCAGTTTCCCAGAGAACAAGTAATATGGGGATTGTGAGGCAGCTAAAATGATAATCAAATGATAGTTCAGGATCAGTGGTGACTCCAGCCTTAGGTAGCTTAATAGCAGGCTTTATATGACTCCCAGCAGAAAGGAAAGCAAAGGATAAAGTGGGGCCAGAGTGTAGCAAGCATCAATGACCAGAATTTGGGTTTCTAACACACGGGGTTCTGAAGCTCAAAAAGCCCAGGCTCAGTGGCATTCAGACCATCCATCAAGCCAGAAAATGTCTTACTGAGGGCAGCTGTGATAAAAATATGAACTGTCATAACAAAGTTCATTAACATCCCTTCAGCCTCACCCTCATCCCCCCCGTGTTACCACGGGCAGCCACAGCTGGGTTGCTGCAGTTGGTGCCCCTGCACAGCAGCCCCTTCCCTCAGTTCACCAGGAGGCTGTGCCTGCTGCAACCCATCCTGGCACCTGCTCTGGAAATCCAACTCGCACTCGCTGCTGAGTGCCACAGCTGGGATCAGCTCCAGCACCAGTGTGGGCTTGGATCCATCTCATACAGCCTAGGAGAGTGCTTCCAGTGGAGGCAGCAGGAATCTTTCAGCCCAGAAGCCAGCACCACAGAGGAACAGCGTGTATTTTACCGAGTAGGCACATAGTATGCACTTTTCAGAATTCCCATTCTATTAAAAACAAGCCAAAAAAAAGACCCCACTTTGTTAACAGCTCCAGCTAATGAAGTGCACACAGAATACTAAATTGAAGGCACTAGACCAAAAATATTCTGGTTTTCTCTGCCCTCCTGTTTCTCATTAATATGCAATAAAACAAAGAAAGGATAACAGTCTGAGCCTATGACACAAATTAAAATTATATATACAAAGCCAAAGAGGTAATAACATACACACTGGGCTCAGAAATTATATTCAACAGCCAGATGAAAACTTGATACAGCGAAAAAAATATACTGCCACATGAGCCCCCTCCTCTCCCCAAGGATGAAACAGGCTTTTGAATTGCTTCTACAGCCAGCATCTATATTCACTAAGGCAGCAACAGAGCAGCTAGCTACCTTTTGCAACTGTAAAAGCACAGAGGAATCCACAGCTGCTCCATAGTCATAATTCTCTAAATCACGTGAGCCACATGAAACCACCTCAGCCCTGGTCACCTACTACAAATGATCCAGACTGTGGCATATTTTCCAGCTCAATTTTTCCATCAGTGAAATCCAAATGCCTTCCCCTTCTTCTCCTATGAGAGAGGAACTGTCAACTTTAGCTGCGGAGGCCTGATTTAAAAACATAAATTCAATTTATACTTTTATCCTAGCAACACACAAAAGTATCTCTCTGCTCCAATATATCCTGCCTGAATTAAAATCTTTTCAGAGATACCTGCTCATTAGTTTTAGCTTAACATAGCAAGACTGCTCAAATATTTTTTCCTCTTTCCTAAGCCACTGCCGACAGTACAGTGCCTCTTGGTGCAATCCATAACCTGGAATAACCTGCATCTCCCATCCTTTTCTCTGTCCCCAAATCCAGCTTATGTGTAAATCCTGCTGGTGCTTTCTACATAACAAATTCAGATATAGCTTTTCTTATCAGATCACACTGGGAAAGCTCTCTCTGGCCTCCAAACACCTTTTCTCTTTATTAAAACAATGTGGAGTTTTTTTCCTGGGGTTTGACAAGTGCAATTCTGTCCCTGCTTACATCCATTTGCAATATTTTTGAAAAGATGATTTTTTGTCTCTGTCACTCTGACCACATCAGCTGTCCTCTCTGTCATCTTTGGCATCTTTTTGTCTTCCTTGTATGTTCCATCAAACAAAAAGCATCTTCATTTTCTAAGCTTTTCCTTTGCCTGTCCCAGCCTTGTCATCTCCCATTCTGCACTCTGAAACAGGCTGTCACTTCTCCTCAGACAGCGACTTCCACCTTCAGCACCCACTTCCTACAAAAACACAAAAGCAGCCTCATCCTCTCTGCCACCGTGTCCTTCCCAGTAGGAAACAACACACTTTGAACATCTCCAAAGATCCTTATTACAGCCCCTCAACTCTCTGCACCAAGATTTCCTTGCTGATACAGCTGGGGAATGGCCAGCCTTGGAGAGCTGTGCACCAGGCACTAACATGCCATCTCCTGCCATCTCTGCTTCAACGTGTCCTGTGCCTTTAGCACCCACTTTTGTCTGGTCAGTCTGTTCAGGGTTAGTGCAGCGCTGAGCACGCTGCTTTCCTGCATAGCCCGAGGCTGGGCTTCTGGGCACTGTGCAAATGCAAATAACAATAAACAAAACTGCTGCCTTTTCCCTGCACTTGGCTGTGCTGCTGCTCGTGGAACAGCTTAATCTGAGCCGGGCTCCAGCTCTGCTCTTTCCTGAGCACGGTGTGGACACCTGAGAGTGCCGTGTGATTTCCAGCGCACTCCAGGCTCTTGGTGAGTGCTAAGGGCTCAAAGGATTTTCAGATCATCAAGTATTGACAAGTAAAAGCTTTTATATTGGAGAAATATGAAACACCACAGGTCTTGGGCTTCTTTTAAGAACCGTGTAAGCCACAAGGTTTAATTTTGTGTCATGAGAGTTTTGCTTCTAAAGAGCAGAAATCTGCCAAAAGGCGCTTCTTTGCCCAAGCAATAATTCCCTAGGCAACAGACTTTATTCTAAAGTTGAAGGTCCTTCTGTCTTGAAGAATGAATTCTGCAGAGGTCTCAATTTCCCATCCTTGGCAAGCGATAGATGGCTAGGTAACTTATTATATGTACCCAATACAAATAAGGTGGAATTTGATTTAAAAACTGGTTATATTTATAGTAATTCTGATCTTGGTTACCAATTTAGACTGAAAATAAAAGATCAAGAACCAAAAAGCAGGTCTTGCATCTTGAAATGAAGACTAATACACATAGCTGGGGACTCGTAAAGACACCATTAAGGTATACAGTTTCCAGTGTACTGGTACCCCAAGAGTAGAGGTAAAAAGAAAAGAGTTTGGATAACCTAGAGAAAGCAGAGAGAGAGAGAAAGGGAAATGCCATTAGAAAAGTGCAAGAAAGTTGCATATATTGAAAGAGAAAATCCTTGGAATACTTCAATTTTTCTTTCCTAGGAGAACACAAAATGAACCAGAATCTTGGTTCATAAATCTATGTTAAAAACGCTTGACCTAATATACTGAGCTTTGATATACTCACAGCAACTTCCATCTTCTACTAATCATTGTGCTCTGAACTGGGTGGCAGCAGGACAGGTATATCTTTCCAAAACTTATTGGACAGTAACTAATTTTAAAGATTGGTTTGCAGTTTGTAATGACATGGTTCTTGTATATGCTCTGTATAAATCAGTACAGTCTCTCATGCTACACTGAACAAATCAATAAATCACTTACCAGTAACACTTGCAGACCCTTTATTATCAAGTGCCCTTTGAAACACTTCCTTCCCCTTTCACATAATATTTCCTATCTTCACTTGTTACTAGAAAGGTATTTTATCATTTATCTGTCTGTCATACTGGAAACATTTTATGCTTAACTGCTTAGTTGCTCAAAGATTTGGCAGACTCCCATGAATGTTTTTTCCTTCTCCTTGATACCCTTGAAAATTCTAGCAAAATCTGAACAAAAAATGACATATGGAAGTGTAACCCGATAAACAGATGAAGTCTAAGACCAACAACAAAATATTATGGGATTTGCCCATTAACTCAAAAGAAACAAATCTTCTAATTTTCAATGGAATACACTTATAACAAACTCCTCATGACCAAAGAACATATGGAGAATTATTCATCTTACTCATCTGGTGCATAATTTTGAAAAACAAAGCATTTACGGTGAATTGGTGAAAAAGTTGGTTTGATCAAATAAGTTATCAATTACAAACTTTGTTTTAATTGCTAAGTCATCTATAGGGGAATTTATGTATGTTAGAATGATCTTTAATGCAAGAAGATTTGCCGATATTCATGTAATTGTTTGCCTTCATAAACATAAACAAAGCCCTGTTCAAGGAAGAAGGTAAAGATGTTTAGATAGCTGAGCAGGAAAGAAATGAGTTTTGTTACTAAAACAGCCCAGCCATACTAGAAAGTTTTCATTTTAGAAAACATCTTTATACTGCAACAACCAACTCCTGATGTCTGCTGGGGAATGAGCAAAGGGAAAAGGGGAAATGAGTTTTCTTTGGATATCCTCCTTTATCAGTTTTCTGTACTCTCAGTTGCACAAAGTGCTTCTGCTCAGCCCAAGCCTGGGTTCATGAAGGTCAGGGGTAGCTCAGCACAGCTGGAACAGCAGAACCAGAGCTGCCCAGGGCACTCACCTTGGCCTGCCTGGCACAAGCAGTGCCACGTATTTTTTTCCTGAAAACATGAGAAACAGATGTCAAAACACAACAAGCAATGTAATAAAAGCATGTTCTTCAGATCTACACATAATTCTAGTCAATACCTAGAATTCCAACCACTTGTCTCAAAGGACAGTGTGTTTGAAGAGCAACATTAGTGGATCTTTCCAGTCTTTTCTCCTTCCATGCAGCCAGTAAAGAGCATCACATGGAAGTGTGCACTCCAAATTTCACACATCATTACCAGAGGGAAGGGATTTCCATCACACTCAGCAGCAAGGACTGGATGATGGATTTTGTTACAAACTTTAAACTTTTAGCAGAAGCTAGAGCAACAAATCTGAGCTGAGCTTTCTTCCAAGAGAAAGCCTGCTGTGTACATGTTGTAGGTATGAGAGACTGACTTTCCACTTTGCTCCTCATACTAGTTAGGAATTTGGTACAAAGACATTAAATTTTAAATATTCATATATTTGACCTAATGTTTCAGAAAAAGCAATAGCCATTATCTCCAAGAAAAATGTTTTAACAACCTTAAAATCTATATTGTTTTAATGTAGTTTTACTAATAGAGTTAGAAGTTTCAGCCTCTCTGTGTAGCACAATTTAAAACACTTGGATAAATGCTCAAGGCTTTGTTTGGGATCATCTCTTCCCCAACATTTTTGTAAGCTAACACCCTAAACTTCTCTTCTGCAAGGTAATCAGTAACCTTTAGAGGTTATTAAAACCTTTAGAGGTTACTTTAAGAAAGCTTTACAGAACCTATAGAAATCACCTTATGTTATGTAAGAGTGTACATATTTCTAATGGGGCATTGGATGAACTAGAGCATACTGGGAGTGAAAAAAGCATACATGAAAAAGAAGATGCAAGAAATAATGTTAACTAGACCTTGTCATTTCATCTGAAGAGAGCTGTGCATGTGTAAAAGGTAAAAAATGCATAAAGTTTTATAACATGTTGCCTGCTCAGAATCTCTAACATTTATAATACATTTCCATTATTATTTGCAGTAAATTACCTATGTCTTTCACACTAAACATAAGTGCTGCCAGCTAGACAGCTAAAAGGTTTGATTGCACTTTTAGTTGACAGTATCAAAGCAAAAAAGTCTAAAACTTTGAGCTTAAAGCAGAAAAGAAAGATGTAACTTTGCAAAGATGATGACTGGTGAATGAACTCTGATCTATTTTCCATCCCATTAGTGCTTTGCTCTCATTTTGGGGATTATTCCTCTGCATTATTTTTGGAAAGCAAGAGAAGTACCACCCTTTGTCCTCCCCACTCACCAAGGAGCTGGAACAGTCAGCAGCAGTTTTTAATTTGACTGAGTTTATCAATAGCAACAATGACAGCCCTCCAGAATCGATGCCCACATAGAGCACAAAGAGCTCTCCCAGCTGTTGGTTTATTGCCAGCCAGGGGCAGGTACCTCACCACACTTCCTGCAGCTCTTGGTACTGTGTGAGCAAAAGCCAGCCCAGTCCTGCTTTGCTGAGGAGCCCTTTTCAAACAGTGAAAAGACAGAGAATGGAGCTACTGCACACATCAGCCCTTGCCTGGCTCATCTCCTCCCTGTGACGGGCAGTCTGCACAGCAAGCACGGGTGGACTGAGCAGCTCTGTGGGAAAGGCCTCGTGAACAAGGAAAACAAGTGACCCCATCTACACTGTCCCAGCATAAAAGGTGTGTGTAAAAGCAGGGCATCCACTGCTCACTCCTGCTCCCCTGGCTAAACTGGGGACTGCTGGTGCACACCATGCCCTCCTTCTCCACTCCATGTCAATCACCTGAAAGCGGGAGGGCTGTGGAATTCTGCCAAAGGAAGATAAATAATTGATGTTTAAATAACGAACATATAGCAGCACTCATGTCAACAGGGAACAACTAAAGCAAGAGTTCAACAGCAAATATGCTTTTGTAATCTCCTCTTATCTTTTGTTCTCCCTCATGGGTGTGACCTGGTTTATAATGACTCCACAGACGGGAGTGAGTTGAGAGATCTGCCACAGAGCTGCCTGGGGAGTCTGATGCACAAGTCTGAGGAAATTTTAGGTAGTTTTATGTATTGTAAGGTAAGACAAAGTCTTTCATGAGGAGAAATTGAATAAATCTTATCAAAATGCACCAAAGCTGAGTTTGTGGGACAGTTATCCCAGCAAACAGGCTTATTAGCCTTACCAAGCTCTCTCTGCCTTAGATCTCACAAGTACTGGAATAAATACAGAGAAACACAAGGAGTGTTATATTCCTAAAGCAGCTTTCAGATCTCTGCAGACTAGAGAAATGTCTGGCTCTTGGAGACCAAGGGAGATGATCATATTTTCCCTGTGACTCTTGATATTTGGTCACTGCCACAACAGGACAGAGAAGTCAATTCCCCCACATATCATCCAAACTACCTGTTCTGTAAACACTACTCCTCTTTAAAAGTACAGCCCAGGGGTAATCCCAAACTTTTTTTCCTTCCCCTACTGAGCAGGCTAGAAGCTAGTGAAATATCTGTTTTTATTACAGGACCCAAGAGCTCCTGCTCCAAGCAGAAGTTTAGAATCTCTATCCTTCAGCAACCTCACCATTCAGTAATGAAATACTGTATGAAATATGTAAAAGAAAAAAAAGACTCATCTTTCCAGGCTACCCAGAAATCATATGGGGTTTGTGGGTTTTTTTGTTACTTGGCTCTTAGCTGCTTAAATGCTTGCCACGTGACCCCAAGGCTGCCAGCATCCCCCTGTTGAAATCTCCGTGGAAATTGAAGTCATCTCATGTCACATCCTGCCTTTTCCCATCCCTACTGAATAACTGTAAGTGTTCCTGTCTTCACTGCTTGACTGACAATTAAAAGAGGGGTCTAATTGACTTATACTGGATTACAAGCTGCAAAGACAAACAAAGCCTTGATAACAGGTGAAAAGCAGATTTTCACCTGTCTACAAGCTTCAAGAATAAAAGCCCTTCACACTTCATGCAGGAGAACAGTGGAACTATGCTGCGTGTCAGCAGCAATTCAGAGCTCATTGTCTGGAAAACTTCTAAGATACATATAAAGGATAAAATGTGAATAACATAAATTTAGAGCCTAAGAGATTAGAGCATTTTATTGCCAAATAATCTATTCTTGCTGAGAAGAACTGCTAGGTGGAGCAGCCAGGGGAGCCTTTGATTTACACATCCCACAGCAGCTCAGTCCAAGCTGAGCACTAAGGAAGCAGCACAACCAATGGTGCCCATGGGCTCCCAGGTATTCTGTGTGCTCAGCTGCAAGGAGAGATGCTGCAATGCCAGTTCCCACAGCTCCTGGTCCTAATCCCAGTGACTCAAACCACATGCTGACACCCCTCACTCCCTGCTGAGTGGCACATTGGGTCCATGGGATCTTGCTGTTAGTCTGAGGTGCAGTGCTGCATCCTGGCATTCTTTACTGGCAAATACATTCTTTTAATTAACAAGCAACTGCCATTTGTATGCCTTCCCCCGCTATAGGCACTGTCTAGCAGGTGTCCTGTCATAAATACATATGAATTAGGCACCAGCAATGCTATTCCTAGCAGTGTCTGAATTGCTCTCCATGCAACATTCCAAACAGGAAGCACTGAACCTGGGTAAGTAAGCACTAAGATCACAACAAACTCCCTTAACCTATCACTGTGTGTGCACATGCTGTTTGACACCAGATTTGAATGTCAGGTGTGTGGTGACAGCAGACGCAGTCCTGAAATAGCATTAAAAACACGCAGGATCTTGCAGTGAGGCAGAAACAGCATGTGCTCGCATGTACAACTGCCACCTTTGCCAGTTTTATTCCTAGATGAGAAACGCAAACAATGCAATCATCAAATACTCTTTTGGTAACTCTTTTAGCATTCACAGTGTGCTTGTGCAGTCTAAAAACAATTTAGACCAAGCAAAAACTAGGGCTGTTTTTCTGATTCTGATAATGAATTCTTTTTCTCTCTGCTATCCCCTCTCCATGAATACACAGTGAGTCAATCTGGCATGTCTTGTTGGTTGAATAATCTCTTTGATTTTTGAATTATTTTGAGATTAACTGAATTTGAAATGTGTGCTGCATGCAATGTCTTGCTGACACAAAAAGATGAGCTTTGTTATTGACAGAGAAATGTTGCAAAGCCACATGTTTCATTACTTGTCTCTGTTGCTGAACTTGTGTTACTGTCAGACTGCTGCCTGCCAAGACAGCAGGGGCCACCAGGTTGAAAAGTTCAATTTCCAATATTCTCTCCTGACCTCCCTGAACTTCAGAGAGTAACAAAGCAGTGTTTCCCAGCACGATAAAAAAAACCCAAATCTCTTTTGTAAATAGTAAAAGACAGTGGGCATTACATTAGGCTGCATGAAAGCTCTATAATGCCAAGAGTACCTCACACTCAACCTGAAAAACATGTTTTTGCCAGTATGATCATCATAGCAACACAGAAATTTTCTACAGTTCCTACCCCAGTTGGTGCTCTGAGGCACTGTCCATCAGGAGCCCTGAAGAGCTGGGTGGCCAACTGAGAACTTCCAAGGTTGTAAAATGACATAAACATAGGACAGAAGCACTTATTTCCAATGTTAATTTCCATGCAAATTGCTGTTAATGTTATAATTGCCACTGAACAAGCTATATGCCAAGACTAAGAAGTTGCCAAGCTGAATGCAGGAAAAGACAGAAGGAAGAGTCTCATCAGATATTCCCCCCAAAACCCAGACACAGTGTCCAAGAGGCTTTGCCCCTGTGAAGAAGTCAGGGAGGAGAGTGCTGGGGCAGCTACTTCACTGCAGCACGCCCCAAACACGTACTGGGAACAACGTTTGTAACAACATTCCTCTTTCCTGTCTTGCAAACACCCCAATTTTTCTCCACTGTTATTCCAAGAAGCCACTAAAGGGATCTGCTGCCCACAATCGCTGCTAGTGAACCTCAGATCCCTGACTGCCACCTTTGACCCTGCCACCAAACCAAGTCAGAGGAAGGGACTTCAGTCCGTGTCCCAGCAGAATTCAGGCACAAAATGCAGAGGGCCCCAAAAGAGACCTGACAGGCACCAGCAAGTGCATTTCCTTTTCAGCCTGAGCCACACGAGCTCCAAGATCTGCTGAAAAGGAGAGTATGACTCAGACTACAGGCCATGATACCAGGGGGTGAAGTAATGCTGCAGAACTCTTGGGAGTGTTACATTCCTTGAGAAGTGTAAATCAGGGGAAATTTTCTGTTAGCCCACAGATGTAGAAATCAGAGGAAAACCAACTTTTTATTCTCATCTGTTTATTATTGCCTTCCATTGCTTTTGTCTGGCCAAAAGTACTTTGTGCATAGAAAATGCATTTGTACTTTCCCTACTGCTTTTCAGCATTTTACACCATCTTTCTTTCTTAGCCTTTGTTCTCTTCATGACCTCAGAAACTCCTCTCTCTCTTTTCTTCTCTCCTACCTGCTTTCTTTCAATTTCTCATTTCTCTCTCCCTCCTTCATCCTCCACTTCTTCCTTTTAGCTCAAATTCCTGGTACTTGGGTCGAAAGTATCCTAAGCCATCGAGATGAATTTTCCTTTCCTACTTAGACCTGATCAGCAGGTATACCAGGTGCTTTTTAAAGGCAGGAAAAGAGCTCTTGGCCCACAGAGGATTGCTCCATCCATTTCCAGAAAATCTATGGTGGTACAGTAAAAGCAGCATTACTAATATCACATTTCACTACCTTCTCTGATGGCTGGTTTAATTGAAATAAATTATGAATCCCACATGTGCCACACTAACAGAAAGCAATAAAACACAGTATTTATGAATAAAGATAGCAATTATCTTATTAAATCAGACAGTAATGTTATTCTACCAGAGGACTCTTCATCTCACATTATAATCAATACTGATTATGAGTGTAAAGAAAAGGCTCTTGCCATTACTATAACAAGGTCCCATAGATTTGAAAAAGTAATGGAAGATTTTCTGCAGAAAGTAAAATGGGGCAGAGTTATAACTGAGATTTTGAAACCATCTATTTGGCTTTTGAGGTAGAAAGTCTTGGATACTAAGTCAGATTTTTACATCACTGACACAAGTATCAAGCTGCTGGAACTATGTTGACATCATTATTGTTATACAAGATTGATACCAGCATGACTGGGAGCAAGATCTCAACCTTTTAAAAGCTTTTGTTTTTAAAGATTGAAAGAACATGATAAGACACTCAGATATTTCTGTAGTTCTGTTTCTGTAGGTGGTAATTTTCTAGAGGCATAGCACATAAGCTGGATTAAAAGAGAGTGATCCATCTATTTCTGGAACAGCTATTTTACTCATTGAAGGCAAAAAATATCCCCAAGAAACATCCACTTTGTGCCTCAGTTTCATTTCTGTATTCAGGGACAGGCTTGACCAAGGTTTTAAAAAACAAGCAATTCAGACAACTCAACTTTGTGCCTCTTTCCTCAAGATTTAACCTGTTTTTTCAACAGATGCACCCATTTAAAGGTGTTTTACTCAGCTTACTTAAAACCATGATAGAGTTTTTAATGTAAGAGGTAAATATATCTATTAAAATTGAGTAATCTATATTAACTACTTTCACCAAGACACAGAATATTAAACCTGTATTTACCATTACTGCTCTTATTCAAAAGAAAGAAAAAGTTATTCCAGGACAAAATTTTTTTTTGGAAGTAATTTTTCTGCTTCTTTTTTTATGGAGGACAAAGGAAAACGCAGTCACTGATCAAAGTAAACATTTCTCCACATGGTCCCTGTACAGCCATACACCTAATCAGCAAGGAAATATCAATTTCAGTTTTAAAATACTCCATAACCATAAATGAGTAAGTAGTTCATAGGGAAACACTGAGTTCTGTAGCATGGAAGCAGGGAATGACACTGTCCACACTTCCTTGGGCTGATGCTCTCATCACTTCTCAATGGGAGACTTGGAACAGCTGTTTCCCAAAACAAACAGCACAATTCAGGGCTTGCTGCTGATGTGGAGACTAAGAAGGTCTAGGAGGGAGGGGAAAGAGAAGGGGAGTTTTTTAGAGAGGAATTTATTGAACCTCAGGAAGGATTTAATCATCCAACAGTTTCACTTTTGCCAGAGGAATATGCCAGAATTGTCATGACTACCATGGAGCATGAGGAAAAGTTTCACTTAATCATAGTATCAGCTAACACAAGCATTGTAAGGCACCCTTTTAAAAACATTTGCTGGGCCATTTAAACTGGGAAACAAGCAGCTGCCACTATGTGGGCAGTAATAGCAGAAAAAGAGCTCAAGGAAATGTGTCAAGGTAGTGACACTGCAGCCTCAGCCAGAAACCAAGGACCCTGACTCTTGGAAAACTTCCACTCCACCACCTGCTGTGCAAATACTCACCCCACTCCCCTTGCTCTCTCCTCCTTTTTTTTCAGTTTGCAACCAGTCTTACAAGCCCAACAACTCATTTAGCATTTTTGCCTTGGTTTTATTCTCCTCTTTGAAATCAAGGGCATTTTAAATAACGAGATTCATAAAGGTTCCCTGCTATAAATTCAGCACAAGTGTTTTGACCCCAGACAGGCACCTACAATGCAGCTGGACACAGATTTAATAGCAGCAGAGCTCTGAAAAATTTTCCCAGCAACTTTGAAAATCCTGGAAAAGTACCCTGACCTCCTGCTCCATTACTTTCAAGTAACAAGCTGAGCCAAAGTTCTCTGACATCTTTTGGAGTTTGCAATTCTTTCAAATAACCTTTTACTAAGTTCTGTGTGAACCTACCCAGATTTACAGCTTTAGGATTAAATCGCTCAAACCTCAATAGGCTCAGTGTAAAAATGAGGTGAAACCACAATGGTTTTGAGTTCTACTTGCAATTTCAGGCTTGCTTTGAACTCAATGCACAAAGCAAAATGCACTTTAAGCCCAAGCAACCAGTCTTTTGAAATCCTGCTCTCTTGGAGGCACAGTAGACAAGCCACCTCTGCATATTACTGGGAGCTTTCTTCTGTGATAAAGGGTCAAAAGGAGGGAAAACACATTCCTGCCCTTCTGACAAATAATTTCCATGTCCCAGTTTCAAATGTGTCCATCTCCTTTCATTAGTTTTCTCAGCCAAGCTCAAAGTTTTACATTTCAGAAAATTTCACTTTCTGCAGCCTGATGTCAAAAATAACTTATTGTCAAGTATTGAAAGCACCAGTCATTTCCTCCACTCTTGATATCCATTTCCTCCTCCTTTTTCAACAGCCTACAATATATCATAAATCCAAGGAAAAGACTGGTCATGTCATTTATATTCCCATTAAATACTCCAGCATTCAAAAATTCAGTACATCTCTCAGCTGATGCCTGCAAGCAGGGTTTAACCTGTAGGTTCCAACACTTCTTTCCTTTTGCAGACACAGACAAAATAGAAATCTTTCTGCTGGTTCTTTTCCACTTCCACTAAAACCCTAAATTTAGCATGTATTGATCTAACCTGTCACTGATGACTTACTGACCTTGATATTTTAGCCTAACCAAATCCTTATCTCCCTCCCTCTCTCTCAAAAAAAAAACAAAAAAAAAAAAGGGGGAACCCAGACCAAAATTAAGAGGAATTGTGGGATATTTTCTTTTGTACTTCTAGCCATTATTTTAAGATTTTCATCTCCTAAGTTGTTCTCCAGATCAGCTCACAGTCCAGAATGCACAGACCAAATGTAAAAACAAGTTAATATACATAGTTTGGGATTGCAAAGGATCCCATAAAACAATCTAACTGCTCCAGTACACCAGTTAAGACACCTTTGTTCTTTACACACACAAAAACCAGCAGGTGCCAAAAGTCACAAAGAACAAGAATGAGCTCTTTAGAGACTGTGCTGATGTACATGAAAGAATTAGGCATTTGATGGTTCGTTTAAGAACAAGTACCATAACAGGATCACCTTCTTGTACCACATCTGGGTTCTTCAAACTAGCATAAATCCCTTTCTTAAAATACTGGCACATTTCTGTGGCTCCCACATAAGAGTGTTCCATTTGAGTCTGTTAGTGTAGCTGTTTTACTTTTAGTTTAACTATTAACTATAAATGCAACCTGGGAACTGAAAATGAAGTGGTACTTCTAAGCTATTTCACAAAAATCACTACCAACAAGTATTTAGTCAATAATAAAGAATTAGTACTTAACTCATGGTTCCATTTGTACACGAAGCAGAAGAGAATTCACCTCTCTCTCCCAAAGCTATATTGAGTTTGCAGTGTTAAGATTACCCAAGTGCAAAGTAATTTATTGTCAAAGCGTATAGATATGACTTGAAAATAAATATATAAAACCTGATCTAATTCCCTTAAATCAGTTACATGAGTCCCACTGACATCGATAGCTCAAGATGGGGTTCATAGAGGAAATATATTTTTAGAGTCACACTTTAGTCATAAAGAACTAAACAGCTTAGAACAGACTCTATGCAAAATTAAACTCTATCCAATCACTTTTTTAGACTCTACAGATTGCTTTGAAGCAAGTTAACAAAGATGGTTCAATAATTCAGTATCACACTAGGTCAAGAACAAAATTCTGTCATAAATAGAAGTGCACAGAACACGATCATGTGTCTGCCAGGAGTATTTCCTTGTTCCAGCATAGAATATCTAGAGAAAGGATGGCTAATTGTTTCATTTTGGCAAAGATAAGACTTTCAAATTAACTTTCACTGTTCCTTGCCTCCTCCACCAGCTTCATAATTCTCATCATCACCCTCCAAATGAGATGGTTAACTCAGCCCAGCACCAACACTTCATCTGGTGACAAAAAAAATGAAATCTTGGTTCTGCTTCTCCTGCATTGGAGCTCTGCTGTGTCAAGGGAGAAAAGAGTCTGATACCCGGTGAGCCTGCTAATATACCTCATGCTTGGGCCACTGTGTGGGGAATGCAGATTTCATGTACTTTTGACATCTGAAAGTTTATAAATTTGAGCAAGCTTTGGGAGCTCTCACTGAAACAAGTCCTAGACAAAATACAAAGTTTAGAGATGTTTTACCCCAGTCAGAGAAGCATAAAGTGTAGACAGCTCACTAGGCATTAGTGATGATAAGCAGTCCAACATGGTTTTTATAGACTCAAGACTTTAAATTAAAGAAAAGCAAAGTGCTGTGCAAAAGGGAGTGGAAAGATCAGGCAAAGGGTGCAAGAAGGTGCTCTCATTACAGTCCCACCACAGGTGTAAAACAGCAGCTGCTAATAGGAATTGTCAGGGCAAAGAAACTGTAAGTGAACAGCATCAAAGCTGATGAGGAAGCAGAAGAACAGGGAATAAGAGAAAGCACAGGTAAATTGTGATACAAAAGTGCCATCTACACTTATAA
This sequence comes from Lanius collurio, assembly GCA_020086605.1. NCBI lineage: Eukaryota > Metazoa > Chordata > Aves > Passeriformes > Laniidae > Lanius > Lanius collurio. Next base: position 1,107,779 of record JACBWW010000057.1, on the reverse strand, counting down.
CCAAGGACAGCACTTAAAAGTTAACAAATGCATTAACATTCTCAAGCAATAAGCTCATACACTCATAGAATTAGAACATTTTAACATGTCTTGAGTAGCCTGTTAAAGGAGGACAGGTAGTGCTTCATAAATTAAATCAAATACATTATGTGATCACATTTATTTTTATCTGAGCCTACACCTCTTGAAATTTTTATCACCTAAAAAAAAAAAAAGGAATGTAGACATGCCCTGCAAACCCATTGATTCATCAAGTTTAGATTTTGAAATGCATTGAAAATTTACACCCACTGAGCATATTTTTGTACCCACATAAAAAGTTATTCTGGCAGTGTTTTGCCAATATGTCATCTATAAAGTTTTGGTTAGACTTTTATATATATATATGTATTTTTTTAACATATCTATATAGGGGCTAAAGTTGCCTCTCTGTTGAAGCGTTTTGCATCTCAGTCATATGAGGCATACTCTAAGCATCACTCTGCTCATATTTGAGATATAACATCTTCCATCTGAAGAGAAACAGTGACTACAAGATCACTAAACTGGACTTCAATTCTTCCTACAAAGTCAACTGCAGTTGTGCTCTGCAGGTCCTCTCTGGGCAGGCAAATCTCGGGGTCTGTGTGGCTCGCAGGAGACACGGCCACCGGCCCACCGGTCTGCTCCATCTCCCCACACAGGCACTCAGAGACTGGGCAGATTTCACTGGCCACATGACTTGTTCCTACAAAACAGACACCAGCTGAAGTCTCCAGCAGCCTCAGCATTACAGCTATGCCTCCTCGAGGCAGGTGTAACACTGAGTGACTCCAGACTGCGCCTTCACAGCAGAAGTCATCCCAAGAGAAGGATGCAATCTGCCCTCTTGGCTGCTCAGCACTGCAGCTGCACCTTTCTCCATCCCACCACCTCCCTGCAAACCTCTTGAGAGGATTCTGCAATGCTGTGAGAAAGCAGAAAACTGCCAGGCATGACTGAATGCTGTGTCTGCACCCAGAGGAACTGTCACAAAAGCTCCTGACACCTTTTCATGTATCCCTGTACATTTCTGGTCCAGAGCAACAATGCAGCCTCATAGCTCTCACTGGGCATAAGGCAAAGCATCATCCCTACAAAACAAAAATCCACAAATACACCACAAGGTAATGGCCAGCAGATAAAAGATAAAGGAGGCAGTTGCTCCTGATGGTAACTTGGGGGGAGGGAAGGGTGTAGAAAGGCTTGGTACGATGAACTAAGGATTTCCTACTTGAATGTAAGGTACAGAAAAATACCTTTTAAGGTTACTCTGACTTTTATTGTCGTAGAAAACAATAATACAGATGGTCGTTTTCTTCTTAAGCTAAGTACCTCTCACATCCTGCTTGGTTCTTTTCATTCCCTCACAGGTTCCATTTGATTAGTGAGAGATAACTTATGAAAAACAATTTCAAAGGCTGTACAGTGCCACATTCATTTTTCCAAACGCTGCTTTTAATGGGATCTGCACACGCTATGGTGTCCTGGGTTTTGTATTAAATAACCATAGAAAGTCACTGGGCTACAGCTTCAATGATCAACTAACACAGATCTGATTATATGATCCAGGAAAAAAAGCTTTTATGCTTCCTCTGGGCCATGGCTCTATGCTCTGCTTGCCTTTGCTGTTGTGTGCTTTGTACTCCTGTCTGCTTACTACCACCAAGATAGCAATTTCACAGAATCTACATGGTAGGTAACTTGGCAACCCTACCAGACAGTGAAAACTATCTTCATGTTACAGTTTGCCTCAAGCTGGACAGATGCATATGAATTTAGGGCTAGAGTTAGAGCTGTGTCCATGTATCCCCATTGACTGTACACATGGAGGGTCACTTATCAGCTCCCACAGAGGCCACCTAATTCCCATTGCACTGCAGGAACTTATTGCCATCCTTTAAGCACTTAAACCCCTGTTTTATCTCCTTCTCTTGTAGTTAGGATGACACTTGACACATAAGAAAGGAAAACCTGTCTTTGTCCACAGAATAAGCTAAGTCACAAAGAACAAGAATATAAAACTCTTTTCCATTCTCTGTAACTGGCCATGCTGTCATATTCATCTTTGGCAGAAGTAAAAACAGGATTGTTCAGTTTTGCTGTTCAGATTTTGATGTGCATGGTGAGTAGGGCACAGCACCATCTCACCCTGCTCTGTTACACCAGGTTCATGCCCAGAAACACGGAGAGCTCGGCTCCCCACGCCCTGCAGAGCCCGGGACACTCTCTCTATTCTCATCCCTGTTGTCAAGAGCCCAGGCACTGATGAGGCAACAGAGCCCACGGCAGGCACTGCTGGGCTGCATCCTGCATTACAGAAACAGAGAGCCAGGAAAGGCAGGGCTGGAAACAATGCCTTTCCTTAGTGGGGGAGATCATGTCCTCCTCAGACACTGGGAGCTCAGCAGGGCTGGAGCCAAGCCTGAGCCCAGAACTGCAAACAGTCTGCCACAAGGCAGTCCTTTCAAACTCTGACTCAGTGAGCAGGGTGAAAGTGCCTTTCTCATCCGTATCTCATCTGTAAACATTTACAGATCTGGCTTTTAGAACTGCAGTACAATTTCATCTGAGCAGTTTTTATGCTCCTTCAGATTGTGGTCTGCCAAAGGGTATATATGTGTTAGGCATTTAAATGTTCAATTGCAATCACATTTGTGCATAAAGTGACAAAATAGTTTGAAGACTAATTTTAACTGGTCTCTAAGGACATACTATGAATCCAAACTTTAATTCTTGAAAAGGGGATGTCTAGCCTAAAGTAAGAAAAATTTAATAGCCAGCTGCAAGAAAAGTTAATTCTCCCCCCATTCTGTCGCCTCCCCTGTGTACTCTCTGATCACACACAGAGGCTGTGTTCATGAAGCTAAATTAACAGGAGACAACTCACTGTTTTTTCCCCTTCCCCTCCAAGACTCTTTCCACAACTTAGTTCAAGGTATCAGACAATGACTCCTGGAAGAGCAAGGAAGTATACAGGGAAGACAACTGATCATTACAGTAATTTAGGTTCATTGCCAAAGTGAATGACAAAAAGTCAAGGGCAAAACTACTTTAAATTAGAAGAAAATTAGGCCCAGCATAGAGCTTTCAAGCGTAGATCCACTGTACTAATGGCAGCCTGAAAGACAAGAACACCTGCAGCTCATTTCCACCAGCACTGCTTTGACTGCGTGTTTCTGTGGCCTCTTCCCAGCAGGAAGTTCACCTGCTTTCCTGGTATAACTTTTGAGGCCATTACAGAATCTCCAGTGTATAAATAATAATTAACTTTTGGAAGCAGAGGCTTACAAATGGCATTGTTTGATTTGCAATACGTTTCACTCAATTTTTCTTCTGCGCAGAGAATTCTTAAGGAGAATGCTGACAAACAAGCAACATAAGGTCTATGTATTATTAAAATTTAAAACACATGCTGCATACACAGAATGTCAAAAGAATATGTTAATCAAGTACAAGTAAGCCAGCTTGATCAGCTCCTCTCTGTGATGGTGCAAAGCTGGGGAAGTTGCCAATCGAAGAGTTGCTCTGGCTCCTTGTAACCACAGAGGATTTACCCAAACACATTAAAGAAAGCATACACACATACTCTTCAAACTCAGGCACTTCTCATATTCTAGTGGATTCATGCTGATAATTCAGAAAAAAATGTAAACCTTTGAACTTTGTTTCACTGTAGGGCATTTCCAGAACTAGGGCATTCAAACTGTAACCCCAAGCTATGAGAGAGCAAGGAGGGAACAAACTGCCATGAGCTACAGGTCCATGCAGAGCTTACCAAAACATACCCAGAGCCATCTTCAAAATACCTGTCACTAATGACAGTTCATATCTTAGCCCTCTCCTCAGTTGCTTCAGCAGGAAACAACAGGAATTAAAACACATATTGGTTTCTAAGGACTGGGTTATTACTTGAAATAATTTGAACGTTTCTTTCATCTACAGCACTGAAACTATAGAGTTTTGTTTCTAGTCTGAATTCAGTTTCTCTCATTCAAACAAGAATTAGGTCCTAGGTTTGCATTTCCTTTGCCATATTTCTAATATTCAGGTCATCACTTACTTGCAATTAAAGGTGTTTGATCACTAAAGAACAATTTTGTTTCATAAAATGAAAACACAAGAGAGCTTTTCCTAGGTTTAGAATGCTTAACTCTTAGAAAAACCCCAATAGCTGACTATAAATAATATTCATAGCTACCTCTGGTTTCAGTTTACAATCATTCACTTGTTAGGTCTAGGGCTGGTTTTTCATTTTTTCACTTTTTCCACTAAACAAAGAAATCCCAGATGAATAGAAGCTTAGACCCAAATGAGAATTTGTGGAAGCCATTAGTGGGCAGCAGCAGAGCTGTATGTCACAAGTGTGATTCCCACTGATAGCCATTTACAGCACAAAGTCACAGACCTGGTGGCACATGCACTGCTCCAGCCTCAGACAGACACGTGTCAGAGGCAATTCCCTCTACTGCACATTCACTCTGGGAGTAAATGAAAATGGACTAGCATTTTTGTACAAATACCATGGGGAATTCTTGTTCTGCTGAAGCTGGCATGCTCTGTGCCATCTAACAGCAGAATTCATTTAAATTTATAAATTCACTGCAAAGCTAATATGTTGGTGGGGGTGGAGAGGGGGTACTTGCAGGGAGTTTTTTTGTTTGGGTTTGTTTGTGGGTTTTTCCCTCCAGAGGGTGAATAATGAGCAGTAATGTAACAGGCAGGTCACTGCCCTTCCACATTCATTTACATTATATTTACAATGTGCCTCTTGGAGTGGCATTTGCTCCTTTTAATCAAGTTCTCCTATTGTGTTAATTTCTATGGACTTCATGGAATTTTTGCTAAAATAATTCTTTTTTTTTTTTCCCATTGGAATGATTTGCTGTGCAGAAACTGGTTTTGCTGACACTTATGCTTTCCAGAGGAGGTCCCTTAAGTGGATTCCAGTGAGCTACAGTTTATCCCCCTGACCTGTGGCATGGGTTGGGAAAAGATGCACAAAGAAGCACAGAGAATACTAAAAAGATGTGATCAGCCAGTTTTACTGCATAAATCCCTTTCACACCTCAAATGTCTCACTCTGTTAACATAAACTGTGCACAAAGGGAGGCATAAAAACTTCTTTAGCAATTCAGACCTTAAATGTTACTAGTGTAGGGAATTTCAACCCTGTACTGGCAAAATACCAAGCAGGAAAGCTAATGTAAAGAGAAACTCTTATAAGGGACTGGTGCTTCAAGCATTACTATTCCATTTCTTTAAACAGTGTTGCTTTCACTGCGACTGTAATTGCTGCTTCTATCTGAATAACTGCCAGAAAATTCTCTATACCAATAAACTCCATTGTCAATGTGAGATTGATATTACTTTTGATAACATTTTAAAAATAAACACAATTTATTCATCAAAAAAATTCAATCAATACATCCAAAATTTATATTCAGAAGACATCTTCACTTTTAAACAAATAATTTCATCATTACTTCTTAGTAAAACTGCAATAAGTTTTCACATTATATTACAGGAGCAATGGCTATTCAGTTCTAAATAATGGCTCCTTTGCTACACAAGTCAATGGAAATTGATTTGTTTCAGCCTCCTGTGCTCACACACACAAAGCCTGTGTACAACAACCCTATTGACTTCAGCAAACAGTATTCAACCTTTCATCCTCAAGGACTCGTGGCAAAATTTTTAAATCATTCCCCTCCTGTATTGTACCCTTTATGGAACAAGACTGCATTTAAATGTCAGTCTCCAGCAATAATGCTATAAAGAGAAAATTGGTCACAGAATTGAAAATCTACTTTATATTGAAACATACAGCACAGGATTGGATATAAGAATGAAGAAAATTAAGATGCATTGAACTTCAAACTGAGAAGCATTGACTGTACATATGGCAAAAGGAAACAGACTCTAGCACCCTGTCTACACAAGAGAGTTTTGGCACACAAGCCCCCCTATGGGCAAGCCAGGCTGCCTGCCATAAAGCTCCCATCTGCACACAAAGTGCTCTACATGGCACACGGGCCTTTTCCAGTCCTGTGTGTACTGGATATTTTCTGTCTTCTATAAACAAGAACATTTAAAAACAATTAAAATAAAGATTAGGGATATTAGCATGGTAGGAGCATTAAGTGCAGTATCAGAGACAAGAGACCATATGGCCCATCAAAATCTGTGCTTATTAGCCTTGGAAATACAAATCAAGCATATTCCCATCCTTTTAATCCATCTTTTCCTACTTAAATCTGATTATCAACTTTCCCCCTACATATCCAAAAGTAAATGCCACATTTTACATTTCAAGCACACACATAAACAAAATCAATTGTGAAAAGTCCATATCTGAATGTCTTCAAGGGTGGTGCTTGACCTCAGATTCTGAGCTAGTCACCATCTCACATAATGCATTGGTTCCCACTTGTTCTGCTTGGTTTTGACTTTTTATAGACCACCTTTGGCATCTGAGAGATTGCATGACAGCAGCTTTGTTCACACACATTGTGGCAATATTTTCACTTATATTTCACACACAATGCCAAGAATGCAGTGAATGTTCCCCAGCAATTACCCTGAAGTATTAAGATTAAGAGTTATTTATGTGATAAAAACCTCTGAAGTGGGCACTTGAATATGTTTTATGTTGGTTAACCTTCACAAAAAGGGATGACCAGGTGATTTTTGTGCTCTTGTTCCTATTATACCAGTGTGAATAGCACATTATTTACTTGTTCACTGAGCTAAGTGACCAAACTAAAATCTGAAGCATGGTGCCCTGGGCTGCAGTGTATTCTCTTACCATCCTCAAGAGCTTTTGAAACCAGGTGGGGCCGTGTTCCAGCCTCCTCCCTCCGAACTGTCTTCTGTTAATGGCCCATCAATGCCTGACCTGATGACTCATCAGCCCATTGTGAGATGCTCCACCCAGAAGGAGGAACCAAGCATTCCATCCTGGGTATAATTTGAGATTCCAAACACCACAGACACTCTTTCCGCTGGATTCCCAGAGGACAGGAGCTACACAGACACCACTGGACCTTCTAAGGAGGAGCTGACCCTTCTACAGGATCACTGCTTTGACAGAACCACATCCACCACTTCAGGAGGACTGCAGCCACCGTTTTATGGGACTGCTGTCACCATCCTGACTAGCAGGGTGTCAGGTTGTATCCTGACTGTCAGTTTGAACCAGTGTTTTCTGCCTTTTTTTTTTTTATTTATTTCCCTATTAAATTGTTATTCTGACTTGCTGCCTCCCACTGGTTTGTTTTCACACTAGTGCACATGGCAGAAATCAGTCCTGTTCTATTCCTTAGGCTTCTTTGCTGGATTTTATTTTAACAACAGGAAAGGATTTGCCATGTGTGGGTAGTACATAGCACACCATGGCATTGGTCAGGTCTTGGTGAGACTGTATCACACATAAGATGAGTAACAGTAGAAAACAAAAATGAACAGCTGATGACATAACTTTGTTTTACTTTAAAAGAAGAGGTTCAAAGTGTTTAAATGCAATTTCATTAGCACAGTTTATCTACATTCCTTATAATGAAAGAGATATTTGAACATCTATACATAAATATGAATGCTGATTTTCAGATTGAGGTTACTTTTTTCTGTCCACTACATGTCACTTGAGGTGTTTCTCCTCTAACAAACAACTCTTATATCATCACATCAGGTACATTAACATTTTGTCCCTCTCTTTATCTGTATTTATTGCTGTGTTCTAAAACTCATTTCTTCACCCAGGTTACAGAAGCATTTATTTGCTTCTCAGTAATAGCCATTCAACTATTTAAAATTACTCCTTCCCTTTTCTTATCTCACCTTACCTCTCCTGCCAATCACTTCTTGATTGCTTCATTAAAACAAGTAATGCCCTCTTTTGAGTGATCAGCTGAAGTGATGTGCTCATCAACTGAAAACACATTAGAAAACAAAAGATCTGACCATAAACCACCAATACCACAAAAATCTTTCACATATCAGAAGTGCTATTTCCAGCTCTGAGTGAGAGGATTTAAAGACACTTGCCTACAGTTTGGTGGGTTATGTTTAACAGGGAAAGAGGGGGATTTAACAGCAAAAGTTGATTATAAAAGAAAAAAAAATAAAGAATTTGACTTGTTTACCTGTTAAGGGCATAAAAAGCCACCATAAGTATATCACTGGGACACACATCAGAAGAGAAGCAAGATCATAAACACTAAAGACATGAACTGAGAAGCAAAAGCATTCTTGTTAAAAGCTACTAAAAGATTCTACATCACCAGAGAAACATGGAGGCAGTAAGGATACAAAAGTATTATTATTTCCTTTTTAAATTGAGGCTTGATCATCTTAAAGAAGAAAATAAATCATACACCCCTGTAATAGCAGAGGATTAGACATGGACATGGTGATCAAGAAGATCCTTAGTCAGTGTTTATATGAAGGTGTCTCGGGGTGACTTTATGATGCTGTATCCCCTACTGCTGCTCTATGCCCAGAAATTAATCTTGTGCCTTTCTGTGCCTTTAAACTGAGCCTGAGAGGGGGGAGAGGAACAAACCAAGCAAACTCTTCAAAACAGTTGTTCAAGGACACAGACACACACTCCTCTGCATCCTGCTGCAGCAGCAAGAGCAGAGGAAGCGCCCCTCTTGCTTTTCAGGCAGCTTTCGGCTCTTTTTCTCCGGAGGGAGATGGAGAGTTGAACTTTGTTTTCCTGGGACTTTGGTTTTTCCTTTCTTCTCTTCTGAACTGTTTCAACATCAGAACACATCAGGAGAATTTTCCACCAAGGCCCCAGAGGTGGGCCGACACCGACTCAGCTCCAAGGAGCAGGAGAGAGACCACACCTACAGAAGGACTCTGAAATCTTCCCACGTTTCTCTCCATAGCAAGAGGTTTTATTATTCAGCATTATTATCTTTTTCCTAAGTGTTTGTTAAATAAATATGTTTTTTATCTCTTTCACTTTCCTCTAAGGAAAACTTCTTTTTGCCCGAACCTGGTGGGGGAGGGGTGGTTGTAACCTGCCTTCTGTCAGAGGGTATTTTCCTTCAAATTTGTCCAAACAAGCACAGAAGGAAAGAAGTCCAGTGTAACCACAGAGCTTGTACAGCCAGACAAGATTATCCTATTGGTGTGGAGTATTTGCAAGAAAAACAGATCAAGAAAGATAAAAGCCATCTATTTGTAAGGATGAAAGCCTTCTGCTCGGGGGAAAATAAATGCTGACTACTTTCAGAAGAAAACAAGAGAGGGAGAGTTGTTTTTCCCAGTGTGCCAGATGTGTTTCTGAGCACTCCAGCTCTGACACAGTTGGTGGCAGCCAGTTCAGAAGGGCAGGAATAGGACATGGTTTGCTCTACCACAAATAAGGCTACCTTTGAGAGGGATCCCCAGCAAGAATGTGCCACTTCTGAAAACACAAACCACCTCCCAAATGTTCTGACTAAGCTGTTACATCGCTAGAATTTCAGCATTGCTGTTTCATCAGTGCAGCTAAGAAAAACTTAGGACAAGCTGTCCTGGGTTGCAATGTAAAATGTACCCAAAAGTCTGTATTCTGTCACCATCTTCATAAACTGTTAAAACTGGTGGGACAGTGTTCCCCACCTCCCTCATGACTCATCCCTGATAAGCTCATGAGGCTATCTTCTGTTAATGGGCCAGCTGTTGACACCAGGTGGGGCAGAGTCTTTTATCTCTCCTATACTATCTCCTGCTAATGGGCCATCACCGCATGACTGATAAGACTATATCACCCATTGTGAGATGCTCCGCCCAGAGGGAGGAACCAAGCCTTCCAGCCTGGATATAAGGGGAGATTTTGAACACCACAGGCAGCCTTTCCACTGGATTCTCAGAGGAAGACCAGACCCTTCTACATCACCACTGGACCTTCAGAGGAAGACGAGACCTTCTCTACAGAGCCACTGCTTCAACGGAACCATCACTTCAGGAGGACTGCAGCCACCATTTAAATTGGACTGCTGCTAACCCCCTGACTGTCAGGGGGTCAGGTTTGTATTCTGACTCTGTCAGTGGGTTGTGGGTTTTTTTGTACTATTACATTTATTTTATTTCTTTCTTATTAAATTGTATTTCTGACTTGAAGTCCCTCACTAGTTTGCTTTAAAACTAGTACACAAGCAAAAACATGAGAAACATGGCTCAAAAGTCCTTGCTTCAGTACAATTCTCCTAAGAAAGCCCTGGATAAAGTATCCTGAAAAATGACCAAAGAGTAAAAAATCTTGATCTCACTGATCTCAAATTATTCCTCTCTCTGTCCCGCTCTGCGGGGTCACATGCATGCACGAACACAAGGCTAGCTTCAGTACAAAGTCAGTGGCAAAGAGATGGGAAGGTTCTTTGCAAGGCATTCCACAGGAGCAGTTTATTGTTTCCACACTGAAAAGTTCCAGAGGCAAAGACTGAACCCAGAGGTTTTCTCCAGGGGCGGGGAGAAGGCGGGATTAGGGAATGGGGACCAACGGGGAATCTCTGGGGGAGGAACAAGGGGTAGAGGCTGACAGCCAACTGGGGAATCCAAACTGGGATAGATTAACAGAACAAGCATCCTGGGAGAAGCCTTTCTGGTCACCCTGACTGGTAAGTCTTTAGCACCAGAGACTGTCTTACCAAGAGCTCTCTCTGTGCCTTGTGCCACAGGCCAGTCAGCCACCACATCAAATAATCAAACTCCCATAAATTTCCAGGGGACAAGACTCAACCCAGGAATCATAGCAAGAGGCAGTGAAGGAGAAACAGCAAAAGATGAGCATGGCAGAAGCACAAAATCTGAAACTGGGTCTTAAGGCCACAACATGGTATCGCTGTCCTGTACACAACTTCAGGGAGTCTGTAAATGACTATGCGTTGCAACTTTCTTCATCTATCTTTCTGGTGTTTGGGTGGGTTTTTTTTTTTACCATTAGAAGTTCAGAGGAATACAACTCTGTCTACAATAGCTGTGAAAAAGGCAGCATTCAGTCCTGAATCTTGCATCTTCAACCCATCTGCTTGTGGACCAACAAAACTGTTTCACAGAGTCATTTGCCATTGCCTGCCATCTTTAAGATACCTGAAAGCTGCAGCAGAGAGTTTCCCTAGTGTCTCAACATTTAGTATTTCATGAAAACGTCAACCTGAATTTATAAATTAAATATTCAGTCCTTGAATTGGCAAGAGAAAAATTGAGACAACTGTAAATAAAAGGACCTCACTGTAGAAAATAAATGTGAATAAACTCTCTTTAAAAGAAATAGGAAAATGTAAGTTTGATTGTGCAGAGCAGACTCAAATCTTGGCTTGGGTAGCACTGTGCCAGACTAGGGCAGAAAATGGAAGCACACATGGCTGGGGGAGTGCAGCAAGAAACAAAGCTCACTCACATGTATGAAACCAGGCAGAGCAGGTGAACAGAAATAGGTTAATTAACAGCATGAATATTAACAAGATCAATGGCAAAATCTGAAACTGCAACTGACAATCAGTGGGAAAAATAATAATATTCAAGTGCACCTAAGCTTAAATTTTTTTCCTTCTTTTCTGTGGTGAAAGATAACCAACAATCTTTAAATGAATTTTAACCACAAACTGAGCAGTGAGTGAGCCTTAAGAAGAGGGAAGCAGCTTCTTTGTAGCAGCTGCTCTGTGCCAGCAATGCTGCTAATTACTTAAACCCAGTGTTAGGATTCAGGGCACAGCACAGTTTATGATCCAAAGTAAGCAACAAGAGACACACCTTGATCCTAGGACATGATGGAAATGTTACTTCTCTCCTTGTCTGGGGTATTTTGGCAGTGTGACATGAAAAGGTGCCTTGCCATTTCATCCTAATAACAGACAGGCCTCCAGAGAAGGATAACTGGATGCTAATAATTGAATTTCACTCGTGAGGAATACAACATTTATATTGGATACTCAAAACCAAAACATTTCCATTCACAATTTGTACAGTTCCCAAACATAAAATACAACGCCCTGCTCTGAAAGCATGAACCCTGCATGCCCAATGAATCCATAGAACATTCTACCAGCCTTTGTCACTTCACACCTCACATTTCTGGTGTTGATGAATGAAACACAAACTGCCCAGCAGTAGTAACAAAGCAGTTAATGATCCAGGCACCAAGGAAAAGAAACAAAAAACTTTTTTTTTCCCTCCAGTTTGTCACTGCTTTGCAATATAACATTTACCATTAATTAATTACTGGAAGTATCCATTAAGACTCTTAACATTTAGAGTGAAAGTTCAGCATAAACTCAGGGTCACTGTTTACAGTGCTCTCTGAGCAAGCAGCCTTATTGCTTGGAAGTAACCATGAATGTTAAAAGGTACAAGGCAAGTATAACGAGGAAATGAAATACAGAACTCTAAAAATATCCTCCGATCTATGCATGTAGTGTGGTGTCTGACAAATTCAATTAAATATGTCATACATCATTCCTACACTGTTATTGATAGAGACATAGCAGTATTGAATTTTAATTATTCAGCTGGTATTGATCCCACAATAATCTGGTGAAAATCATTTCAGTTTGTCAGTACCCCTAGGAGACAACAGTTATTATCTAATTATAAATCACATGTGTCATTTGACAAAAGGTTAGGACTTTCTTTTTACACAGTTTTGCAGACAGATTCTCATGTATAAATCAGAGTGACATGATTGTCTGCAAATGCTAATTATTTTTTTCCCATTGAGCATCTATTCCATTACCATGACAGACTCGTAAAAGTGAGCTCTTAGTGCATGTAGCAAATTCCCAGACACACAACAAAGAGAAAGGAATTGGGATTTCAGATTTTTATTCCATACTGACCTTGAGCAAGCAATCATAACGCTCACAGGGTTTGCATTTTCCCCAAGGAGAAGAGTGGGACAATATTTGCAGTGCCCACTCTTGTTAAATGCTTTCAGATCCTCAGAGGAAAGCTGCTGAGCAGCAGCAAACTTTCCTTTTCAGTTTACATACAGACAAAGAGGCTGGCTAATAATCCCTCAGTGCTCTCTTCCAGAAATCTAGGTCTCCCTCTGCGCTGCACTGCCATCATCAGGGTCCTGTGTGACTGAAGCTATCCATCTGTTTTCTTTTCCCCCTTCAGATGCTGACTTTTAGCAGTGCTGATCTTTAGCAGATTTTGGGCCCAGAGGAGGGAGAATACATTCCCAAATCATGGAGTCAGTGCTAGCAACCAGCTTTTTCCTCTGATGAGAGCTGGCTTCTGGCTCAAGCACCCTCCACTGACCAGCAGCAGCAGCACAACCACACAGGCAGAGCCCTGCTCCGCTGGGAGAGCCAAGGGCAGCCAGGGCAGCTCCTCGGGGAAGGCAGGCAGAGGGAATCTTTACAGGCAATCCAACAGCCTCTGACAGACGCTATCCCTGCAGGGTACATTTATGTATAAGGAAAGAAGGTGATAAAAGTGCCTGATCATTGCTCCCTAAAACACAATGACTTAAACAACTGCACTGATGGTCTGTAATAAACACACCCGTTCAGTGCCATTCTGGGACTCCCTTTTTCCCCACACATGCCTTGAACTTTATGATACAGAAATAAGGATAAAATAAATGATCAGTGACAAATGGCCTAAACTGAGAACATGAAATCTGAAAGGGGAGGTTAAATATTTGGAAAACTGGAAGTGTTCTCCTTTAGATTTGAATTTTATGTGATTTGAAAATGCCACTATTGAGTCAAGGACAATTTAGAGGCCAAAGAAATTTTTCAGATGAAACAAGGGACACTTTGGAAAATCAGGTCCAAATGAGAAACACATGAAAGCCATCACTTGATGCTCACTGCAGTCTGCAAGCCCTGGGTGAGCTGTGGGACCCACTTTATTCTGTGAGGCAATGTTCTCACACTGGCACCGGAGATCTCCAATATTGTGACATTTCCTGCAGTTCATGGATTTCAGAGACTCTGCAGGGAGAGTGACTACAGTCCTTCCTTCCCCAGCACACTCCTGAACTGAAGGGCCTCTCAGAAAAAGGAAGACACACCATTAGCAATAGCTAGATTAGCACCCAGCCTATGCACTTTGCAGGAGTGAGGGACTGCCAGGGTCTGCCGTCCACGTTATTACCAGAGACTTGTAACAATACAAGAGGTTTTAAGTACTTGGTGGCTTAAGTTCTAGCTTGAACAGAGAATTGCCATGGTATAACCCCAAGACTTGCTTTCATTTCATCTCACAGAAAGCAAAAATATTAGGCAGCATTAAAAGCTCTTCTAGCTAACCTTTGCAAAGTCTGTCTTAGTATAACTAGGTGAAGTCAGGACTGTGTTCACTCCCAATTACTTATCCACTCTTCTTTTTCTTTCTTTTAATTACCCCAAAACTCTCACACATAAAATAATTCAACCAGACACTGCCAAAAAGAGAAAAGCTCCAGCATGACTCACTTAAGCTGCAACACAATTCCTAGTCACTTTTCATACTCAAGCTACTTTCACCTCCACCATCTAAAATAAAAAGCTGTATGTCCCAAGCCACCTTGCTTCTTTTAAAATACTTCATTTTATTACTCCTTTCAATCATTGTATGTCCTTTCTGTTTTCAGGCTTTTATTTATAAAATGTCAATCTATGACCATTCCTTTTTAATAATTAACCTCACATATTCATAACTACCAGGGGTTTACTTCTTACTCTGAGCATAACTTCTCATTCTGCTTCCTCTTTAGAGTATTCTATGTTGTGCCAAAACTTTGTGAACAAATAAATGCCCTGGGAAGCACAGAGTCTCAGCAGGGTGCACAGACATGTGTAGCTACTCTATGAACATGGATAATACAAAGCCAAATGGGAAACTCCAGAATATACCTAAAGGAAAATAATGCCAAGAAATGTCAGGCTCACCACACCGCATTTCTTCTGTTCTGGTTGCAGAAACATTTGCCTTGCCCACCACAGCCAAGTTCTGTCAGTCCAAGCCCACCTAGAACCCTAGATCAGACTTACACACCCATCAGCACTAACCCACAGGTCACAGGTGGTGATGCAGAAAAGCACCATTTCCTTCCCAGCATGGCAACCCAAAGACCTAAGGAAAAGACAAATATTCTCACAACTTGCCACCCAAAACTGAGGTGATACCTAGCAACAAGGGAAAAATTCTGTGAACAAAACAAAGAAGAAAACCTACCTGTTAATTTTGAGGTAAATACAAAGTTGTAAAGAAACTCATCTTTTACACAATCCAAGGGGTTTTGAGGAATTGAGGACCTGTGTGCTTTGACAAGGTTTGACGTGCTACAAGGGTTGAACTACCCCAGACAAATGACTCCATGTCACAGGCATGACCAAAACCCACTGACTGGGTAATGGCAGCTCACAGGCATACAGCAAATCTGCATCCAATCATAGGGAAAAATAAAGGCAAAATTAGAGCAGGACTGTGAAGCCTTTGGCTTGGAGAACTTTGACATGGATGCCATCCATCAAATCCCCTACTATACATGAACATGACATCAGATCCAGGCAAAAACTAATATTTTTTCATCATTGTGCCACTTGGCTTTGTTTGACATGTCTGATTGTGTGATTTTTTTTCTCCAAAATTTCAGCTGTTATTCAGTCATGTTTCTTTTAAACATTTTAATTATAACACCATATTTCAATATTCCATAAGTGCAGTATCGATGTTTAGAGATTAACAGAACAAATAATACACATTTCCAAATGGCATATGATAGTGTTTGGTAAATAAAAAATGAGATACCATCAGTGCTTTTGGGTCCTAACATAGAACAGTAACTTGCATTTACTCTAAAAATGTTGCTGCTGCATCTCAGTGCATTTTTATATCCACTTGTCTTCGTAGAATATGTGATATGATCATTTCAAAACTATGAAGGGCTCAGGAGAAGTTACTGAGTGAAACACTACATGTGACAGACCAGAAGAGACCCATCCTGGCCTTAAAGCTGCTGTACTCAAACTGTTCATAAAAAACTTAACTTCCTTTTTTTTCATATGTATATATCCTTTTCTCCTGATGACTTCAGCATTAATGAAAACAAGCTAAACCAGAAGAAATTAATATGTTCAACAAAGCAATCCTAACATTATGGAGATAAAATGGAAATAATCAGAAAGACACTTTCCACTGAAATAAAACATGCAGAAGAGTTTGCAAATTGTAGCAGCATATTTCTAAACCAACACCAAACAAATCTGAATTCTGGTCAAATCTCATATTTGCTGGTAGAATGTACAAGCTTTTTCATCTGATATCTGTATTATCAATTGATCTGCTTTAGAGTGGTGCATAATAAACAAGTAATAAGAGCCAAAAAAACTGCAGAGCTCCTCTAGCAAACCAAGTGGCTTTCTGATGTCCCTGCTGACATTGTTTCAAAAGAATTGTGAGAAGTGATGAAGACTCACCCTGAGAGACAAGACAAAAGATGTGGTTGGATGGTAACAGCTGCTCCTCCTCCCTTCCTGCTGGTCATACAGGAAACATTACCTAGCCAGAGCTGTGAACCCATCACATTCAATCACTGAATTAAAAAGTAGTTGTTTTCTGAGAAACATCCCAGTGAATTTATTTCTCTCTACTGAATGCTGGCCAGCTCTCCTGCACTGCCACTGCCACACAAAGCTTCAGGAAGAAGATCCAACAGAATCAGGAATATGTGCAAGGTACAAAAGGGATGATAAGGGCATAACCCCAAACCCTTGGTGTACTCCACTGCTTTGAACAGAAGCAAAAGTATTACTGGATGAACAATTTGTCCCAATTCACTGTAGGGCCATGGGGAGGTGGAGAACATTTGCTGTCTGTGCCACTGATGAGCCAGCCTCATCATCCATGATGCATCACTTCCCAGTCTGCTTCAGAAGGAAAAAGGATGTTCTCATGTTCAAGTCATGCCCAGTGTTCCTAGCAAAAGATGCCTAAAAAGCCTACAGATGCAGAAATATACCCTGGGCAGAATTCATTATTGGCTTCAGTGTCCCAGAGAAGGAGCCCACCAAATCAAACAAAGCTGATATCAGGAAGGTAAACACTTAAGAATGTTCTACAATTACAGACCAGGTTTTGAGGCATGACCAGTTTTACTCAGGATGGGCCTTAAGCAAAGGCTTTATGAATTTTTATAGAGAAAACCAGGATCCTATCAGTGCAGTAAGCAAACTCTGATGGCAAAATTCACCAAGCATAAAATTGCTTTCAGCTCTATTTATCTGGAGGCAGAGTGGACTAACCTGGGTTGAAAACCAGGTTCTTCCCACACCCTCCAACAGGTATCTCAGGGCTCACAACAACTACACCAGCTCCTCTCTCTGAACTGTGCTGTCATTTTCATTCTACTTTTAGGGCTGGATTTGGTAGTTCCAAGATAAAGTTCTTAAAAAAGGACACCAAAATTAAAAATTCTCCACAGCTGAAATGCAAGGGTTGCTGCCTGAATTACAGCAAACCACCATTCTTCAGCTTCTTGTACTGGTTTGGCTAAAGGAAAGCCTCAGACTCCAGCTTTATTCACAGGTTGCTGGCTGAAACTTCTGGAAGTGTTCATAATTCCCTTACATTTTAGCCCACACCACCTGCCCTAAGACTCATACTGATGCATAACAGATCAGGCAAAAAATGGAAATACAACAAAGGAGCGAAAAAGACAAGATCTTTGCTCTAAATTCTTATAGGGAGTTGGTTGTGAGTTTTGACTAATCTTCAGAGTCTCACCTGATATTTCCTAACCCAAATTATTGTATGATCTACAGGGCTGTTTTTCACTCCTCTGATAACTACAGCTGCTGCTGGGAGGTTCTCCAGGACTTTCCTGTGTACTGCCCTGGTCCTGCTGCACCTGAGCATCCCTTCCCAATGCCTCCACTGGATTTTCAGAACTTCAAGTCTTTTTTTTTACCATTGAAACCTTGTGAGACCACATACATTGTTCAGTAGGTGAACATGATCTTGTTTACTGCCTTGTGCTCCAAGAGCCTTCCACCACAGGACAGGATTAAAAACACACAAAAAGCAACAGCCTCAATCAGGCCAGGATGGACAAGGACAGCAGAGCCTTGATTTTCAGGCTGCCTTGATTTTCAGATGCTTTATGACACAGGACAGGAAATGGAAAGGACTCCATTTCAGGCATAATGATAAGCTGCATAAATTGACTGAGTTGTTTGCTATAAAATGACTCATTTCTGTCTCTAAGTAATTTTCTATAAATAATAACAATGCAATTTATGGGGTTATTTTTCCTCTTGACTTATGACTTTATTGCACTCACTTGACCCATTCACATACCCCAACTGAACTGTGCAGGAACTTCTGCAGTGACCCCAACCACTCTGCCCTTTTCCTCCCAGACCCCCACGAAACTGAAACATGGGAAAATAGCTCTGTCATTCAATTTACAGGTGCAGCCAGGGATCCAGTTCCTCTGAAATCCTCCACGATTACTTTCCTTGATCTGTTTCACTCCAGGGGTGAAGAAGAATGCTTTGCATTCACTTTCTTTTTCCACTTCTATATTGAAGGAAATGAAGCCACATTCATTCCAATTATTAGTACTATCTAAAACTTTTCCAATAACGAGGCATATAGACAGCTAAACATGCACAAACTAATCAGCTTTTACTGCCTGATAAAGTGTCACACTTATCGTGTTCCCTGATCAGCCAAACTTATTAGTTCACTGCATATGACAGCCACAAATTCGCATCTATTATCCATTGTCTGGAGATTTAAAAGCTTCCTGTTATGCAGAGATTATCCATCAATGGAAGCAATTCTTGAGGGAGAGAAAAGAATATGTTAGTTCAGTGCTAGCTTTTCTAGGCAGGCCTTGTTGGATTTATCATCCTAATCTGTTACATTGACTGAAACCATTGCAGCTGTCTTTATCTAGCTATCTCAGAAGTGATTGGCAATGTAGTAGTAATAATTTTACTAAATATTCTTCTGGATCCTTAAGAGCATAAGTCCAGTGGAGCCTCTTTTTCTTTGCTTTAACAATTTTTCAGTATGTGCTAGTAAAATCACAGGTACCTGGGCAGGTATGAAGTACCTTTGGGTGGTGCAGTGCCTGGAAATCAAAGAAACTGCTTCATCCTGCCCATTAGGGAGGGAGGGAGCAGAGGTTCCAGGACAGGGCAGGCCCTCATCCCTCTGCAGATCATGGGGAGCCAGAGACTTTACCTTGCTCATTAATTAGGTCTTAATCCTTTACTTACACCTTAGAGAAATGGAATAAAGGTGAAAAATTGCTTTGAAGACTTGGGTTGAGCTTCTTGTTCTCCATCTCCTCCCCCTGAAACAAGAGACTAGATCATCTCTGCTCTTCCACTCCAGTCAGTGGCTCCCACTACCCACAGTTTTGGTGAAGCAATCTGTCCTCTCCTCTTCTCAACCGTGTGCTTTTACATCCTAACGCACAGACGTGCAGTCAGTCTCCAAAAATAAATTACAGATAATCTTTATCTAGTTACATATATTCCGAGCAGAGAAAGCAACAACTGGAAGTTGGAGCCTCACAGTTTATCTAGCAAGCATCGGGACTAACCCACACGGGGTTCTAGGCTGGTATTTTCTTGATTATGCCAGTCTCCTCCTCATTATTACCTTCAGCCAGGAGTGGGAAGGAGAGAAAGAAAAAGGCTGATACTTATTCCAGCCATGAATCAGCAAACAGAAGATAATATATGAGCATTCAGGCTGGCATCTTCCCTAAAGAGAATAATTGTGGCAAGCTTGCTTGGCCTTCTGCCACTTCGTACTCCTGAAAAGAGTCTGCATGGCATTTCCTGCCATCCTGCCCCTCCAAACGAGCATGGAGAGTTAGCGTAATTGTGCTCTCTAACAAGCCGAAAAGAGGGAATTAGCTGCCCTTTGCTTTCTGCTCAGGTCAGCTAATCCTGGAGGCGGTCAGGCAAGCTGCAGAGAGAACGTCACACAGAGCTGTCAGCAGGGTGAGTGCAGCAGCAGCACTTGTACCAACTGCCCCCAGAGCTGCAGTGTGAGGCAGGACCAGGGGACAGGGACAGCTGGGTTAACAGGGCTGCAGGGTGGGTAAGCACCCCTTTCGTAGGCCCACAGCAATGAAAGGAAAGCTGAAGAATTAAACTCATTCTCTCGATCTGCTCAGAAAGAACTGAACTACAGACTGAAAGTTTCAAAAAATGAGATGGGAACTGGCAATGCAATTCTCAGTTATATGTGCATAGACTATAAAATCGCTATTCCATTTCTCCATTTCCTTTCCATATTTCCAAGCATATATGCCTAATGTAAAGCAACATCTAGATTGCAAAACTCAACATGCTTAAGGTGATGTCTTTCATAAATATGTTAGAGCACCTAGTGATGTTTTTCATGCCCTTGTAACATTGGTGCTGCTGCTGAATAAACACCTGCTTTGGCTAACCACTGCACCTCCCTTGCTTGTTCCAATTTCACAAATACTAATCCATCACTGAACCAAATCAAAAGCTGTAGCAATCACAGAGCACCTCTCTATGGCAGCCAGGAAGAGGCAGGATTTCTGGCAAAAGCATGGATTCTCCACAATGGATTTTTGATAACCAGTAACAAGAAGTAAAACAGCAGAAACATCTACTTAATTCTCAGTGATCATACACTACAAGATTGTGTGACAAGTGAAAGAAATGGAGAAAGCAGCAGCAACTTTGCTGTGATAAGCAGTGCTTTCATGCTTTGCAGGACCCCCTTTTGCCAACCACGCTGGTCATTCACAAAGGCAGAGCCATTTAACTGGTGGAGAAAGAAAAATGTTACCTGCATTTGCACAGGTATAGCTGAGTGGTCCAGCAAATAGTGCGACAAAAGGTCACTATTGTTCATTGTCCTGTTGTGACAATTGGCCTGTGCAGCTCAAGCACTGCCATTCTTGAGCACAAGGGAATTAAGAGTCACAAAAATTTTATTGTAATTTTTCCGGTAAATCTCTTCTAAAAGCCACGAACCAACCAGGATGAACCAGAGCTGCCATATACTACCACTTTATGTGAAAATTATAAAAGATACCGTGTGAAGAAATTAATTCTCTCCAATTTAGTGACTGGGAAACTGAAGCCAAAAATAGTAATGACTGCTTTGGAGCTGTCACCCAGGTCCAAACAGCAGCCTGGTGTCTCATCCCTCTGCTCCTGCAGTTTATTCTTCACATTACACTGCCCCTTGAGACTAAGCAATATTTATAAATAGTTAGACTAAATATTTATAAGAACTGAAGTATTTAGAAGATGAGAACATTAAAGCAAGGAAGAAAAAAAAGAAAGAAACAAAATCTTTTGCAAATTAGAAACAAATCACCCCTGCTGTTAAATAGTCTGTAACCAAGGGTATTTCGCCATTCTCTCAGGTCTTTTTCACCCAAACTGTTTAGTTCCAGGGGGGAATCAGCTTTACAGGTTTAATTCAGTCTGTGGAGGTAACAAAAGATAAGCCATTCATTGAGACCATTTCCCGGCTCTGCTCATGAGACTTGAGCCAAGTTCTGCCCTGGAGAAGAGGCACACCAATCTCTATTGACAGCAAAAATACAGAGAGATGCAAGTCCCAATTTAATTGTGACTATTTAAATCACTGCAAAATAAACTGTTTTCCCAGGAGCATCATGAAAGAAAATGGAAGTCAAAACTATTTTTTATTCAAGTAAACAAACTGGAAGAGTAGACAATCTTGTTAATGAAACACGCTGAAAATAGCTGAAAGAATAATGCCAAGAGTTGCAAACAAGACACGCTATAGAATGCGGAGCGGCAGCTGATTAGCAGTTCCGTCCTTATTTTCTAATGGCATGTAATTAGCGGTTTCTTAAAGGAGATGCGTATGGCATTTCTTCAAACTAAGCACAGGCTCTGTTTGCTAAAGGCATGCGGCTTCATTCTTATCTCAGACGTGTTGCAGTGCCAGGATGTGCCCTTTCTTAAGGTTGTGTTCTCAAAGAACTACTCTACTGCATTTCAACACCACTAGGCTCATTCTCTGAAGTCTTTTAGAATGTCACAGAAAGGAGTATTTTTTAACATTTCAACCGTTATCTTTTAGTAAAAAAGAATGCATAATACGAAGAGTATATTTGCCAAGGAAGCTGACTGATTTATTTGAATATTTGCACAGCTTTTGCAGCAAATCTCCTTCACTGTTTCTTCTGCATTTTCAGATCAGAGGAAAAAAAACCCAAGTATTTCAGTAGCATACAAATGGAGCAAACAATACTAACCCCAAGGGAGTGGGGAGGAAGAAAAAGTCTACAAAGCCATGCAGGAAGAACAGAAAAGAAGTTTTTAACCGAGTAAGGGAACAATTTCATGCAATCATGGACCTTATTGCAACAGAGTTAGTATAAAGCAACACAATATAAGTTGTCATGCAGCTAAATTAAACATCAGCAAAAAGTAATGACATAATACACCTTCCTGGTGAAGAGTGAACAGAACATTCAGAGAGTTACAGCATGGCATGCACTTAAGTCCATGTCAGCACAAGTCATCTTACTGCTCACATTACCGATTATCTCAATCAATACAACATTTTTTTCCACCCCAAAATGAGCTTTCCTATTGATATTGGAAATTCCACTGTGCATCCTAATGCCTACAACAAATAGAAGGAGCACATGTGCACCACATGCCACCACATGTGGCTCACTATTCCTCCCAGGGCACATTTCTCTGCACAACAAAGGCATCAAGCTTCCACACTGAGGTCCTCCAGAATGCTGGAACTATTGCCATCCAAATTCAAACACCCCAAATGGTATGGAGCTTGTATCTGGGCAAAAGTCACATGCATGGATAGAATTTCAGCTTGGAAAAATCCCACAGAGAATTAAATTTGGGATTAAGCTGCGTCTAAACAAACCAAGGAATGAAACATGTTTACCTCTCTAGTTTTTTTCTCCCCATATTTCACTAGACATACCCCTCACCTCACCCAAATATTTGTGACAAGGAAAAGCATGAAGGCTGAGAAGCTTTAACTGTCTTGTTCTGCCGTATTTGCAATTGCTTTTTCATTTGGAAGTGTCAAACCACCCATTTCCAACTAATTGCAGGAAAAGCCATGGAAACGGAATCAGAGGGAAACTGCTTTGTTCCACCTGGCTCCCAGAAAGAAGCAATCAGCCCCCCTGGGCAAGCCTGGCTGGGAAAGAGTTGAGATGACACCCGTGGGATGTCCCCTCCTCCAGACCCTTTCCTGGAAGCACAGGCATGCAGCTCTGCTGTGACACCGTTCTTGCCATCTCCATGCAGGAATGACAGGGACAAGTAGAGGCTCTCAGGGGCACAAAATGCTTTCTCTTGTATTCCTGCACAGCCACTTAGATCCAAACCTCAATTCCCAAAGCTTCACGCAGATAAGCAAGAAAGTCAGCAGTTCCAATCATTTTCATAGGTAGACATCAGAACAGAAGTGAAAATACCAAAGCCAAGGCAGAACAGAACTGAAAGATGGGAGACAGAACAGAATGCCTTGGAGCTATCTTTTCCACATTCCCTTTCCAATCTGTATTACCAACTTTTCTGTTGAGATATACCAGAATTTTGCATATTGTCAGGTATTTGAGGAAGCAAAACATGTCAAAGCACATAATATCACATTTTATCTAGCAGAATACTTTATTCTACTGGCAGAAATATGCATTTTCCAATTTCTTAAATTGTATGTGTTGCAGCTGATTAAATGTCTAACTAAAGATTTGCTTCAGGCAGATGGAAAATGCTCTAAAAATCATCCATCAATGAGATGCAGTGAAGGACAGACAAGTGCAGTAAGGGGTATCCACATGTGCACCCAGCAGTGTCTCACTCGATGGGAAGAGGCATTGCAGGTTTCTCAACAGTGACAGCAGCTGGGCATCAGGCAGGGACCTGGCTCTGCAGCAATGGGACCCCAGGTGGGTGGGCCCCCAGGCTGCTGGGCAAGACACACATACCTCAGGTACCACTGGGGCACCACTTTTTCACTCTCCTCCTTAGAAGAGGACCTTATATCATGCTCTTCCTCCACAGAGCAGAAGCCAAGTTAGAAGGAAAAGAGGCTCCTCTTAGTGACATGGTCAGTGGGGGACAGCCAGTGGTGTCCAATGCTGACCATTTCTCAGTTTTACCTGGGAGCACAGTGCAGCTGAAGGCCTGCAGGTACTGCAAGAATAAAGTCTTCCTTTGTGACATAGTATGGAAGAGATTATGACAGGTAAGAAACCACTACCCTTTTTAAAGTTGGGGAATAAAAAAAATAAAAATCAATTCCCTCTTGAAACACTTTTTCCACAGACACTCCTACCTTTGGGGTTCTAGCAAAACTTCTGGAGCCAGAATTCACAAGCAGCAAAGTACCACAATGTAGAAGTAGAAAACAAATGGATCTGCTGTTTAACTCACCTTGTTAGTGACCTAGGAAGCTCATTACAATTCTGAAGGCTTTCCTTTTGACTCTGAGCAGGCGTCTTACACACACAGCCACAAGTGAATTTGTAGATAAAATCAGGTACTGCAACCATATGCCTCGAGTCTTGGTGCTGGACTCAGGATCCTGCCCTTTTTTCCACTGCTTGTGCAATACTCAAAGACAGACCAGGCCAGCATGGATTTTGCCACAGCAGGTTTTCACTCACTATGGACTCATCACATTCCAAGAGCTCATTGGAAGTCACAAATAGAAGGACACCTACCTTGGTGATACATTTCACACAGAATT
Organism: Lanius collurio; assembly: GCA_020086605.1. Taxonomy (NCBI): domain Eukaryota; kingdom Metazoa; phylum Chordata; class Aves; order Passeriformes; family Laniidae; genus Lanius; species Lanius collurio. The sequence continues at coordinate 1,083,056 of JACBWW010000057.1, read as the reverse complement.
AATCTGGATACACCATCTCAGTTCTGTGCTGAGCCAAGGCAGAATGCTTTACGCTGGAAAGCAGAATTAAACTAAAGACATGAGTCAACCATAAATCTTCAACCATCTTCAGGGTGAGGTGGGTTCTAAGCAGACTTTTTGGATCATAAATTTTGATGGGTCACCCAACCCCTTACTAAGCACCTATCCTCAGCTTGGGCTCTGGTCTCAATTCTTTGTCTGTCAGAGAGGGTGAACAGAATTTGCTGTGGGGGTGGAGGTAAAATATTGAAAGAACATCAATTGTAAGTAGCTGTGAAATCCTGAAATCCAACAAATTGAACATTAGTATGTTAGCTTAGATAGAGAGTATACTACTGGTTAAAATTATTTCTGGTGTACAGTGTTAAAGTCTCTCCATACAGCAGCATATGAATTTTAAGACTAATTATTTTTAATGACTGTTTGCTTCCAGATGTAATACAACTATTATTACTCTAATTACCCATTATTACTGTAACAGTATTCAAAAACTCCAGCATTCAAAAACCACAAACCACTTAGCAAACAAACATTCTTTTCTCACTGGGCAGCAGCTTTCATTATTTTGTCCTTCATGAAATTACTTACTGCCACTGCCTCATTCTTCACAGCTATCTTCTGCAGAAAGGAAAACACCCCAAACAAACAGCTAATCAGGATTAAAATGTCTTCCTCTGAGTTTCTACCATAAGGATCACTCTGTTACTACCCAGAGCAGCTTGCCCTACCTGGCCTTCCAGGCTGTGCTTGTGGCACTGTTCTGCCTATGCTGTACCTGAGTCAACAGGAGGGAAAGTAAAGCAGGTTCTGAGACACTGATGGAAGAGAAACCTCCTGCCTATGGAGCAAAAGCTGCTGCTGGAAAAGATCTCAGTGAGCAGCTCGTGTGCTATGTACAGCAGAGCCGTAGGTGCTCTCCATCAACAGCAGGACACAAGGCAGCATGAGATGCTCTGCTAGGACTGGGGGACTTAAATCCTGCTTTTATCATAGGATTAGATACTACAACCACTGTGGGCCAGCTGTTTTTTATCAAGAAAAAAGAAGGAGCACAGCACTCCTCTAGAAATACACTTAGCATGAAAAACTCATTTATTCCCAGCAGTTGTTTACCACTCTGCACCTTTCCTACAGCAAGTGAGGAAAAAAGACAGGATTTGAATGTGGAACAGCTTAAATGTTACAGTGGAAATGGAGGCTGGGGTCTGGATTCACTCCCCAGATCTACTGCAAGAAGTTTTGTTCCTCTCCTGCAGCTCTGCAGTGCTCTGCAGAAAGCAGAGATACCTGTGTGCCTGGTGATCACCTGCTAATGCCAGGGTTAATGGGAAACCTCATCTGCAGGAGACTTCAGAGTGGGAAGAGCTACTGACCATCATTGCCCAATGTTATCAATTTCATTCATTTTCACCAAGGAAGCTTCCAGTCATCCTCCTTACTGGTAGGACCAACCTACTGGAGCCAGTCCTCAGCACTGCTGAAGTCACCTGAGCTATGAGCACACACCTAATGCCAGGGTTATGGCATGATATGAGCCAGACTAAAAGCACCAGCGTCCCCTGGCCAGATCCTGCCTCTTTACTTGCTGCAAGGCTCTCCCATCTGCCACTAACACTCACCTGTCCTGAGGAAAGGAAAGCTGGTCACAAGAAGAAAAATTAACAAACTCAAAACTAGGTGGCTTGGCCAGGTCAAGTGTTGGCTCCAAGACTGTCACTGGATGCAATCCTGGAAGGGGGAGAAGGTGCAACAGCCTCTGTCCCCAGGCACAGATAAATCACACACCTGAAATGGAAGTAGCAGAAACCCACTGTTAAAAAATTTATATTTAAAAGCAGGAGCTGGTGAACTTCTTTTCATTCATTTAAACCGAACAAAATAGGTGGTCCTGATTTTCAACACTGTGTGTCCATGAGGCCCTCCTGTCTCCCTGCCTTTGGCTGGAAAAAACTCCATGCTCTGTCCAGACTGGGATCAGCACAGCAGCCCTGAGGCAGTGGGTGCTTGAGCCCCCACATTCCTTCTTGATAACTTAGGCATGACTGCATAGTTCCATTCCTTTTGTACAATGAATTCATGTAAAGCTGCGATTTAATTTCTAAATCAAATGTCTTTCTAGTGTCAGCCTGGCACAAGGGGCACCCCTAGGTACAGCCTGACCCTGCCAGGAGAGGCTGGCCTTGCCTCTGACCCAGCAGAGCAGAGCACATGCCAGTATTCCTGATCACTGCAGCCCTACAGCTGTGTGGGAACCCTCACCACGGAATGGATTGATTGTTATTTTGAGTAAATTGGGGTTGGTTGTGCAGAGTGAAAGAAAAACTGTTCGGTCTGGATTTACAAGAAGAGAAACTGCTCAGGAAGCCGAGCAGCCCCCATCACAGCAGCTCAGCTGGGGCCAACTCCCAGGACAGGGACAGGGACACAATTCCCCTGGGGACAGAGACTGAGAAATGGCCGCACACTTGTTCCTCTCTGCACAGCATTTAGTGCATTTTCACCTCCAGAAATCTTCCTGTCCTCTGGCACACCTTTTGAGCAGTACCTAAAACCTCAGGCAGGAGCAAAGGATAACACCTTCTAGAAGTACAGAGAAGTAATAAACTATAGTTGTACATATTAGATATGCATACATATATGTAGATGGATAGATTTGTCATATATTTGAGCTGTTGTGAGACTATTCCCCCTAAAAATAACTCTAAGGGACACAGGGGTTTCACCAGCCACCTTGCAAGAAATCACATGCTTTGGATATAGAGAAGGTGGATTTATAGAGTTGTTTTATTTCCACCAAGTTTTTTCCATGTTTCATAAAGCAGAATATGGTGTAATTTATTGCTTGTCTGGCATCTTTCGCACCAAAAAGATTACAAAAATGTTTCACTGCCAATTACAGTTAGCCAGCCTCACTCAAAGCAGAGCTAACACTGAACCCACACAAGCTCAGAAGTTCATGGACAGATGAAAAATCTCAAAGCTCAATTACTTTTCAGGGACAGAATCCTAAACATCTTCCTCCTAACCATATCCTTCTCAGAAGGAAGTATCTGAAAGCTGAAAAGCTCCACAAAGATGGCTTGAAAGGAAATCTCTGAGGCAGGCTGGCTCTGCAAAATCATGTAACAGAGTATTCCCAGGTATAGCATGCAGGCAGGGAAAAAATAAAGGAAAAAAAAGAAAGCTTTTCTCCTCTCTCAATATGGCAATGATGGACCAGAACAATGAGCACAGTTAGAGTCACAGGATAAGAAAAAACTGGCTAGGGCAACACAGCAGGGAAATTTTTAAATGAGAAGGATCATTTTTGTTTGACTTCGAAAGGAGAGGATATGACAATCCTCAGCCTGGTGTGGAGATATTTTTATTGCTTGACTTTTACATGAACCTATAAAGCTAGTATTTGGACAGTAAGAATATATTTCAGACATGTATCAGTATGTCCATAGTGTGGCTGGCAGGGACTTGCAGCTTCTTGATTCCAAGCCTCAGGCAATAACGCCCTGGGTGACGTGTGTGTGTCTGTGTGGAAGCACTGATCGTCCATCAGGAAAAGGCAAATCACAATGCTCAAGTGCTGACTTCAAAATCCAGGAGGTACACATGGCACTGAGACCTTTTTCCCCTAAATAAAGGGTTATTCTTCTTCTTTTGGTTGAAGCCACAGACAATATATAAGGTTTTGAAGTCTCAGCTTTAATTAGAGAGTTAAAGAAGCATATCTTCTTTTGTTAAAAGGACAGGCTGTATTGAATGTGTGACAATGAACCTGCTTCCAGGACAACCACCAGAGATGTTCTGCAAGGAACTGTGGAGAAGGATGACAAAGAGCTCACTCTTCACAAACATTGCCATCTTTGCACTTTTGTGACTCATCTCCTACTGATTTTAGTAGTAAGAAAAACTTAAATGCAAATTCTATTTCTCATCCAGTTTTATCAAAGACAACTTCCAATGTTAAATCCATAGTTAGTCAATATTTAAACATTTTCAATACTGAGGAAAGGAAGAGATGTTCATGCAGAAACTTATGGGGCTATTATCACAGAAGTAAAATACTTCAACCCATGAAAGATATTAGATCTTTGGGACAGGGCTGGCTTAGTTCTCACAAGTGCTGCAGATAAGAGTTAAAGCAGATACTTCTTTATTTAATAGAGTCCCCTGCAAAAATATGCCAGTCAAATACTGTGCCTTGCACTGAGAGATGCCCTTGTCTAGCACTGTCAGAGAACAGTGTAAACAGCACAATTCAGTCTTCTTCCTTGGCACACAGCAAACAGCAAGCAAACCCTACAACAAGGGCAAACAATCCCAGTGAGCAGCGTGATTAGGTTTGCTCTGAAACACCTGCACATAAATAAAGACAAAGAGTGTGCAAGCTTCTATTTCCCTCTCTGGGAAAAAGAAAACACAAGATCTGGCAAAGTCTATCCCTAGTGTGCTGATACACAAGGATGAAATGACCCACGCCGCAAGAAAATGTAAACAAGCCAAAAGAAATGACAAAAATCTTACATTTAATACTACAGCCTATGTTTTCTTGACTACTGATTTCAGACTAGGTTTTCAAAGGCTGGTGTCTAAAAGAACAAATAATGATCTTGTCAATGCAACCTCAAAGACTGTATCTGAAAAATAATGCAAAGAGGGTTTGGCTAAGGATGAGCTTGAAATGCAGCCTCTGGGGAATCGGCTTTTTCATGAAATTTTAAAGATGTGCATAAAATAGCAGTTTATATTGTGTGCTTAGAATTGTGTGGATTCAAGTAAGAGTAAAAAACACTTTCTTTGTACCCATTTGTTACTTGAAAGAATGAGCACTGGCAATCTGGATACTTAAAAATAAGATTAACCCAAACCTGGGCAAAATTCCTTATCGTCCCCCTCTTCCAAGGTGTTTGCTCGACCCCAACAGTCAGCCTACTCTAACTGAAGGTGCCCTGAATTTCAGAAAATGTTATTTTCATTGAGTAAAATACACAATTGTTCTTAAGGATTGAAGTTTTAAGAGTTGGGCACTTAAAGGCCAGCAGTCTTGGATGTGCTGGTTCAGACTGGAATTTGCTGCTGGAAAATGCAAGCTGGACTTTGTAACAGCTGCTGGGACAACCTCTGGGCAGAGCTGGGGGTGCTACTGGGACCTGACAGCAAGCCAGTGTTACTCTTCCCAAAGGTGGTGTTCCTTACTGTGCCAGACCTTCCCACCCCTGTCCTCTCAGCTGTTGCTGTTCCCTGTAGGAACTGCTGTGCTTTGGTACAGAATGATGGGCTGCAGCAGGGGGCATCTCCAGCAGAGGTAAACTGGTGCCTAGGCTGAATCTCAGTGACAAAACCAGCACAAATCCCTCTGCCTTGTGGACAAACAGCATCACTGACTCAGTCCCAGCATTCTCAGGATTGTTTAATTCTCACATTTTAATTTCACCATTATTCACACTGTTCCACCTACTCTTGTAATTATTTACCACCAAAAAAAAAAGAAAACCAACAACAATGAAGCTCCTCAAATAAAATCAGAATATTGCAGTTATTCCCCTTTGCCAGTTAGTGCATCACATGGAGCCTTGCTTTGATTTCCTTGACTTAAGGACCAGCCAATTTGCTGCAATGCTGCACAAAATAAATCACTAACCTCATAGAACAACAAAAGGAGGACATTTAATGAGTCAAAGACAATATTGCATTACCAAAACAAAAATTAAAGGAACTAAACTGTTCATTTAAAATAAAATTTGAAAGCTTTACAGAGCCCAAGAAAACAAAAAAGCCATACATGAAGGAAATAAAATGATTCCAGCCATAGAAATACAAATGTTATTGGTAGAAAACATAACAGGGCTTTTTGACAGAACACCACTGAATGAAAGCACGAGAAGCAAAAACTGGATGAAAGGAAGAAAGGATGAGAAAGATGAAAGAAAAGATGAGAGCTGGGTGAAAAAACAGGAAGGTCATTTCCTTTATCTAGACGTGCTAACTTCAGTGTTCAGAAACAAAGGCAGCAACTGTTCTTTGCAAAATTGTCTCCAAGGACTCTGTAGCCCATTTGGTGATATTTTTAAAAAATAGTTTGAAGAAAAAGAAAACTACATTCTTTAATGTCACTCAGCAGTAGTTCTGCAGCTGGGGATTTCTGTTCATACAATGGTTTAAAGTTTTTTCTGCTCTAGTTATTTCATTACAACCATAGGATTTATTACATGGTAATTCCCCGAGCCCTTATAAATCTATTTGGGGATAGGAGGGGGGTTGTCTTATGATTCCAGTCTGGCAACAAATTTTCCATATAAAATTTAATCTATTGTATCTCACTTTTGTATAATCAGATCATTAAAATGCATTGCTAATATGTAAATCTGAGCTAACCTCATTACCATAATTATGCTCCATAATTATTGAATAAACAAGCATTTTAGAGTTTCTGAAGTCTGCTGAGAATGCTTTTCCAGTTTGGGAGTGGCTTTAATTATGTGCTTCCTAATCATTATTATAAACCTTTGTGGCAATCCTGCTATGTGATTGTTTTAAATGCTGCTCCTAATCTGGCAAGGACCAAAGGTTGGTGTGCTGTGAGCACATCAGACAGATCCCTCAGTCACAGCCTTCCTGCCAGCCTCCACATGAATTAGTATTACTGTTTAATTTATACACAGGGCTTTGCTCACAAGCCTTCATGCATTTTAAGGAATTATAGGCAATGAGTCAAATTCTGCTTTCCCCTCTGGAAGTAGAATTAGTGAGTGAACATCTCTGTGTGTGACATAAGTTTATTGAATGTAAAGTATTCTGAAAAAACATGCTCACCGTAGGTTTTACACCTGCACTGCACAGATGTCCAATGAAACAGCTTTCAAATGTGCTGCCTACTGGGTATTTATTCTTTTTTTATTTCCTTTTTTTTTTGGTGGTGGTTTGTTAGTGGTTTTTTTTACAATATATAAATGTTACACAATAAATGAGGCATAGGGTAAACATCAGATCCCCAGCCAATACAAGCAGCTCCACTGAAGCTAATAAACTTTTGCCAATGTATGGAAGATTCAGCCCATTACCTTTGGAAGCCATCATAAGCAGAACCCTGCTGACTTCTACCAGCCAGTTTCATCTTTAATGAGCAGCACATGGTTCTAGGACTACCATTGTCAGAACATGCTACCACATCTTGATCTAAACAGAAAATGGATAATTACTGTCTTTGCAGGCCCCCAGGAAAAGAGATTAATAATCTGTGACAGATCTGACCTTTGAACAAATGACTCATAAATTATAAGGTCTTGGAAACATTTGAGTGTCCTTGACCCAGAGTATTATAAACAAAAATACCTTTTTTCCTTCTATGAGACTTTGTGTAGGAGACCTGATTAAAGTTTGTGAAACTGTAAGAAGGTCAATAAGATCAATTCATACAAATTTTCAGAGTGAAAATTTAAAAAAAAATGTGTTTGCTCTATACATTAGAAAAAGCAAGTATAGAAAGTGTAGCAGGCATACTAATGAACCTGCTAGAAGAGGAGAGACAACTGATTAACACCACCACTACAGTTCTCCACAGCTCAACAGAAAATACAAATCACATACACTGGCAAAGGTCTTTCGATCCAAAAAAAGACCCTCTAACAAACAAAAAACACTCAACCAAACAGCCCAAGACTCGAATTACTTTAGTGCTTTTTATAGCATCCCAGGGCTCAACTGATTTTCTAACAGCAAACAGGAGAAAGGCTGAAAATGCCCCATCCCTCAGAGGGCAGCTCTCTTCCTCCAGTTCTTTGTAATAACGTCTCTCAACAGCCTGTCCTCTACATATTCAGTCTCTCAGGTCTGCTTCCTTAGAAAGTGAACTAGAAAGGAAGCTCAAATTAGATTCAGGCAGTGATGAACATTACCATTTTGGTGAGCTGAAGCTTGTCAAGCTCTCTTATCCTTTAGGTGAACATCGCATTACCGGACCACAGGACAAAGATTTGATGTGAAATTACACTTCACTGTGCATTTATAGGACAGACAGACTGTTTTATCTTAGATGGGGGAAGAAAGATCAGACCTTTACAGAAAAGAATAAAGGATTATTCACATTCACTGACAATAGCATCACCTTGTAGGCAAAGACCAGTGCTTTTTTCTTCTATGTATGGATTTTGTGCCCTTCTTCACAACCTTTTTTTAAGAGCATTGGAAAGAAAAGTGACAGGAGTAAATATCAGTGAAATAAATCATTCTCTCTTAAGGAATTCAAGATATAGCACAAGAGGAAATTCAAGTGATATAAGAAATATACTCACAGAAACATGTTAACCTGGAAATTAACCACAAGGAGCTGCTTAGGAAATAGGTCTTGAGCTAAATTTAAATACCGTTTAAATACCACTAAATCTTGAGTCCATCCTCTCCCTACACAAGAATTTCCAGTGCAAGGTAGCTGGTAGAAGAAAAGATAAGATCAGTGCTTTGTTCAGTAGAAAATCTCAGCACAATGCCAGGCTTAGAGCCCACACCAAGAATGACACTGAGTAACAACAATAATGCTTTCCCTTTCTGCAGTGCTTTTCAGCAGAGAATCTGGAACTATTTTAAAGTATCCATTTATTAAACTTCACTATTGAAATTATATGTGTGTGCACATTTTCTGTATCAAAAGAAAAGGCACAAAGATTTGGGGCTAGGTTCCCACATGCATGTGTGTGTGTGTGTGAAAAAGGAAAAATAGCATAGTCGTTTCACACTTTTCTGTCAAGAATGCTCTTCCTCCTATTCTCTTTTTCTGCAACCAGAATCTTAGATCTCCACCTGCATCATACCATGGCTCAGCCTGCATTGGCACACTTATTTCTTTGGTGAGGGGCAGATTTGGTCACACTGTTCCTCAGGTAAGCCAAACTCACATCTCCTGCCACCTCACACAGCCCAGGATCACCAGAAAAGCACAAGATGATACATATTTTTAAAAGAAACCAAATGTCCTATGATGCAAGAGACCCCCTTGCTACCATTGTTCATTCAGAGACAGGCAGTGATTCACGGGGCAAGGAAGAGTAGAGAGAATGAGCAGGATTTGCCCTCCTCCTGAAGCAGGGACCCAGATCCCTGCAGAGCTGCTTCTTTGTCATGGAGGCTTTGCTGGAACTGGAGCACTGACCAAATCCAGGTTAAAAGTAAAAACAAAACAACCCTATGCCATTGAGATGTTCATTTTAGCTGGAGTCATTGCAGACACAGCTCCAATCCCTTCATTTGATGAGAGAAGGGGCCAAGAGCAGCTCGGAGACAGCAGCCAGTGACCAGCAGAGGAAGGGCACCTCCTACACCTTCATCACAGAGCATACAGGGATCCTCAGAAAAAGCACAAGGAACAAAACATCTTTGCCTCAATGCATCATCTTAGCTGCTAGAGCAATGTGTCTTAGGGTGCAATTTCACAGGAAATATAAGTTAGGGAGGTGGCAGGAATGGCTCCACCAAGGGCTCAAGTGGCCTGGCTGCTCCCCACCTGCCTGGGTGCAAGTGGAGCCAGAGGAGTGGTCCAGCTGAAGAGCTTTCCCACGGCGGGACACCATCTGGTTTGCTCCTCCTCTGCTCAGGGAGTTTGTAGGAGCTTACTTATCTCTGGAATACTATCCCTGTGTCACCATGGAGCCCATGTGTGTGGCAGCTTTTGTTACAGATAAGACAGAGGCAAACACTCACTCTCATTCAATGCACTTCATTTTCTTAAGTGAAAACCAGGGCTGATTCATCAGCAAAACAGTTGTTTTTCTGTATTGCAAATCTCGTTATCATTAGGTGCAGACACACCCAGCCACTGAAATGTTCTTTCACCTTTCTTAGCCACTCTACACTGCCAGAAGAGGAAAAATAGAGGTGTCTGCCTGAGCAAGGGCCCTGTACAGGGCACAAAGCCACCACAGCATCCTGTCATGTGTCTCTCCTACAGTCTTCACTTAGAACCACCAGGACAGGGGAGACAGCAGAGAAGTTCTGTGACACAGTGACACCAACTCAGGCTTTGTAACCCTCCTTTGACTTCAAGCAGAAGATTTCACAAACTCAATATACGCCATGAATCACTGGGATGAGAATCACAAGCTGGCCTTTTCTTCTCTCTTCATCTCAGGATGAAATGTGCTCCTTATATTGGATGTTTACTGACTGACCCTAGGATCACACACACACACAGAGGGACCTTCCCACTGGCCTAGAGATTATTGCAAGATGATGTTCAGAGCATCAAATTCAGTTTCAAATTCTCTGTTTCACTGGCAATTTTTTTCAGCAGAGAGCAGATCTCTTTTTTGAGGGGACAAAAAAAAAGATATAAAAATTAAAGAACTGAAATAACCCTTCTGTCCCAGATGAAACCTTCTGTTCCTTTCTGAAATAACTTTCTGTCCCCACCTACCTCCTCAGTGTCTCCCAAGTAGTTTGTCAGTGCGAAAGAGCTGTTACTGCACACTGCACTTGTTTGTGACACTTGACTTCAAAAAAAGAACTGCAAACCCTTCTTCCTGAAGCAGCACTAAAACAGTTAATTACATTGAGCTAGTTAATAGCCTTTCATCATCAAGGACTGGTTTTTCTGCACATACAGGGACAGAATCCATTTATTTTTTATGTATATTCTTTTATTTATCTCACTCCTACCAGCTGTATGATAATTTATTCTCTGTCACTGTTCTTAACTCATGAGTTCATTTAAAGTGCGATAGCAGAGAAAATACATTAACAGTTTCAGAGAATAAAATCTTTCTGAAAATGGAATCCGGCACTTTACTTTTACAAATACAGAATTTACACATTTACACTTGGTTTAATTAATTAAATCCAGGCAGGAATTACCCGAGCCATACAGCAGGGCACAATACATATGCTGATAACTAATTATCATCAATTTAAGCAGGACAAAGCCAGAAAACTGTCTCAATATGAGGGATGTGTTGGGACTGGCCAATGAGCAGAGACCCCCATGGTGACAGGAGCTGCTTTGAGGTGTCCGGGGTGTGGGGTCTCAAGCTGAGGCTCCCTGGCAGCCGGAAGGAATGGACCCCGTCTTGTGTCCGTCTGTCCCCGCACGCACATCACTCGGGGCCCATTAACTTCATTGATGTGGCTGAAGACTGAACCAGTTTGGGAAAGGCTGGCCGAGCAGTGCTGGAAACAGCTGGCAGCCAGAGGAGGGCTGGGGCCAGTCTGGGAAGAGCCTGAGCAGCTCACATAACTGAGCCCTTAGAAAACCTCAGATTGCTTTAAATCACCAGTTTCTAGGATCTCGGAAACAAAAAACCTGGGAGCCTTTCTGCCATGCCTTTCCACTATGTGAGAGCTACAACCGCTGCTGTCTTTTGTCTTGTGCAGTGAGTTTGCCCACGAAGGGTCTCCGTTAGCCCACCAGGGATGCTGGCGGAGCTTCGCCCTCGGCGGCGATGCCACGGCCCTGGCACAGCCCAGCTCAGCCCGGGGCCGCAGCTGCGCTCCGAGGAGGATCTGCTGCTCCTGCCTCGGGGGATTAAAAACCCCGAGCTAACAGATCGAAGGGGAGGAGTTCACTTCTTTTTCCCTAATGAACCTGTTTTTCTACTCCCCGTTTTCCTTTCCTCAGTTTCTTCTGTGTAATTAAGAGCAGTTAGAAGAGAATTAGCCAGGAAAAAGCCATCAGATTCTCGGGTAAAACAGCCCCTGGGCAGAGTCGCTTCCAGATCTTGGCGTGAAACGTCCGCTGTTCTTTGTGAATGGCCTTTCAGGAGGGGCAGCTCGGAGAACGGAGCCGCGGAGCTGGCACAGAACTCCGGGCAGCCGGCAGGAGCGGGGGGACACCTGATGGAAAGTGCTGCCGAACTGAGAACTCATCAGGTCTCTCCCCAGAGACAATGGGCTGGCTGCAGGCAGCCTTCAGGGGATGCAAATCAGCAAACAGGAACCGGGAAAAGTTGGGAAAAGGCATACACCCCACAAATCCATTGTAACAATCATTATTATTGATTTTTCTTCTGTCTTTAAGGGAAGCATCTATTACAGGAACCAATACTTAATGAAATTAGAAAGAAACACATATGCTTTCCCATAAACACGCCGGAGACAATTGCCCATCACCACTCATTTGTTACAACTCCCTGGATTCAACCACGAACTGGAAATGACATTTTAATATTGACGCTGCTCTTAAGAAAACATGTAGGGAAGAAAAAAAAAAAAAAAACAAAAAAAAACAACAATGAAGAATTGTCCTTATTCCATTCCTGCTCAAATCAGATCACTTTTCACCAGGAGCACTGAATAGAAACGTTCTCTTTCCACTAAAAAGCATTACTTGAACAACAACTACTGATATGCTCTAGTCAATACCCCAGTGGAAAAAGAGGAACCCCACAACACATAAAAGATTATTTCAGTCTTCATGTTCACCTGTCATGGCCCCGGTCATACACCGTTAATTTGATTAAGTACTTAGAAGTCAAATGCATCTCAGTTTTAAAATCGTGGTTCTACTAGTCAGCATCTTGTAGCATGAAGTTTCTCCATGTATTTAAAGAAAGAGATGCAAATCAAAGAATTTAATATACATGGCATTATTTTTTTTCTGGAGAATAAATGTATATGGTTTTCCTCATGTTTCTAAAGTGCCTGTAAAACATATCTTGAAAACTTGCATTTTTGTCCTCTTTTTTTTTAATTAATGTGAAACATGGACAGGAGTTGTTCGTTTCCAGGTGTTGTCAGTGGAGATCATTACTGGACTCCTATACCTGGAAATCACTTGCCACAACCTTGACTCAAAGAAGGTAACGTGTACAACCTGGACTCTTTCATAAAGGCTTTTAACCTTTTCAAAGCTCCTGCACACTCTGTCCAAAACAAGGTTTTTGACTTCAGCTAATAGACAGTTAAACAACATAGCTTCCCAGAGAAACACAGGTGAGCTTTTTTAGATTAGCTCTGTGTACCAGGTAGAAGACCAAAATGCAAAACAATTTTATTTGATTTTCTCCAAGATCAGGCTCGTGGGGCTTTTCAGGTTAAAAAGCTGATTTCTGAAGTTCTGTTTGTATGTAATAGAAAATTGCTGCACTTTACTGTAATTCTTATTCTCCAAAATACAATGTCACAAACACAGAGCTGGTACTATAATGAAAATCAGGCTGTGGCACAGACCTATCAAGCACTACATTGTATTCCAGTTTAAGTAGTATTATGGCAAACCTCAAAGGAATTTTATAAAACAGTACAGGCTTTTTAAAAACAGTATTTTAGAGAAAGAATATTTTTCTATCAACTAGTACTATACTTTTAAAAAGTTACAAAGAGATCCCACAATCTATTCAATTTTACCAGTTCTCAGAATCACTCCCATAAAACAATTTATAGATCCAGAGTCAGCCAAAAACCTACTCAAACACCTGGTTTAAACATATGATGTGTATCACCCCAGTTCCACAGAGCATTTCAGCCTGTGATAATTTTAAGCACATTTAAGTCTCACTTAGGTTGATGCCAGTAAGAGCTGTGAGGTCTTAGCAATGGGTCCTTCTTTCCTTTCAAAGCACTTTGACTCTATTTACACCCATGCAGCAATGCAGTCCTACTGCTCTCTCTCAAAAGAAAATTGAAATCCTCCTAGGAGGAGGGAGGAAGGCACTGACACAGAGGCTGCTGTAGGTCCCAGCCCTGGCCCGAGCTGCCAGAGAGGGTGGCTTTGTGCCAGGCTGCAGAAGGAATGGCTGCTGCCTCCTGCTGCCCAGCGCTGTCTGAGCCCCGGCTGCTGCAGGAGCCATTTCCCCACCGAGGTTCTCACACTGCAGCTGCATCTCTCTGCATAGAGATTAGATGAGCCACAGCAATAACAATGAATCAGAGCTTAGGAGCAAATATTATAGCTCCTAACATTTGGAAGCTTTAATACTTTGGATTTTACTTCATCTCTTCACAAAGGCAGTCTCTGCCTTGAATTGCTTCGTAGTGCAAAACCTTTTGTTTGAGCTGCCTCCAAAATCAGCAAGCAATCCTGGTTTCTGTTTCACCAGGGTATAGCACAGTGGTTGATCACAACTAAGACTGCAAAACTGGGCTGCTCTGCACATGCACATTTTATAATTTAGGAAACAGGAAGGTGGGAAGTGGAGCTATATACATCCATATTCCATCTCTGCTCTGAAGCAGAACAAGCTCAAAATGAGGCTACCAGAAGACCCTATGCAAAATTCCTGTATTGTGTGCACTTCCACAAGTTTTAAATCATGACAGTCGTGATGACATCTGTGCCAGTGAACATGCAGAGCTTTGTCACGCTGTTGTTGGCTTTCTTCTCTCAGCAGCTCCACTTATTTGTGTGCTTCTGTGAAGAACTCCAGCATGTCCTCCTGGGTGGCAGGACATGGAGTGAAGAAAGCCGTTAGCAAATCAATCCTAAAGTGATTTATTTCCAAGTGGCAGATACCAGGCAGGCACCGTATATTTATCATTTGGACAAGGCCTTAATAAAGATAGATTCGAAGTATAAGTCTTTCTAAGAAACAGCCTCAGCTGCAGACACATGCTAAAGCTGTTTAATTAGACTCATATACTTCTGCTGGGGTTTAATAGGCATGATGTTTGCTTTCACTTATGAATATTACAACTACTTCTCTAAAACAATAGGTTGCCCAGGCCAAATAGCATAAAACCCTTTTGAGATATCTACTGATTATTGATGTTGGAAAAAATATTACAAATCAAAACATCCTCCCTGAGACAGTAATTGACATGTATTTATTACCTCAATAAAGGTATTTTAAAACACCTTGCTAAAACAACATGAGCAACACTGAATCCTGTGGAAGACTCAGACTAAATGACCAATCTAGGGCAATAAGAGCATTTCTCCAAAATAACTTTTTTCTCCTCTTTAGAAACTGAGCATTGTAAAATTGGGGGGAAAGGGGGGAGGGAAGAGAAGGAAGCAGCACGCTTTCTTTTTGTCCATAAAAATGCACTAAGCCTCCTTTTATCTATGCCTAGATGGCCATCCATCATATAAATCATCTATTATTTACTGTAATTTACAGTATTTTCTGTGCTGCATGGTACAGTTTCCCAGTTTCTTTGAGACTAACCTAGAGCCAGCCCCATCTTCTTGCACAGATGATATTACTTCCAAGTCAGTGGGAGCACACAGGTTGCAGAAATGAGGTTGAGCTACTCAGAGGGATTTGGATACACATTGCATCAAAATGAACGAAAAGTAAACCTTCTGCATGCCTTGAAAATCTCATTTGCTCCTCTGAACTTAATTCAGCTATACAAGTTTTCTCTATTCAGGGGCTCAGTAATATTTTACCTATTCCTTTATGCAGAGCTGCCACAGGATAGTGTGCTCTGTGGCTATGTCTATTTGCTTTATGAAATACAACCATAACAAACCTGAGGCTAATGTCAAATTTCAACTATAAATAACTCTATACCAGCAACTGGCTGTTCAGCTCTCCTGCCCCACATATGTAATATGAACCAGGCACTTTGCTCAAGCCTCTGCCATCAGCCAGGAATAACCTTTCAGAAGTCAAGGGAACCACGTGGAATAAATGCACTTCAAGTGCAAAGAGAAACACTTCAAAAAAGACTAGGAGGGAATGTCTGATCTGTGATTTCTCACAGACACCAAAACCCACTATTCCACTGAACTCAAAAATCTGCCTTAATATTTCTCCTCTCAACAGTAAGGTTAGAAGAGCCTCTCTAGAGACACAACCTGCCAAAGCAAGGATGCCAATCCACCAGAAAAAAACACAGAAATAACCCATATCCCTCTCCCATTCATTCAATTCCTACAAACATCAACACAATCACCCAAATGGAAAGCAGAGCCATGCTGCACCAGGCAGCCACTGTCACCCATTGCAGTGGATGATAGGAACATCTGCATAAACTGGAAGCCATATTAACATCAGATAAAGCTTCTTAAAAACAAAGACACTTAAAAATATATTTTCTAACAGTTTCTAATGAAAAATAAGCTCTTTGCTGGCCTCTTCTGTTCTTATGTGCTTCCTCCAACCCCTTTTCAACTGAGAAATCCAACAAGAAATCCACCCAAGGGCTATCCACAAATGCTCTTTGCACCAACAGCCTCAAACACTTTTTAACACCCTGTGTTTCAAAGCAGTTATGCAAATGAACAGCCCTTCTTCGAGGTGACTACCTGGAGACTATCTCCAGCCCCGAGAAATCCATGTTTTCCTAAACCTTTTAGTGCATCTCAAAGTATGACAAGTGTTAATGGCTCTTATCGATATCCTAGCATAGCTCTTCCCTTAACAAAGGGGTCAGAAGAGACTAAGGAAACCTCAGAGGAAAGTGTAAGGATAAAACACACATCTTAACCCTCTCGTAGGAAAAGGGAGGCAAAGGAAAACACAAAGGATAAACTTCCCTGCAAGGTAAGAAAGGGAATCAGAAAGTTCTCCATATTTCATATTACCACAAAGCCCACAGAGATGCACAGAAACACACTGAAATTAATTCGTAGATAATCCAGCCCATGCTCTTACCTGTGTGTTGCTCAATAGTTTTCCCAAAGTTTCACAGCAGAAAGGGCTGCTGGAGTATAAAGGAGCGGCCTGAAGTTAGGGTGGAATTTGACTAAGGACTTCCACACGATTCTCCATGTGAGGAATACAGCTGAAAGACTTTATGAAAGACACCATAAGTAATTTGCAATTTTGGATGATCAGATGTCAATTGACAGCTTTTTAGCTTTCCTTGATGCATCTGTGTTAGACAAGTATGGGAATACAGGTTTGCTAACTTAAGCTAAATGCCTCAAGGTAGAACATTAGTGAAAAGGAACTTTTACAAAATCCTTTTTATTTTTCTCCTATCTTATAAAAAAGAAAAGTATGTTATTGGGTCAGCACTAAAACTTTGAGGCATTTATCTCAATTTGGTAGTTTTAGAAATTACCTTACCTTCACTAGGAAACTAGTGTGGAATATCATGGGTGACAGATCAAGAAGTGTAATGCTTTATACAGAGTTTTTAATGTCATCTTTTGCTAGGCATTACAAAACAGTTCTCATATTACAAAGTCTGTATCTTAAAAATGGTAATCACCACCTGGCATACTCCATCAACACTTAGAAAACCGATAAAATGAGGCTGCACTTTACATTTAGGGAGCACATCAGTAGGGAGGAAACACATCCATGTGCTAATGTAGGCAGACACACGGAAAGAGAAAGACATGAAGTAGTTTAGAGGGCATTATATAATAATTGTTGGCAAGTGTTGGCTTTTTAACAGCGATAGCTTTAGAAATTGGGCAGCAACCCATCAGCCTGCAGGTGCTGAGCAGAGAATAAATTGCTTATCTGTCCCTGCTGCTCAGTCTCAGGAGAGATGCTGTATTGTGTCATTCAACTTGCTGATCTCAT
Organism: Lanius collurio; assembly: GCA_020086605.1. Classification (NCBI taxonomy): domain Eukaryota; kingdom Metazoa; phylum Chordata; class Aves; order Passeriformes; family Laniidae; genus Lanius; species Lanius collurio. The sequence continues at coordinate 1,065,636 of JACBWW010000057.1, read as the reverse complement.
CAGACAGGTTTCTCCAGTGACAGAGTTTTAGTGCCAAAAGTGTTGGTTTATTAATAAGGGAACGTGTCTGCTCTGAATTGATATTTCTATATGCTGAACACAAGGGGATACCCTTGGGTAGTCACAAGGAGAACCATTTTCTAATTAATTAATCCGCACATCTCCTCTTTCAGCTACATCTGTATACATCAGTACTGGCATCAAATTGTCTGTTAACTTCATCAGAAGTATTTCCTTTCCCCAAATTTCCCAGGGGCTGTATCAATACCTCCATCCCTAAATAAAAGTGGCATGCGGATGCAAAGTGAGTATCAACTGACTCCCCTATTTGGCATGTCTCCAGTGCAGCCAACAGTTCAAAGTGCTTGTTAAAAGGTCAGAGATCATTCCAATTGACAAGGCACCAACTCCAAGTGACACTCATCCAAAAGTGCTAATGGAAATGGAGACAGAAATTGGAAAACCTGTAGGAGATATTTTGACAAGCTCAGCTGAGTAAAGATCTCTGAAGGCAAAGAACTAACACAAACCAGTGTTTTAAAATACCTTAAAAACAAACAGGGAAACACACAGATATAGAGATTGACAGACCAGTATTCAAGAGCATTTTGAAAATAATTTTCATGGTTCAGGACTATAAAAAGCCAAATTTCTTCAATTTGATACTGCAAGAAGGTGATAAGTTTTCAAGAAAATGCAAGTTTCCCTTCCTTTGCCACCTCTATATTCTATGCCTTTTCATGCCTTTGCTTTCTTAGTGGAAAAAAACCAAACAAAACACAACCCTGTTAAAGGGATCACATTTAATGAAAAGGGGCTGAAAAGAAATTCTGACAGCATCAAATGTCAAGAGTTGATGCCATTCCTTATATATTATTGTATTCAGAAAATCCTACAAGTTCTCAGCCAGAGAAAATTCCCTGACTTAAAATCAATACCCAGCTAAAGTCCTTTATCCTGCCAGTAATTGCTGTTTGCATGCAAAGCTGCTGCATACGCCTTCACTGGGAGAAAAACTAATAAGAGTTTCCTTATATTGGCAGAAAAACAAAGAACTCGGATGTCTGCTCTTAGCACTTCTGTGCCGGGGTGGATTGGGAGGAGGTGCTAATGGCCACATCTCATGAAAGTCTCGTGAAATAGCTCTCAGTTTCTTCAGTGAGTGCAAATCTCCAGATCACAACTGCCTGTTTGAGTTGTGTCAGCTCATTGACATGGGCAACTCCTGAAGTGCTGCCCCATGTAAGTGGCTCCTGGAAGGGGATGCCCTGCTGCCTTGCAGGGAGGGGGACACAGAATGGATGGACATGGACACTCTGAGGTGTCAACGGTAGGGGTCAGAATGAAAAATATCACAAATACCTATTTAAAGACAAATTGTTCTGACAAAACCTGATCAGGCTGAAACAAAGACATGGAAATTTTACTGTTTCTCTGGCCTGCCCAGACTGCATGAATTTGGAAAAGGGGGTCAGGAAGTTATTTTATTCAACCCTATACCACTAAGGGGATATTGGTTTGAGGGTAACAGTCTTTTCTGAAATCTGCAAAAATATCCAAGTTTCCTGTTCTTTCCTCTTATATATATTAACCTTTTACTGTTCACATGCCTGTCTCATGCACTGAGGCCTGTGGCACATCTGTGGGGACACACATGTGCACCACACCTCCTGCAATGGACTAAATCCCATGTGCTAAAAACACTGTTTTGAAGAAGCATCCTGGTGATTAGCTGAAAACATGTGCTGCAAAACTGCTACATATTTCCATGGCCCCTACTCTCCTTCTGGCTCCCCCAGCAGACAGCTGGTTGGTGGGGCACAAACCTGCTAAACTAGGACAGTAGAGTCCCATCAGAGGAGCGGCCATACGCCTCACAGGTGGTGCAGCAAGATCTGTTTTGCAGTCTTACACAGAGACCTTTGCAGCCATCTATCCCATTAGTCACTTTGAAATGGAGAAACAGGAAAAAAAAAATGTTGTCTATAGGAGGTCAAGGGACATTTGTTCTGTATTTGTTCTAATAAAGTGACCAAATATTCATTTGCCAGCATTTTCCAGGTAGATTCAGACTTTATCACTTGCAATTAGAGAGAAGATGAGCCATGTCATCCTGAAAGGATCTTGGCATGGAAAGGCCATGCTCATCAAGGTCAACATATGCAGAAGGTCAATTGACTTTTCATCCACCTCATAGCTACTTTCTTTTTGCAGGAACACCTGACATTGATTCCTCCCCCAACCCTACCATGCTCTTCCTTTGAAATTGACTGATTTTAGTTTAAAGGAGAGTGAAAATAAAAAGCACTGAATTCTACAGATCACATGCATTCCAAAACTTCATAGGATGTGTGCTCTCTGTGTTGAAATTGCAATCTATCCTCCATAACATTTTCACCTGACCAGGTAGTAACTGGTATTTGATCACCTCTGTTTGAAAGATAGAATTCTACCTTTTGTTCTCTGGGGTTGCAGGGCCATTTTAAACTGTATTTTCTATCTAGCCTTTCCATAACTTCTGCAGAAGCAGGTAATTTCCAGCAGAACATTTAATGCCAGCATTGTTTAATCCCCTCCTGAAATGCAGTGAAAAGGAATTTAGAAGCAAGTGAAAGTACTTGGGTGAATAAAGAGCATATCCCAGTGTCAAAGCCTGAATTAATTATTGTGCCTGCATGCATGTTGATTTATTATAGTACTGACTATTAAAAATGGGCCAGGTGATCGCCATGGTGGAATGAGAGTTTGAGAACTTCATGAGCTCTCAGTGAGTCAAAATCAATCCCTTGTGCTGAATAACAGTGCTGATGTGCACTGGAAATGCAGAGACAGTCTCTGCTCCTTGCTTAGCCTGTTTATCACCTAAACTGGGCTGGTAAGAAAAGTTCATCAAATTGCAAAGGCAATGAAGCAATGTCCCATAAAAAGCCAGGGTTACAAGGGAAAGCAATTGGTCTGTGGTCACCTGCACTCCTACACTGACCACTGGCATTCCAATTTGAGGCACATCTGGTGTGTTTGGGGCTTTTTCCTCTGTTTGGTAGAACTCAATTGCTTTAAAGGTCTGATGCTCAAGTAGGCAGCTTGTCTGTGTGTGGCCCTTCAGCCACCAGACAACCCAAATTTATATGAAGGAATGTTGAGACAACAAAGCTGAATAGGAGAATGTCCTGGTTTGAAAGACAGGGGTCTGACAAGGAAGGCAGGAACCTCCCTTGGAATGGAAAATATGATCTCCTTCCCTCCAAACTATTATAACTCCAAAATTACAGAGCTTTCAGGCAAAGATATGGGAAAAGGAGTAACAGGCCCAGTGCAGCCTCTCTCGGCTGCCGGCACCTTCCCCTCCGCTGCAGTTCCGCTCACAGCCGCCAGGGGCGCTGGTGGCTCCCGGCCGGGCAGGGCGGGTGCGATGGTTCCCCCGCGCCTGCAGGGGGCGCTGTGCCGCCAGCTCGGCCCCTCAGGCGGTGATGGCGGGCAGGATGGCGGAAGGGGCTGCGGCTGGGACGGCAGGGGGACACTGCCCCGGGGTGGCAAACCAAATGTAACAGAAAATCCGCAGCCTTAGCAGGAACCACGGGGTGCCAGGCAGGTTAAAGTGTAGCAAAAAAGCCTGAAGCAGTGGCAGAAAGCAGCAGGGCTGGGCAGCAGCAGCCAGGCTTCTGCAAGCAGCTGCCACACACGGCTGGGAGACGCGCCCTCCAGGAAGGGGGAGGGTGTCGGGGTCCCATTCCCAGTCAGGTCAGGTGTTGGAAAGGTCCAAGTTCAACAGCTGCCCTTGCGAACAGAAGCTCACCCACAGTAAGGAGAATTGGTGCAGGACAGAACTCGGCGGTGGCAGCAAATTCTTCCCACAGCAGCAGCCCGACCGGCTCACCTCCGGTCCCAAGAGCAAGAAAACAAGAAAAGCCAAGCCCAGCCTCTTACCCCTCAGCCAAAATCTCACGGTATCTCTGCCTTTCCCAAGAGAAAGCCCCCCCAGCTAAGAGACTGCAGCCAACTGCACCTCTTTACCCCATCTTGGACACTTCTTTTGTCTCTCATAAGAATCATTATCATCCCCAGGCAAAAAATGGGAAAAAATTCCCTGAGAGAAAAAACAGAAAAGAAAAAAATCTTAACCTCCAACAGGGAAGAAGAAAAATCTGAGCCTGTTGTCTACCCAGCATTGTCACCAGAGTAGATGTTTCTTAGAGGAAAGGGGAACCTGGTCTGTGCCTTGGTCTGGTGGGGTATTTTCTACCACCCCAGAGTTCTGTCCTACCCTTGATCCATTAGCTGTAGATCTCTTCATTGGAATTGGTACTTTACCCATGAGTGGCAGCCTCAGTTCTGCCTCAGTACCAATGTTATCTGTTCCTCATGTCTTACCAGCTTGTACCTTGTCTCCTCTCAGCCCTCCCTGTCCTGAAGTAGCAACAATGCAATGCCTGCCCCAGGAGAACTGGGCAAGAGCCATGGCCACTATCTGGCCCAGAGCTTGTTTGGCAGGAGAGAGACCATGGGGCAGGAGGGCAGGCAGGCAGAGAAGGGGACACAGAGCCAGGAAGCTCTGGGCTGGTGTGCTGCCAGTGTGCTCAATCCTGCTTCACAAATTCACATCCCTATATGGATGTTTTCTTTTTTTTTTTTTTTTTAATTACTCTTGATTTTCCCATGGCTTGAGGGACAAGGCATAAATGGCAGTTGTTTAATTAATTTATACTCCAAGGAAGCAGAAGTCATGCTATGCTCTGAACTGCATTTACCTATGTTGACCCCACTCCAGTGAGGCAGCAGAGCTGAGCAGAGCCCAGTGGACGTCACTGAGGCTGTTTGAAGCTGATGTACCCAGCTGAGCTCAGAACACAGCAGTTATGAGGGCCACAGATTCTGCTTAGAACACATTTCCTTCCATGTGCCAGTCAGATCAATATTCACAACTATGCTTTTGACAATGCTGATTAAAAACTGTTTTATGGATTTCAGGGACCTGTAAGACCTTTGTAAAGAAGAAAAACCCCCGTGGGCTCTCCAGAAATAATCTTTATCAAAGTAATGTAAGGGCAGGCACATGCATCAACAAATCTATCTGGTAACTACTTCTGCGTCATGCACTGTATTCAGAAAACTCTGAGGACTGCGAGTAGCAACAACATTGAATAACAACTATCAATAGGAGCTCCACAGCAGCTGCTCTCAGGGACTGTGAGGAAGCAAGAGAGGAGCAGATGAGCAACGCCCCACACCAAAACCTGGGGTAATGCTGTCCGAAGGGAGCAGTGCTCCATCCTGCTCCTGCAGCACAGGTTTGAACTTTACTGTAGTGGCACAATACCACTATGAAGTGGTGCTTCGCTTAATTAAGTCAAAACTGAGACTACCATGCATATTAATGAGCACCCTAATGAGCATTAATTTTTGATGTTCCTCGTTAACAAGGATTATAAACTATGACAAATTTCTGTTTGACTGAATGCCAAAATTTAGATGAGCGGAGGTTTAGAATTGTAAATCTGCACACTTCCCCAGGGGATTAGAGCACCATGCAGATATGCTCTGAAAGCTTGCATGTCAAAGAAGAAATATACATGTCACAACAGGCTATCATCCACTGCCCTTCTACACGTGTCAGCAGAAAAGCACATCTTTCAAGGAGAGGTAATTCAGATTCAAGAATAATAAAGGAAGTAGCCAATTCTCAAATGGTAAAAATGAATTATTCTTCTCTCATTGAAAGCAATGAAAAATGCTTTAATAGCAGAGGTGAAGTCACCCCTCTGAGCTATGTTTGTGCAAACACTTGGACTCCTGTGCAAGTCTAGTAAACATATAGGTTTGTATCTGTTGTCATGACATTGGAGTGAATAAACTAAGCAGCTTTAAAAGATTAACATATCTCAAAAAAAGTCTGGCTCATGCAACACAGTTACAAGAAATTCTAGAGGATAAAAAACCCATATGGATATTCCATGCAGATATTTTTGGGGTTGTCCTGTGCAAGTTGGACTTGGGTCCCTTCCAACTAAGGACACTCTATAATTCCATGATTCTACTCCTGTGCTAATTTTTATAAGGGCTTCCTCAGGCTTCAGCTCCCTGACTCAAGCAATGAGCCATGGGGCTCCGTCACTGAAACACGCTCTTGATGTGTCTAAGCCACTGTTGCATTTTGTTCATTTGAAGATAATCAAAGTAGTTTCTTTTAGTTTTAAATCTCTACCTTGCTTTTGTTCTAATTCTATCACAATCAAGCACCACTTTGAAGCTGATAAACATAACACACCAAGTGGGGCTCATAACATACCAGCTGAGGCTCATCTGCACTTCCTGCCCCTCACTGGTCCAGATGGAACAAACTGGTGATGTTAAGAGTTTTATTCTTAAAAAATCATTAAGACAATGGCAAATAAGAAGGAGAAAAGCTGCAAAGTCAGGGGAGCCTGCTCTGCTGCAGTTTCACCAAAAGCCTCCAGCATTTCACTGCTACACTCCACCTTATCCATTTTAACTACCCTACAGGTGTGTGATCCAAACTGGTACTCGTGTCATGATTCTTGTAACTAATACTGAGGCTTCATAAAAAGTGACTTTTCAAAGTTATTTATATTTCAATCTATTTAAAATTAAAATCTTTGTGAGGTTTTCCCCTTTTTTATTTCTCAGTATTTTCTTCTAAGCATCACTAAAATCTGTAGTGACATTTGCTTTGTTATAATCTGGTGTTCATACAGGAAATGCACCTTTTAAAATAAATTTTGAAAACTATATTTTGTTTCCAAAAGAATAAATTCAGTAGTGTCGATACCTGCCTTCCACCCCCACCTCCCCCAAAAAGCACCTCAACAAACAACAACAACACAGAACTTTCAAAAAACTGCTCTCAATGAGCAAGCAGCTGAGGAGGGTTGTGTGGCAACCCTGAGGAGGGTTGTGTGGCAGCCACACAAGGTCACTCAATTCACCATAACACATCTGGCAAAACTCTGTGTTCCCTGATCTTCTGTGCTGCACCTCCTGCTGACACCCCACAAAAGCCTTTGCCTGTCTGATTACTTAATTTAATTGATTTTACTCTGGAGGTACTTGAATAGATTCACTCCCCTTTCTGCTCTCACTGCTGTTAATAAATCAGAAAATGGATTTTAAAAAACCCCACTACTCTCCTCTCTATACAAGCAGCCGGTCCTGAATTGCCATCTGATTTTCTCTGTGATTGCTGACACTTTTAGACAGCAGAAATATTTCTGACACTCACACTAAACCAACCTGGATATTTTATACCTGCTGAGAATCTTACAGTCCTGTCTCCCCAGCTGGGAAGGTGGAAATAATGTTGGCCTTTTCCAGTGATCCATGACAAATTTTCATTTCTATTTTCAGTTCACTTTCTATTGGTATGCCTTTGATTTCTGTTGTGATGTTGTTTCCAATAATCAAAATAACAAATCCAGCTTTTTACTCACATCTTTCAAAACTACCATCAAATTATGACAGTTTCAGCATCCCAACAGGGCAATTCAGAAGGACCTTCCATTAATATTTACACAGTAAATTTTACACAGTAGGATCCCAGAGAAAAGAAAAATGAATTAGCTTACAACCACTGTTTAGGTCAGGGAGGTAATTGTAATTGAAACATATCATCATCCTTTTTTTTCTGTCAAAGTGAGTGATAACTGACAGCAGGATTTTCTAACTATCCCCCATATTATAAATATTATGGAGGAGTTAATTATTTTTTTTATTTGGAGCTGTGGAAAAATTGGGTCTAACTAGATTAAATGGCAAATTGACAAACACTGAGCTGAAAGCATCCAGTTGTCCCAGGTGAATAATGATGCTTTTGCAGTCACTTATTCTGCCCTGGAATCTGTCATAGAAAAAAAGCTCATGCAGTTGTTTTCAACCTAAGCATCTGGGATAGCAATGGGAGCCACTCTTCTCAGTAATGTCCCTCATGGACTTCTGAAAAGGATGGAAAAGGAGATTAGTAATTACAAAAATCATATTTTGGAAAATATTTTTTCAACTGACCTGGAAATACACTTTTTATGGAACCAATAATGGGATTTTCCTAATTTTTTGTTTTAGGCAGTGATTTGATAGAAGTATGGAGAGCTCTTGGAAAAGCCACCAACTACTGCTCAAAAAGCCCTCTCAATTTCAGATGGATGTAATCAGAATAGGTGTATCCTGCAAGAGATGGATATTTTATCTGATCAAGATGTGATTCCCTAATTAAAAAAGTATGAGAGTGTGTATGTTTGTGGTAGGGGGAAGGAAGGTTCTCCACCAGGAAAAGTGTCCCTTCAAGATTCCAGAAAATTTGCCAAACCACCACGCAATTATCAAAATATCACTTTTGCTTATTACTTGGAAGTGTCACTAGACCTAATCTCAAAAAAACCAAAACAAAACAACAACAAAAAGTAATGTTTTTTCTTGATTAACAGACTTGTATTGCTCAGGAGTGCTCAGATGACCTTCACCTCTGTCAACAAATGTAAGAATCCAGCTCTGAATGTGCTGAAATTCATTAGCTCACAGATGTCAGGAACCAAGGGCAACTTGGAAAATAAAACCCCAGGACAAACAAAACAACAAACCCCAGAACCCCACACCCACACTTTGCACAGGCTCACACCCACAAAGCCGGACATGAAAGCAGAGCGGCTGCCAGACCAGGTGTGTGCTCCCCACTGTTGCCCTCCATGAAAGCAAAGTAGTGACGGCACAGGACAGACAATAATCCCGGGGACTGCAAAATCCATCCCTGCCGGCCACAGCGTGGCAGGGAGAGCAGGGCACGCCTCTGCCCGGGGCTGCAGCAGGAAGGGACGAGCGCTGGGGGCCTGTGCGGGCTCCTCCTGGGGGACAGGTCTGCAGTGTGACACTGGGAAAGGGAACCTGAGCTGCAGAGAAACGCAGGGAAACCACAGGAATCCCCCACTGCCTGAGACGGGAATGCAGCCTGCTCCCCTCCGCTGGCAGCTCTGCAGGGGCTGGCAGCGAGAGGACATCTGCAACAGCATCCTAAGCCTGAGGCAGAAGATACCCTGCTGTCCTTTCCCTCAGTGCAGGCCCTTTCCCCTCTCCCTCCCTCACCAGGTCCGGCACAGCCTAGTGACAAGGAGCAATAAGGTTATTTATAACTGTGTTGGCACTGTATGGATCAAACTGGCTTTTCTTAGCCAGCAATGACGGGTTCAGTGGTGCATTCCTGACTCCAAGCACATTCCCACTGAAATCTGCCACCAGGCTGCCAGGGCAAGGAGAATGGGATCAACATCAAAAGCTATTGTCATTCTCACTTCACCCCATTCAAGTACATGTTTACAGGCAGCAGCAGAGGTTGCTCTCACTGTAGTCAGGGAGAGGACACAAACTTTACTGAGTATTGTCACAGCCCAGGTCAATAGATAAATGATTGGTATTTAACATAGCTCTTAGAGTGATTTCTAAAAGGAGAAACCTACATTTTATACTCCCCATTCATGAACAAAAGCTATAGTGAAATTTAGCTTGGCATTGGCTGGGCTTTGTGAGTTAAAGGGATAAACTCCTTTAATTTTCTGCTGATAAAATGTTATTTCAACTCATTCAATTGTCTATTTTTCCCTTGCCAAAATCTCCAGTTCTTTTTGTCCCTTGCTACTCCTATCTGCACTAGTGGCTACATAAAATCAAAGCCAGGCAGTGGAATATTTCTTTATTGTCTGTTGATAAACTAGCAGTCTGCAGGGACTGCTCCATACAGCCTGTTCCATACAATACAGGCTCCATAAAATAGCCCCACAAGTTGCTGCTGCTGTGCTACCATGACTGCACAACGGGATTCCAAGAAATGCCCCCAAACTTTCCAGTTTCCAAAGAGTAAGATTACCCCAGTGTAAAGAAACACCACTAGGCATTCATGTAAAAGTGTATTATTGGGACTAGAAACTTTCTTCTAAGATAAAAAAGAAACATTTTAACTATTACAATATTCTGTTTTAACATTTGTGACCAAACAGTTGGACTACTACATGAGATCACTGGGAGTCAACCCAAAACTGATTTATCTGGTTTTACTTGCCAAGCTGAATGACAAGTTGAAAACTGAAGCAAGCAATTATGTTTTGAAAATAGTTGCCTCAAAAAGTTGCCTTTCTAAAATAGTTCCTCAGTCCATGATGTAGAACAGAATTAAGAAAGAGCAGCACCCCTCCTTGGCAGACACAGTGCAGATAAAATGCCCTCTCTTGCAACAATCTCAAAAAAAAAAAGACTATAAATTCAGGAGTCTGCTACTAGAGGAGAATGCAGTTTCCACCTCTGACAACTTCATGCTACATGGAAAATATTAGTTAAGAGGGAGACACTAATGTAAGGAAAAGAGGATAGAACAGCTAAGATGAAGAAAACAGAAAATTTTGCAAGAATAGCTCTGAGTGCCTTTCCTTATTTAATATATTTAAGGCTACCAGTAACAGTGTGCTAATGAAAAATCATTAGCTGATGATATCAGGTTAGGAGACCTGATCAATACTCAAAGGAGGAACTGAGTATCACACAAGAACTACAAGATCAAAGCTGAACACCAGGCATTTAAGAACTACAAGAGTTTTTCTGTAAATTGGAAACTGTGGAGAGAATTGAGGAAGATTTGGGTGTGTGGCTACAGACGTGGCAAACACAGTGCTAGTGTGCATCAACCAGGCAGCTGCAGCAAGGACACAGAGGTACCAGTGCAACTCTCCAAGCACTGAAGGAAATTCAAGGCGGAGAACAGTGATGGTTATTGTCATTAAAGAAAATCTCTTAAAGATAAATGTTATTTTTGCTCTCAAATGAATAGGTATGTATTGACCAAAGACTGACTGAAAACAAAAACTCGGGGGAAAAGATTGTCTAAGAAAAACATTCAGCAACAGTCTTTGAATAATGGAAACAGCAGAAAAGGAAGTAGCTTAATATATTTGTGACTGGCAATATTTTGTATAATGTGAATAGAATTACAATTCCCTGCATTGGCAGGCTGCTGGACAATGCTCTGGGAAGCACTGCCCAGCCCAGTGCTCTTGTGCTCCACTTGGCAGGAGTCACCTTGAGCTGGATGATTCTGCAGGATTAAGTCTTAAGGGAATTCATCATATTTAATATTAAAGACTTTACTTTGACACAATTTCAATTGACTACAACAAATCAAAGCAAACTCTGCAATAAATGTCTTCATAATGCCTTGTGCTGTAGCTGTACTTTGAAAGTCCAAAATCAATAAAAGCAAAATGGTGACATATGTTTGTATTATTTGGAAAGCTAAATGCATGCAAGGGATCTGTCACTGCAGGATTAATAGAGTACAAGATGTTCTGTTTGTTGGGCATCTGATTGTCTGTCTCATAATATGAATTTTGAAATAGCTAGGGATTTCAGCTAGTGCATTTGCAGGTTTATGCTGAATTTCATATTAACAATAAATCATCCTGTATGTATAGTTCTCTTTTTCAATTTACTGCAACATAACTTCATCAATCCACACAGGGAATAGGGCCATACGCATAATGAGTAGAAATCTGATAATAAAATATTAAGTAAGACAACAAAACAAAAACATTTGAAATATTAATACCAAGGCTCTAAAATACCCCTCATTGCTATTCAGCCTACATTTGGTGTGCACATACCTCTTATGTTTGGGTGGAGTGACAGCAGCAGAGTGCCAAGTAGCCTATTCTAATGACTGCAAAATAATCTACTGGAAATTAGGAAATCTATTTAACAATGATGTAAATGAAAGTAAGATGCATTCTGTTGTGAGGTGAAAGACATTATTTTTACTCTAGTTGGCAAAATTACCTTTGACCAAGTAATTATTCACTATCTTAGATCCTTTTCTACACACGGAGTTCTTCACAAAGTGGATGTGAATGTATTTGTCTAGGCTGATCCTTGGCCATCTCTGTGTCTGTGCTAATGAGGCAGAGGAGAATTCCTGACCCAGCGAGGTCCCTGGGTGCTGGACACAGCATGGCCTGTGCTAAGCCTGTCCTTAAGCATTGCCCTGACTTGCAGCACCCCTTTCCAGCAGACACTGCAGCAGTGCTTAGATGGGACCCCTGCTGACACCGGCATGGCAGCAATAGGAACTCTGCACATACCCATGCACTCCCCTGAAATCAGGGCACTTACCTTTGCTCTGGCCTTTTTGGTATCTCCTGCAGATTCAGATACTGAAACTCATGGAATTAATCCAGTCTTGGAATCAATTTTTAAATACATTTATATTCAAAACACATAGACAAGACTTTTTCAAGATCAAATGATTTTGGTATTCCACAAAATGCAGCTCTCCCATCCCATGTGTCATGTAAATAGGCTCACGAACTGAGTCATTCTCCTCAGCTAACCAGGATCATATTTACTTAACTGATGTGAACAGACAAAGAAAAATATACCACTTGCTCAATGTGTGCAAAATTTATGGTTTGTAGCTAACATAATGTGTTTAACAATTTTATCCAAGTTTCAATCTAGGACAAAACAAATATGTTCACATAATCCCAAGCAATATTGTAGCAGTTGCCTGCAGTAAGTGATTTAAAGTTTTAATTAATCATTAAGTACACTGTACACATACAGGTTTATCTTTTTAAATAAAAATATGCAAAACTTCCAGAGTCATTAACAATTTAATAAGCTGTTTAAACAAGAGAAGTCTTTGAAATGCTTGATCTGTGCCTGTGCCTTCTAAGCATCATGCAATAATTTATCGTTTTCACAAATTGCTTGTCAGCTGGACCAAAAAGACGTGTTCTGCAATTATTTCCATTCTGAAAAGAGTCTATATAATCTTCATGTCATTGGGTACAAGAAGTATATGTAATCAGGTAAAATATATATTTTTATTGAAAAAATGTTAATTGGCCTTATGTCATTAAGAGTTGCAGAGAACCCAAGGAAAAAAATGTTTTGTTGCCAGACCACAGAGCTGCAATATCTACATTTTATATGCAATAACATAAACAGACAACACCATTAATAACCAAGTGGAGCATACTGGTCTTGACAGCATGAAGTCAACTGCAGGACACTGCTTATGCAACTCTGTGTTGTCAAAAGGTCATCATATATCTTCACCTGTAGCTGGAGGGTATTTATATGGACATCCACCAGTTTCACCTCCAAATTAGGCTCAGTTTTTGCCAGAGGAGGGTGTATTAGTAATGAGAATGACCTTTACTATTGCAGAACCATTTCAGCTGTCCCCTACTGGAGCTGGAATTGGATTAGCTTGGCACAAATTTGCTATATAAGTGAAACAGCAGATGTGCAGCTCAAGGCTCCACTTTCCTTGTTTGGGTATTAAGCAAGGAACAGAGGCAGGGAAGATTCTCCCCACCTCTTGCCTAAATTCAGTCACAATTTGTCCCATCATATGAAGCTCATGATAATGCAGCTGGTGGCAGTCCATTAAATGAACTATCATACACACACAAGGCAGAATCCCCACTGACCTGCAGCAGAAACTCCTGAGTGCCAGCTTTCTCCTCGCTGCCTTTCCACAGTAACCCATAGCCATGGGACAATCTGGGACCTACAGTAAAGCTTCCTACCAAGAGTAACAGCAGTTTGAGTGAATATTGTGACTAAAGGCACCAAGTGCCATAATTTGACTCTTGAGTCTACCTGGTGTCAGGGCAGAGTCACTGTGTAAAAGTGAACCACTGAGAAACCCAGCTGCTGCAGCACTCCCTTGCTTCAACAGGTAACCTTTTAATATCTTCCTATTATTGCCACATGGTATTTAGTCAATAGAGGAGAAGTCTTACTGCATTTGAGAGTCCGATACCAGTCTCTAAGTGCTTCTTATGAAGACAACTAACAAGTAGTCATTACTTCACTGGTTTAAACTGAGGCTTGCATTCTGGTTTTGTTGTATTTTTAATTATTTAATTAATATTGTTAAGGAGAAACAGAACTAGTCTAAAATTTGACCTCATTGATTTCAATATCCAATTCCTGCTATGGTACATGAAACATCCCTTGGAAATTTCTGGATGGAGTGTAGTGATTAATTTCATCCAAATTCATGGACTTCAATACACTGCACTCACAACTTAATAATTCATTTCAAGTTCTATTTTCTGCAATAGCTTAGAGAACCTCGTTTTATAAGCATAAACTTTAACCATTTTTTAACTGCAGAGGCAATAATGGTGCTTGTCAAGGCTTGCTGGTCTCCAAATACCCACACTGGCACCTCACCATGCTGAATCATTACACCTCATTCCCAAATCATTATACCTCATTCCCAGACTCACATTGCTTTGTTTTATGTTACTGAAGTGTGAGAATGCAACGCAATTCACCTGTCACAGAAAAGAAACTGGAAAACAACTTTGGTTTTGAAAATGCAAGTTAAGGAAGAATATGCTTGCCTGTACCTTTCAAAGTGTGCTGTTTGGGATGGCTTTCTGAAATAGCTTTGACATTTTGTGAACACCCCCAGCTAAGCATTGTGAATTATTTTGTTCATTTCACATCCAAGACCCGATGGCTTTTCAAGCATTAAAAGCATATACTGCTGCATGTAACTTGAAATAACAGAGCTTTGAACTTCTCATTGCCTGCTATTTAAATTGCAGAATTACTATGGAATTGAAAGGCTTTAGAGATCAAAAATGTTTACTCTTAACTAGAACAGCCACCCAAAACAGAGTGACATGTGTTAACAATATCAGTGAAACAAGGGAAAGAGCAGTCATTCTTGTAATAGAGATACAGCAGATAATATGTTTTATTCTGCTGCCCACAATGAACAATGGTGGTAACAGGACTTGTAAGATTGACATGGCAAGCAAACAGCTGGGATAAGAAACCCTGGCTAGATGGATACAAGAGGACTTCCACCAGTGGCAGCAGCAACCATGCATCAACAGACATGTAAGGAACACTGCTGAGGCCACAGAAGCATTTTAATCCTATGCTCTTTAAGTTTTTTGGCCTGGAAAAAATGAGACACTGAATTCACACAAGGCTACTACTTCTAATTACGTGATCGTATAATGTAATTTGACAAGTGGAATCACATAAACACATTCTCTCTAACTTATATCATACAGGTGTCAACAGCATATTCTGGACTCAGTAGTAAATTACTGCAATGTCAGTGGGTGAACTGCAGAGACCAGGTGAAGAATCTGTAGCAAATAAAGTGGAATAAACTGCCTGTCATTAGGGGCTCCAGCATTTACTCTCTAGGATTGACTTGATTCAAAGTAGAGATTGCCTTCATGAAGCTGAAGTCTTACTTGGCTTGTAGGAAATTACATCTTCTGTGTTTCAGATACTTTGGAAAGATCTCTTAAGACAATGTGGTGCTTAATAGAGATGTTTCTTCTTAGTTACTTCATATATTTTTGTTTTAATTTTATTGTAATTGATTCAGTGTTCTAAGCCTTATGAACCTTTTTTTCACTACACAGTGTGGCACAATCTCTCATTAATATCAATGAGATATGTGTAAGCTTCAAAAGCCACTCAGAATTCGGCAGGATTAGGGTAACTTGACAAAAGGAGCATTGAAATAGATTTTCAAAAAAGACCTGTAGCATTTAGCACTTCAGTGGCACGTTCTGTGTTATATGCATGCCTTGCCAAATCTTAACCACAAACTTCATTGAATATGATTCCCTGCAGAGGAGAATGAGTATGCACGTTACCTGTATACATCAGAATTTTGAGGCCAGCTGAGGATTTATGTTTTCTGAAGAAGCAAGGGAGATAACTCCAGCTGGGTTGGAAAGTTAAAGCTAAACCAAGAGAGACAGAAGCAAAGTACTGCATCACTAACGCAGTGACATCAGTGAACAGACTGAAATGGGTTAGAAAAATAAATGGAAGTCTGAAAGCACAGTGTGGAGCTATGAATCCGAGCTCTTATATAAGAGTTATATCATACAAAGGAAATAAAACATCATTTGACTTACATTCCTCACCATGCCATCCATTACAGTGGTGTTGCCAGACAAGAGCTAGGACAGATTTAGCCCCGTGCAAGTTGCCTTCCAAATGCCAGTACATAAATTATTATATTCTGTCCCCATTTGAATACTCAAGTGGCACTGAAGTAGATATTTGTGCCTCACAGTCTCACTGTTCCACCAATATGCAGAAATGGGAATCCTCAGGCACCTACATTTACAAATTAAGCAAACATTATTCCGTAACAAATGACTACACACTTGAAAATTATTTTAAAGCAATCTGAAAAAAAGCCTACAGGGGTTCTACAGATTTATTGCAAAACAAGAACAACATTAAACCACAAAACATAGAGGAAAAATAACATCATTTCCCATATGTTCAGTGTGTGAAATGGTTATATAGCCCTTTAGGTAGCAATTGTAATAAAGAAAAGTCATCTGGGTCAAATGGCATATTTCTATTTATTATTAGCATTATTTAAATTATACTTAAGGTGTACAGAAGGCTCTAAAAACAAATAAAAAACTGACAGAGCCCTTCCCTCTATCAAATCATACAACCTGCAGTAGGCGAATCAAAGCATAATAACTTCTAGGTTTTTGCAGTGAGGAAAAATGTCACAACAAAAACAAGTTTCAAAGTTTTTGGCTGTGAAGTGAAAGGCTAATTTAAGGGGTTTTTTTTCTTTTTATTACAGAAAACGCAGCAGTCTGGGTTCAGATGGGCTCCTCCACTAACACAGCTGAAGCTACAAACAGGACTATCTCCAATGCTACCAAGCAAACATAAAACAACAAGGAGCTCCATAAAACAAAAGAAAGCTCAGATCTCATTTGTTGGGTGCCAGCAGTGCACTATATATATTTCAGAGGAGCTCACAGAGTGAGGCAGAGTTTCAAGGCAAGACAAGTCTCAGATATCCCCTGTCATTAAACTAACACGGAGTATTTTATTCACCACGTCTGCATTTGCTACAGGAAGTGGCAAATCCTGCTTGGGTTTTTCTCAGGGTGTTGGCTGGCCCACACCTAGCAAAGAGATCTATGTGCCCTCTCCTTGGCCCTGGGCTAGTCACAGAGCAGCCACGCTCCTGCTTCCAGAGAGTCCGTAAACAAATTTTGAGGCTGCTCCTCATCACAAGCTCAGAGGGACTGACCCCAAGGAGGGTGTCCCTGGTGCCCGGGGCATCCCCTAAGGAGATGACAGCAGGGCACAGAGCCTCTTAACACAGAAGGACCAGATGACAACAGCAGGTCTGGGGGCTTGGAGACCTCCACAAGTGTGCTATGTCCAAACTAGAGAAGTAGATGCAAGGGCACTTAACTGCTCAAGGATCACGTCAGACTTCACTGAGAGCCTGACATAATGAAGGCAGTCTCCTTGTCTGTGTAGCAAGTAGATTCTATTGCATGCAGATGAACCATAAACTCTTCCAAAATACATAAGAACTAATGTCTGATGCCTCAGGACATTGCAAGATGTAAAGGAAATCCAGAATGGATGGAAGTGTTACAATTTTACTATAAGAAACAGGGCACATGGACTGCTAGGGAAAAACTTTGGAGGAATTAGGAACACAGCACACCTTTTTAGATCTGTGTGACACATATATACAGCACATGTCTATATATAAAACACATATATAAATATATAAACCCAAAAATGATACATTAAAGCATTCCTCTTCTGTTTTTTCCTTCTACCTTCATGTAAAAACATAATGTACAAAGAAATAATTTTCATTTACAGAAGTGCCATACATAAAAAATAATTAAAACATTAAATTTTTCCAAATAGATGTGATGCAATAAATAAAAATCAGCATTTACTGAAAGGAAAAAACAATCCCTCAGCCTAAACTTACTGATATGGAAAAGACCAGCTTCCAGGTCTTCTAACTCATTTTTGTGGTATTATCGTACTTTTGTCCACTTCATTGTTATCCTCTCCCCAGCAGCCTGCATTAACTAGTCCACACCACTGGAAACATCACCTCCAGCCATGCTCACGGGTGCTAATTTTATTTCTCTCAGTAATTTCTTTGATGTTGTGTGTGCATACAATACCCAATAGTTCAGCTCAGATTTACACAACAACTCTGCTATTTCCTACATGCAAGTGCATTTCTCTAAATTGGATTTCTGAATATAATGCAAGAACATTTTGCTTACAAAAAAACTTTGTTTATTAGCACCATAAAATTGTCTGTGGTTTATGCCCCACTTGTAAATACTGGGCCACATTAACATAAACTTGCCAAATGGAGGGTGGGGGGAGAATGGGCTATTTTCTTTGCAATCCTTCAGCAGGAGATCAAAAGAATAAATAAAATCAAGCATGGTGGGAAGAGTTACTATTCATTCTTGTAATTCATCCCTGACTACAAAGAAGAGACACATGTCCTGGAGGACATCAGCATGCCCATCTGTGGCCAGATCCCCTTATTTACTGCCCTAAGCCCCAGCCGTGTTTGCCAGCTTGACTTCACAGGGGAATGTGTTGGCTCATCTTGTGAAAATATATTGTTAGACTATATATTTTAAATGCTGTCTACCCTCCTTGTAAGATTCAAGACCTAATCAATCCTTTATGTTATAACCAGGTGTAAGTCATAAAGGAGTTGTTATTACAAAATTTTATGGAGTGAGGCGCTGAGGTACTCATGCGGCAGGGAGGTTATAACATCTACTGCACCCTTGTGATTTCAGGCACTGGTGTCAAGACTTCTACCTACTGGTCAGTTTTAAATATCTTCCATTACTCTGAACTCACTGGTTTCAAATTTTAGAGTTGCCTCTGCTGCTGGTTTATAAGAGCAAAATTCTTCAGCCTCAGAGAGAGCCAAATCAGACTCTCCAGGATGTTTCAGCTTGGAGGCCTAAGTTCGCACTAAATTGGAGTTTGCACCTCTGGATTTAAAACCCAAACAGATTCCCTCATAACTGGATTTTATATGCATGTTGTGCATCTGCCTATGGTATTTGAGCTGTCTTCTCACAAATTTCCTCCAGCAGTCTGTGCTCCCCTCTCCAGATTCCAGCAGGCCCTTAAGCACCATAAGTCCTGCACACCAAGCCCCACCTTGGGTGGTGTCTCTCTCTGCTATTTTTTCCTAGGTGGTTCTGCCTCTTCTGTAATTTGTCAGAGTAGTTGTAACTCAAAGGATCCAGTTCCCACCCACAAAAATTGAAAAAAAACCATTAGGGCAAGACAAGATACCAGGTATCCACAGTGCTATTACTATTATCTTGATAAAATGGCAGGGACACACATTCTGCCTGTCACAATTAAGGTGATAAATGCCTGTTTCTTTGAGGCTTGTTTGGAAGTCAATTATGCAGATTATTTCTAGAATACAGACAGATGGTGTTTTCCCCCATATGAGACAATCAAGTTGAACTTTGATATGTGCATAAAAATACTGTAATTTGTCAAGCTCCAATGGGGCCATTTTATCACAGATAACCAAAAGACTATATGGATTTTTGTATTTGCCTCTTTTCGATTAACACAGCCTATGTTTCTTTTTATTCCAATTTTTTTTTTTAATGGAAGCTTTGCTATGTTTTATCTTGAAGCCAAATATTGATCTTTCAGTTTAGTCTTCAGGTTTTGATTAACGCAGAAGGTTGCCAAGTGAACGGCTTTTTGTTTGTTTTTTGTTAATTCTTTTTTTATTATTCACTTGCTGCAGTAAATCTTGCTTTTATTGTCCAACCACTGAAAAGAAAAAATGGATTGATTTGAGCCCCTAAATAATTTACAATGCAGAGCTTTTTGAAAAGACTGATGCAATGTTGACCTTCATTTTTGCCTCTTCTCTTGTTGACAATAGAACATTTTTGATTGACTTGAAAAGAAAGAAAGGAAGAAGATTGATTTTGACATGTTAATCATGGTTTAATTTGGCTAAAGCTTTAGAAAATGAGTGTTTAGTAAGACTTTTTAACAAAAGAAAAAAAGCTGTTGTAAGTGTGAGAATTATTATAAATATTTTCCTTGCCATTTTCATTCTCTATCAGGCTAAATTTCATTTAAAAACTGAGTTACATTTATTTTTTAACAAATGTTCTGATGGCCTAAATTCCTCTTCATCAGCTCCATAATAGGTTTCCTAAGCAATAAAAACAAATAGAAAAGCTCTGACGAATGTAAGAAAGGATGGTCTGAAACAGGCTGGGAGGCAGAGATCCTGTTTCTTGTAGACTCTTTATATTGCTGTGGACAAATGACTTGGGCTCCCAGGGAAACACAGCTCTGGCAAAGCACCAGCTCCAGTCCAACCCAATCCAGGAATGCCTTAATCCTGCTCCCAAAGGAAAACAAGACCTCATCCAGGCTATCCATATTAACTAATGCTGCAAGTTCAGAGCATATGTAGTCAATTATAGATGTCATCCTACCTCTCTGAGTGTTAGAGGAGCTAGGGTAAGTAACACCTGCCTGAGCAAGGAATGTTTTGAGGGCTCTTGATGGAACACAAGGTATTATTCTGAGAACTTTTTAGATACTTGGCAGCACTACCTAAAGTATATAGCACAAAAAGCTGGTAAACAAATCATATAGGTTTAGATCCAGCCAGGCATTAAGCCAAGAATTTAGGTGGAACATCATACCTACTTCACCTGTCAGAGGCATGAGGTAGATTATCAAGGTTCACAAGGACACATGGATATCAGAGTCACTAAAACCCACAACATTTCTGCAAAGCACATAAACAGGCACTTCAAACACCTGTTCTCCTCAATCTACTTGCCAAAGTACTTAAATATTCTAAAAGTTTCTGTTCAGCCTGAAAGAGCAATTTCAACAACTTCAGCTTTGCCAAGTTAGAAAGTTGCTCTCAAGATATTAATGTTACCAGCTCTGACCCCATCCACCTTCCAAACAGCAAAATGCTGCACAGTAACCAACCAGCCATGCTGGGCTGGGCACTTGCCAGTGAACCTGTCAATATTTCTAGCATCTTTTCTGTTTTGGTGATTGTTTAATGTCCCTGGATATGCAGTACCTTCATTAAAGACAATGCAGTTACTGGCCTCACTAAAAAAAAAAACCTGGATCCATATAAATAAAATATTATGGGAATGTAATAAATATTTAGGTTTTCTCTTGCAAATGTACTACCTCATTTTCACTCCAATAGAATGTAATACCAGCGAGTACTCAGGGGTCTGGTAATGCATTGGTACACCTGCCAGATATGCAGGTGTACGAGCTCCATGTGCTGAAGAGTATAATGCTCTTCTCTTAGAATACAAATTAAATTAGGCCATTATCTCAGTAAAGTTCTGATCCATCAATATGACTGTTCTGGTAGTAAATATCACCATAGTAGTGTTAAATCTGAAGACATGCCTAACTGTTCTGGACTGGGGCCTAAATTAGATTTCCAAACAGAATAACATATGTCTTGAATGTTAAGCTCCCCCTGAAGTCAACACTATCCTTATGGACCACTTTGTTTCAGACTTCGCATTTTTTAAATGAAATAATAATTTTAACATGATACAATCTCTCTTCTAGTCATTAAAAACTTATAATCAAAAAAAAAAATGCCCTAAAAAATGAGCAAGCCTTGTGCCTTTCAATCATGAACTCCTATTATCTTCATTCTATACAGATGTTACTGAGACTAATAATTTTCCTTTTATGAATAATGTTATGTTTACATGGTAAGCACAAATGTGTTCTAGGACTGCTTATATCCATGATTTTTGATGCTCACAAAAAACTTGTACAGGTGGTGAGGTGTCTGCAAAGGTCAGGAAGGCTCAACAATAATAGGTTATACTAAATTTGGACAGTTTACATGCAGAAAGAAGACTGAAAAACATGAACCATATATCTATAAAAAGAAATACACCTCATTTTATTGAAACCCTATTCATAGCAAATAATTGCAAACAGGACATCCCAGTGGACTCACCTTCTGCAGGGAATCTAACACGATCATCTTTGCAATTGACTGTGTCTATTTTTTTTACATGCCTCTTTGGCACAAGTAGAATCTCATTTATTCTATAGGGTTTTGAATCAAATATCACAGATGTTTTCAGTTCCTTTCCATCTCTCTTTTGTCTGAAAGGTAGAGTTCACCACTGTGCTAAGATAAAAATGGACCTTCATTTAAGCAGTTCCTCATCCAGGCTGTTAATGGCCTGCAGGCTATTGAGCTGGGAGCATTCAAACACAGACACAACTGCTTCCTCTGCATTAACTTGGCAAGAAACAATATTCTAAAATCCCCAAACATTTATTAATGGGAATGTGGAGGGTGAAAAGGAGCAGCAGCTTCAACAGGGCAAAGGCCAGTGCAGTAGCAAGAAGGCACAGCCTCTGCTCAGGAGCCCTGTTCTCTGTCCTCCTTCATCCCACTCACCTTCCGAATGGTGATCAGACACAGCCACAATCCTTCCATGCATGAACAACATTCAACTCATAGCTGGAAAAATCCATTGTAGTCCTTCAGTGTTTCAAGGAGAGAAAGCACAGAACATGAAAGGGTGAATACATGCTAACAGAGAAATCTCAAAGTGACAAATATAAGTTTTTTATTGGCTTTTAAAAAGCACATTCATTTTTTAAAAGCACACTGCAGAGAGAAGAAGATGCTAGTGAAGTGCATTTTCAATAAACCAAATTCATTATCATCAAGTGAGGGAATCAAAAAATTGATTAATTCTGCACATCCTTAAGACAACTTGTTCTATTTTCAATTGTGTGAAAGTTTACAAGGACGAATCAGACCTTTGAAACTAACAATTTTAATTTTAAGGGTGCCCTTGAAAGACTGCAGCCATATATAACTTACAGGATACAAAAAAAACCCAGACCACGTAAATAACAAAAACTCAGGTTGAATGTCAGAAATGGAAAACATACATGCAACGGCTGCAAAATAAATTACTATAGTCAAAGCTGCTCCTCAGACTCAAGAGCTCATATGGCAGTCTTTTAAAGGTCAACACTGAAGGCAGTCACATTAGGAGTGAAGTTCAAGAATATGAAATCCAGTGTTCAAATTATTTCTTTGCCCAAGGTCCTTATTAGAAAGGTAATCTCTTTTCTATCACTGTTTAACAACATATCATTACTTTGTGAAGTGTTTTAAAATACCTGGAGTACAAAAGATTATATTTAAAACCAATTCATTCTAATACATCCCAAACAATACATAAAAAATGGGAAAGAAAGGATAAAGATGTTCATTTTACTGGCAATTTTCTAACACTCCTGGAGAGAGAAAGCAAACAGCCCTAACTCCTAAAATTACATTGCAATTATTGGCCATTTTATCATGTGAAAATTACCAAGTGATGATAATTTCTCTGCTGATTTCAAATAAAGCTTCTTGGACTCCCTCACACACTGTCCTTCCCACTCTTTTTGCTATTAAAGAAAAACCTGTGAAGTTACCCCCCCAGGTGAATTTTGCCAAATGCTTGGTAGTTCCAGTGTCAGAACCATGCCTTGCATAATGGAAAGTTTACATGAAAAGTCAAGGTTTTGATGAATGTCACACTTGAAAGCCAATTAAGTGGGCTGAAAGGAAGACACAATTTCCCATTGTCTAATTGCCTCACAGCACCTTCAAGGTAATAAATTTGTCACATTGAATTATTAATGAGGAACGAATATTTGACTTGAAGCCTTGAATAGAAAGTAGTTCATTATCAGTTGGCGTTGTTCCTTCCAAATAAAATAGGGGCACTGTGGGAGTTAAAGTTGTCAGAGAAAGCTTTCCCTCACATCACTGTCTCACACACTAAATGCACCTTTTACATCCTGTAAACATTCCAATGAGGGCGAAAAATTATGGTGCATTTCATTCCTAATTCTCTTTGGCCTTTGCAGCCTGACAAATAAACTTCCATCTGGATTCCCCAGAACACACGCTTTAACTGTATCACTTCAGACACAGAGGTTGGAATATTTTTAAAATTGGCTACATAAAAGTACAAGGAGCACAATAAAGCAGAGGCCAGTTTTAGGTTTATGTGGCTCTTAAAGGCTTTCTGTCTTATCTGCTCTGCAAAGCATTGCTCACACACCTGCTGAAGCCAGGGAGACAGGTAGAGCAGTGTGTTTATCCTTAATCCACAGTTTCTAAAGCAAAGGTGATGCACTTGACAAACACTCATTTCAGCATAGGAGACCTTTCTAATGGTGAGGGACTCTCTGCTACACGTCCTATGAGCAATGGGAGAAGTCACAGAAAAAATGGGGTCCAAGTCCTTGGTTTGGTGTTAGATCAAGTTATGAAATTGAGTTCCTTTGGGCATATCTTGGCTTTCTCAAGAGCCCAGACTGGCCATGCAGTGTCTGGGACCCTGCCCTCCCAGACCACAGGGTGGCTGTCAGCTGTTAGAAGGACACACCCCACAGACAGCACCCACCTTGGCCTCTGTAAGTTCCAGCATCCTTCACTGCATTCGTGGTACCCCAGAACTTCCATCTTGGGGCACAGAAGAGCAATTACAGAGCTTGCAGTGGAGCAGCTTTGGGCATTAACACTTGTGCAGGGGAGGCTTGGCTGCAGTCATGTGTAAAGACCAAATCTTGTTCTCCTTGGGCAAAAGCTAAAGTGCTTTTAAGACTCTTACGAGATGCAACATTTGCCAGAGAGGTTTGTTGATCTAAACAGGTGCTTGAAGGGCCTATTCCAAATACTGTTTTGAGCCCTTAGCAAGAAATCTCTCAGACACAGCATTTCTGGCACTGTATCAGGACTCTGTAGAGATGAGGATGCCTTGGGGCTTCAGCAGCTTTAATTTTGCAATGAATTTGACTTGGTGTCTTTCGTGCATGTACCAGTAAGACCTGTAGTAGAAACCTTAGAAGATGAATAAGACAGGGAGATTTAGAGATTTGGGCATATAATTACTCTAGCAACATGTGCTCTTTCTTGCACTAAACCATGAGATCTATTAGGCATGCCACAGTAAACCAAATAAATCACAGGTCAGAAAACACAGCAATAAATCCTACCCATATTAAATTGCAAAGTAATTAAAACTGGTATGATATTTACATTTCAAGTTCACTAATAACATCGGAAAAAATTCTGATTGCAAGTGCATCCAAAGCAACCTCTGAAGTGTTTCTTTAACTACTCCTGACATGAAGCTCTGCTTTTTCCAGCAGGGCCAGACGTACAAAGGTTTATAGATACATAAATGTGCAGCAGACTCTTCCTAAGGCTTCATAAAAGTTCTTTTCTGGTTAAATTCCTAATACCACTGAAATAATCTTACTCTAAAAGTAAATTCTACAAGAACACCCCAAAATGAGCAACTTCAGCTAGTTAAGTTTTTGCAGAATACTGAATAATACTATTTAAACTGTTTAATGACAGCTTGAGTTTTCATGTCCCAGTCCCACCTCCACCCAGGGTGAATTCAACAAACAACAAAAAAAAAACAGGTGTTGCTTTAGTGCTCCAATACAGGTATTTTTGAAGGGCCTGAGTGGAGCCTGAGCTCTTATTTCCACTATGCCTTGCAAATAGAAAATCTCAATCCCCCAAAAGCCCCCCAGGCCAGAATCTTTCAATAGTGCTGAAACGAGAAACAAAAAAAAATGAATTCACTCATATAAAATCTGACAACAGTGAAATACTCATTATTATCCCTGACTTACAGGGCTAGTCAAGCCCTTAGTCATCCTTATCTTAATATTCTCTTGCTACAGACAGTGAACAGTTTTCCTCCTTTTTCAGAATAAAGCATTTACTGCAGATCATACTCTGAAATTAAACTCAAGCTTTCATTACTCATGTGGTGGATTTTATTATTCCTTATTTTCATGTTGGTCACCTGGCAGTTGTTACATGTCCTCCTCAGGATGTGGCAATTACACACCCTGTGCTAGACACTGATATTGCTCAGTCCTGGGCTTGCACTCCATGCAGTGACTCCCAGTACATCACCAAGCCACTATAAACAGCAGCCAACACCTCCTGGCAACCTATGAAAAATGTCCTATTTTGAAACAATTTTGCCTCTGCATGATGTATGTTCTGTTTTTCCTCTCCCTCGCTCTTCATTACTAACAACATTTGCATGAAAAATGACATCTTTCTTTTTCAAAAAGTTCAGTTCTTCCTGCTGCTGCTATTTTTTCCCCTGCACTTGAACTCATAATCTGTTCTTTGTGTAGCTACAGTGGAATGCTGTGAAAAGGCTGTGGTATCGGCAAAAAGAATAAAATGTAGCTGCTGATGAGTTCTCAGGAGGAAGGCTGGGGTCTAATGTTGCCCTCAGTACTCAGCACAGAAACCAACTGGGCAGCTGCCAACATCTAAAATGTTGCCACCTTCAGTAGCAGTTCTCTGACTACAGCCTCCCGGCTCTAAGTGGGGCTGGAGTTCCTGCAGGCGAGCAGCACATCCTTCTCCACGGTGTCACACAACCTGGAGCCAGATAACCTCTGCCTCTTCCCTTCTGCGTCACTCCCAGGGACAGCACAGACCACCAGCGTGTCTGGATATGCCCCTCCAAATTCATATACAAGCAGGAACTGTCACAGGTGTGTGAGACAACCCATGAAACACCTTTTCTTTTGCATCTTTGCTGAAATCCGCTCTGCACACCACAGCAGGCAGCATTTTCCTAACCCACTGCTTTTCAGTCTGCAGAGGTTACCAACACTCTGCTCTCACCCCTTTCCCCTCTGTGTCACAGGCCACCTGCCACCTGTGCAAAGACCTTCCTCCCATGCTGACCCTTGAATTCTGCAGGGACCACCTGGAAAACCGTTCCAAAGCCCCCCTCGCTCTTCCCAGTCCACTTTTTTGATTCCTCAGTGGCAACAGAGAGCCTCACAACAAGCAAGTCACTTGTCCTGGCTGATCTAAGCCTGTGCCTCCCCTGTGCTGTCAGGACTGCATCCATCAGGCCCCAGTCTGTGTTTTCTCCTGGGCAATCACCATCACTTTGGCCACTGGGACTCTGGTGCACAGATAATGCTCCAGTTTGCTGTGGCACAGAAAAACAGTGCACGTACATAATAAGCAAGGATGCAATATGGAAAGCACAGGCATATGCTCATTTCACCCATTTCCCACTGTTTTTGCTGGCCTTTATCCCTAAACATCATGCCAATGAAATTATGTTTATGGGGAAATAAGATCTGTGGGACTCTGTCCAGTCATTTTTCCTGGTGTAAAACTAATACTCAAAAATGTTTCTAGTTTAGAGCTGGAACATTCGGCTTCCCAGGGAGAATATTTCTGCAAGAATGTGGCCAAGGAAATTTACCCCAGGATAGAGGGAGAAAGAACCACCTACATGTGGGAAAAAATTAGCCCAGAGCAATACAAGTGGTGCACAGACCTTTTGCTGGCCCTCCACAGGGCCTGAATTTCTCCCAGCATGCCCATTCCCATGCAAAGATACAAAGCATGTTGCTATCAAAGTGATGCCCCAGAGCATCACTGCAGCCATCAAATTGCTGCTCTCTACTTTCCTTTCCCAGGATGAAATTACTCAAATTACATTATGGCTCCAGAAGAAAGTGAGGGAGGGGAAAGAAGTCAACAGGAGCCACCACATGCTGTAAATCCTCAAAAGACACCTCATCAGTCACACTGTGCCTTTTCCTTTCTTAGGAGGAGCTGCTGACTGCCACGTTTTCTGTCCCCACCTTCTTATCAGGATTACTATAATCATTTGATTATTCCTTTCTATGCAGTGGAGGAAAACATCAGTCATTTTAACCAAATGTTTTAGGAAGCTAAGTTTCATTTTCAAAAGGTAGCTATCTGCATGAAATACTTACTGTTCACAATGCCTTTAAACAGAATCTGGTTTCCCCAAGTGCCTGAACACTAAATGAGAGTTCTGTCATCTTCTGGTGATCACCCATTTTATTTTTTGAAGACATGGAGGGCTGCATACATCCCATAGAAGAGACTCATACACAAACCCAATTTACAGAGCAAGTGTAGTCCCCTCAAATCCAGTAACAGGAACACAGAGCTGCAGGGTTGAGAAGAGCAGCAGCTGAAAGCCAGCAACCAGAAGAAGGTACAATACTGCAAATGGGGGAAAAAAAAGAAGAAATGGGGGAAAGCCACAGGCCCAAACATCTCTGTGGAAAGTAATTCACAAAACTCTCCTTGTTTTGACAAAACCAGATTTGGTGGTGGGGCATGAAACTCCTACTCTGCCCATGCCTTCCCACTAGTTTTCCTCTCCCTGGTTATTAATGCAATAAACACAAAGGCAGAAAAGATACTTTTAGGAAAATCAATGTTTCTAAGATAAAACATCAATGCAATTCAAACAGTCCGAGTCAACTGCCTATAGTAAATTAAGTTTAAAATTTTAACAAACTGTCATGTAAAACTGGTGGTGTCTGACAAATTGAATCACAATAGTAATACATCACTCACAAAAGTATTATTGATAGTGACAGGAAGATATTGAATCTAAATTATTCATTTTTATTGATTAAACAGTATCTCTTCACCAAGAATGGGGCAAAACATCTGACAAACATATGAGATTCATATTTTAGCTCCTGAAATAAATAGCTGTCAATCCACCCATGCTGGGCTTTTGCATATTCCCCTGCAGTGGCTCAAGCCAGCATTCAGCCTTCCTGCATGAAGAGCCATTCATCCATTTCTTGAAGCTAACACCAACCTGCAAAATGTTCTTTCCCCTCCCAGAAACCACTTTAAAAGCTATTTCTGTGAAGATGCACACACTCGTGTGTCCCTGTGAGCAGCTGCCTTCCCCACCTGCATTTCAGAGTAGCTGTCCCAGGCAGGTGGGACACCTTGACTCAACAGCAGCCACAAAGTGCCATCCCTACTGCTAAATGCCTCTGCCCAGGACCAGTCAGGAGATTTCAGCTGAAGTCTGGACCTTCAAGTCATCCAACACGGCCAGTCTGAACTTCCTTCCTTGCCAGCAGCAGCGATATCCCAAAATGAAAGGAAGTAATTGCTTTCTGAGCTGAAAGACTGACCCAAGCCTCGCTGAGAATACTGACCCTAAGCAGCTCTAACACATGTATTCCAAGAAGAAAAATAATCAGGGAACAGAGAGTCAGGTTGCCTTCAATAACCGACGTGCCCTTCTTCCCCTCAAACTATTACCTGTGAAAAGTCCTGGGGCTTGTTATTTCATTTAAATTCCTAGTTCCTTGCCCATATTCTGTCCTTTGAGGTATTCACTGAACATGGCACTGAACATCATACATATGATGGGCAAATAAATCTACACCAGCAAGGAAGGTGGAAGCAAAAGAAAGTTTAAAAGTTTAAAAATACCTGGCCCTAAACCAAGCAACAATCTCATATGGGAAGGAGGCTTCTTGCATCCAGACACGTGCATTTGATAGTTTTTGGAGACTTTTGGCCATGGGAGCTTTGACATATCCCTTAAATCCCAAGCTTTCTCCTACTATAAAGGTGAGAGATGTCCAGCTGAGAGTTTGGATATCTTTGTGCTGTTAATATTTTTACTTATCTGCACAGTCTTAAGGGATGAAAGAAAATAAATGAGCATGTATGTACATCTGGGTGATCTACATGCACATTCAGGGTGGCAGAGCTGGTGGATGCATCCTTCAGCTTCCTGTAGCAACTCACTCTCACATCAAAGCATGGGGAATAAACCCAATTTTCCACATGAATGTACAGGGTAACCCACTCAGAGACTGTGCACATCGTTAACATGTACAGGAATATATGTCAAATAAACCTTTCATCACCATAATGCATTTTTGGTGGATTTTTAGGAGAATTTGAAGTTCTCATGCCTTTATCTATGTCCAAATGTACTAATACAATGATACAGTGCTACACTTCAAGCTGAATAATCACATTTGTCTCTATCTGACTAGTTTTCTCTTCAGAACATGACATTTGAATCCTTGTAGCTTGAGCACTGTTACTAACACGAGATGACTAACATTGTTACTAATGTAAGATTACCATAAGAATATCATAAGATTATACAGACTTTATAAAAAAAAAACTATATTGTTATTCCAGACTGGCAAAATTTGAGTGCCAGTGCCAAAGAAGGGTTTGCACTCTCACACATGTTGGATCTCAAGCCATGATCAGCACTGGCTGTTTGATAAGCCCACACTGCACATGGTGGAGCCCAAGGCATGGGCAATTCATTAACTGGTCCCAGGACACACAGCCCAACGTGGCCAAAACAAGCCTGGGAGATTGCTTTTACCATTAGCCAGTGGCTTTTCCTGTGTTTAATGTTAACATTTAATTTTTAGTTCCAAAGAAGGTGTTCACTCCTGCTCTGAATTGTCGAGAGGGAATGGAAATGCAGTGCCACAGCTCTGTGTCAATGGAATGTTCCAGTGGAGCAGCAATACAGGAGTAGCACAATTTATTCTTTTTCCTGGTCTACAGAATAAGATAGAAGTAAACAAGACTATACTAAAGAAAATTTCTACAGAGTTAACAAAGAAATTTATTTAGATACCAGGCTGACTTTTATAGGGTTTGGGGTTTTTTCAGAAAAAAAAAATTCTTCCATTTCCTCCAACTGACATTTTTACTTCTTTTACATGAAGAAAAAGTCTTTCTTGTCTTTTGGTACAAGAAAGTTCAGCCCACTACCCAGATTATTTCTGTCTACTTGAAATAAGAAGGAATTTGTTTTATATATTTGACCTTTGATAAACTACTATACAGTAAATCCTTTTCATTTCCCTCTCCCTGCTGATGTGTATTTGGGCCAGTGTAAATACAGCACCTTTCAGCAGCTCTGAGAAACTTCAACAAGGGACCACAGAAAATTAGTTTGTTCCTAGCTTTACTATGTCCTTGTTTAAAAACCCTGAGTGATCCATCAGAAAAATACATCAAGTAAAGAACCTCAATGTTTAAATTATTCACTGCCACTCTACCAAAAAACAATGAATCCAAGATGTTTCAATACCTCTTAACACCTTAACATCTAATTTAAATGTCTTAAATGTTACAGTTTTTACACATTTCAGCTACACAACAGAAGTATCCTGAGCCATTAAATCAAACGGAACTCCTCAATCCTAATCCCTTACTAATATTTCACAACTCATCCCCTTCATACAAAATACCCAGTGAAAATGTATAGGAGAGGCTTTGGATCAATCCCCAAAGGTCTTCAACACTGGAATAAAAACTGGGAGAAGATTTCTTGGTGTCTGTTTAAACCCAGAGGCTAGACTCTGTTTTGTGGGGAACAGTGACTGAAATCTGGGTCCCACGGACTTCCAGTCACTGCAGGCTCCCATTAGGACACTCTCCTGTTAGTGAGAACTCACCACTCACCTCTGAGTTACACCCTCGTGTTGGCCATGACACAGGAGAGAATGGACAGATAAGATGTTTTTCTGCTAAGAGGTGAATAAGAGCCTGTAACTGCCAAGAGGGCTGAGGAAAACACAGATGGAACATGGAAGAAAAACAAAAAGTTTCAAACCATTCCTTCACCTGAGAGAAACTGGCTCTTTATTTCCACAGGGGAGAGTTTACAGGTGTTTCTTAATGATTTTCAGCAAATAAATACAAAAAGAATCTATCCTGCTGATAACCTCTCTTTTATCTTCTGCCTAGACCAGAACCACCTTGTGCCAAGTCCCTGAGAACAAAGTTAGCGAGTCCTCCCTCTGCAAGAATATTTTGCTACTTGCTAGTTAGTATTTCCTGAATATTTATGCTTCAATGAAAAACAATGTATCTCAGGAAAGAAACTAGATGAGAAACTTTAAAAATTTTAGATCATTTTCTTAATTATTCAACAAACAGCTTTTCTTGTTCAGCTTTACTGTTCTGCACATCTGTCCTATTATTCAGCAATTAATGCTAAAAATAAAAGCAGCTCTTCAGATCCTCAGGAAGTAAGTCCTATGCCAAAAACCACAATTAAAAAGCCATAAATCTGCTGGGTGCAGCTCTCAGATGTAGAAATGTCCAGCTGAAAACATTCAGATAGCCCAGCTACCTCAGTGAACCTCTAATTACATCAGCCCACACAAAATTTCTGAAAAAATCTTGAGTTCAAACAGGTGAACAAAGCATATCAGCATTGGCCATGATTATTTCTGAGCTGCTCCTCTTATGCATTACATGGTGTCCAGCTTCTGCAATAAGAAAATCACATACTTTGATCAGTTTGTATGCTAATAACTGATCTAAGTCAAGGCAGAAAAAAACCCGCAACATGGGATTTTGGAATGCAAATACCTAAGTGGCCAGACTGTAATCCTCATACCAGCATCCTGGTTTGCTCTGCCTTACCACCTCAAGTTTCTTTAGAATATCCTGCTTTTGCTACAGCTTTTCTTATTTTTCCTGGTGATTAAAGGTTTTCCATCACACAGAGCTATAGGCAGCAGCAGAGGCTCCATCTTGCACTCTGTGCTCCCTGCAAAGTCACCAGGAACTGCAGGTCCCTGCACCAATTGGGGATTTATTTTCACTGCCAAACCCCAGAGCTGCTTCAAGGCAGTACAACTCCATTTCTGTGGGGACCCAGCACTGTCATTTTATCATGAGGAAAACTTCAGGGGAGTGGACAGAGTGCTGGCCTGTCCCAGCAGAGAGCAGCCCCACCGTGTCTCCGTTAGGATTTTACAGCAGAACAGCTGACACACAGAGCTGGCACAGGGGAAGGAGGCAGCTGCCAGGATGCTGCCTGTAGGAAAGGCAGCCTCTTTGCTCTGATTACCAGAAGATGCTGGGATGGGCTGTGTCAAACCAGTGCAGCCTCCTGAGAAGAGGGAGACATGCAGGGTTGTCAGAGGAGGCAGCTCTCTCCTGCTACAGCCACCACATCCCACCCCAGCCCATGGGACCCTTCTCACTGGGGTCCTCACCAGGGGCCCCAGTGCAGGAGCAGGCTCAGAGCACACAGAGTGCCATGGATGCACATGGAGAGGATGGATTTACCAGCACACAACACTGCTGAACTGGGTTTGCTTTGTAATTCCATCCTTGACACTTGTGCTACAAACCGTGGACTTCACTTGTGAGGTACAAGAAACATGAAATCTAAATCACCACGAGTAGCCCGAGCTGGTGAGGTTGCAAGGCCCATTTTGGCAACCCAAGGTGAAGGGCAGTCACCCACAATGTCACCCTGGCCCTGCAGCACACCTCCAAATCCACAGCAATGCTCTGTTCTGAGCCCGAGTAGCACAGCCCAAACTGCTTCCCAGCTGAGGCTGCAGCTGCACTTCAGTCCCACCACCTTCAGGGCTTCACATCAACTCAGCACAAAGACAAGAAAATCTTACAGTTTAGGCAAGTAGAAAAGTGTCTTTGCCAGAGTACAAACAAAACTTAGTATTCTCTGTCCACCAGCCAACTTTTGGCAATTAATAATTGGGAAAGTGTAGTAAAATGTTTTGAAAGATAAAGTTTCTAGAGATTCCTCCTGTTCTTTCAAAAGCATCATGTGAAATTGCTCAATTCCACCCGGGTCTAAAGACAAGGGAATAGCAAGCACTGCTAAGAAAACAAAATGACAGCTCATGCACTTACAAAAAATTCTCATTGTTGATGGAGATACTCATGAATTTAGCCAAAAGTTATTTGCAAATAATGTCTGTTTCTGAGGTTTTAGTGTTCACTATTATATCTCTTAATTATTTCTGACACGTTCCATATTATTTATGGCCTTCAGTGACACTGGGAAATTAACTCTCAGTCTTCTATAAAGCAAATGTGCCAAGAAACAGAATTAAATGCTGCACATTCATATTACAGCATTCAGACACCTGCAGTAATCAAGCCAGTGTATGCAATGACATGGTGGGAATAATGCTTATATAAATGCCTATGAGGAGCAAGGGCATCTGTAGGCAGATTTTTGCTCTCTCCAGTATCTTGTCTGCACTTTTTTGTTCAGGGAGATCCCGAAATTCCAAGAAGTTTAATCAGCCCATGCTGATAGAAGACCAGTCCCAGCATGGCTTGCATGAGGGACTTGCAGAGAGGAACAGAAACAAACTCTTCTTAGGGAACACTCACCCCAAAAATATCTATCAGCCTGGAGGTGTCTGAAAGGTGCAGCTGTCCCAAAATAAGAACAAGATGCCAACCCTTACTCATCCTTCCCCCAGTATTTGTCCACACTCCCTGCAACACAATGCATACATACAGTATTGTTTGGCCTGTGAAAGAATTCTGTTCATGCAATCAGTAGCCTCAGATAGGAGCATCCATGATGTACTTTGGAAAGTTAAGGAAATCTGCACACCAGAAAGGCTGAAAATTGCTGTCCTTCAGCTGTGTCATATTTACTCTCCAGGGCTATTTCCTTCTCAAAATAGTTTGTGGGCAGAAATAGTTTTCTTTCTTGTGGCAGTTGCAGGTAAAAACTTACGATCCATGGGCAAATTTATAGCAGAGGTTTGGTACTGAAAGATAGGAACTGAAAATTAACTCTTGCTGCTTTCAAATCCATTAAGTTCCTGTTCCTTCAGGTCTCTAAATCTTCTCATGACCTGCCCCTGGAGCCCAGCCTGGGTTGGATGCCACAGTCTGTGCAGGGGAAAACAATAATAAAAGTTTGCTTCTTAAGCCTTAACATTTTACTAGAGCTTAACATCAGTCGAGCAGCTTCTTTAAAGGTCCATCTTTACCCACAGAGAGCGGTAAAAAGATCAACCAGAGAGCAGGATCCTAAAATACACAAACTCTTCCTGTGCATTTGAAGTCAGGCTATCTGATCCAGTGTCTTATCTCCGTTTTATCTGCAACCTGCAAACCTTCCCACCAGCAGATTTGTATGTGCAGAGATGTTTGTGAAAGAGTTGTTCTTCAGACAAATTTGGATGGAAACAAGGCAATGTTATGCACAGAGCAGAGACTGCAGCTCATCAGCACCTATTATGGCTAAGCAGGAAACTGCAGACAGAGACACACACAGATGCAGCTCCCCCATCACGGTGAGGCTGCTGCAGTGCCAGAACTACCCAACCCTGGCAGAGAGAGTGCCCTCAGTGGGTACCGTGTGCTCTGCACCACTTGGGGAGGCACAAGGAGTGGATGGAGCAGGATGAAGAAGGGTACAACATAAATGCAACCATTATATCTGTTCTGACAGGCAGATGTCACAGAGCTTTTTCATAAACATCATGGCACAGTCCTATAAAAAATTCACCTTCTTTTCTTAAAAAATCCTTTTTTTATTGCCAGTTGTGCTGAAGATCTTGCAGCCAGAGCAATCTAGTGTGCTGCTAGCAGTGTTATGAAAAGTCTAAGGAAATCCTTTATTCATCAACTTAGTCTTAATCAGGTCTCTGCAAGTAACCTAATAACTATATACTCTGATATACTAATAAATAATTTTTAAAGAGGCTATAGCTAATGAAAAATAAAAGGTCTAAAGTCACAGAATGCTGTGAATTGGTCTGAGGACTCTAAATAAGCAAATTTGCCACATTGAAAAAATATGAAGTCACTGTCAGATATTTGCAGAATTGTTTAGGTTGGAAAAGACCTCCAAGACTGTTGAGTCCAGCTGTTACCCCAGCACTACCAAGCCCATCACTAAACCATGTCCCCAAGTGCTGCATCTACACATCTTTTAAACCCTTCCAGGGTTAGTGACCCTATCACTGTCCTGCAGAGTCTGTTCAATGCTTGAAAACCCTTTTGGTGAAGAAATTTGGTGTAATATCTGATCTAAACCTCCCCTGACACATTTCCTTTTGACCCATCCCATGTTATTTGAGGGAAGAGCGTGACCCCCACCAGGCCACACCCTCCTGTCAGGGACTTGTAGAGAGTGATGAGGTCCCCCCAAGCCTCCTTTTCTCCAGACTAACCACCCTCAGCTCCCTCAGCTGCTCCTCGGCAGCCTGGTGCTCCAGACCCTGCCCCAGCTCCATTCTCCACCCCGGGCACGCTCCAGCCCCTCAATGTCCTCCTTGTCAGCAGAGGCCCAGAGCTGGGCACAGGATCTGAGGTGTGGCCACACCAGTGCCCAGCACAGGGCACAGCCCCTGCCCTGGCCCTGCTGGCCACACCACGGCGGGTACAGGCCAGGTGCCACTGGCTCTTGCCCACCTGGGCACACCTGGCTCATGTTCAGCCACTGCCATCCAGCACCCCCAGGGCCTTCCCTGCTGGGCCCTTTCCAGCCCCTCTGCCCCAGCCTGGAGCACTGGCCGGGGTGGTTGTGACCCAGGGGCAGCAGCAGAACCTGTCCTTGTTGAACCTCCCCCAGCTGGCCTCAGGCCATCGATCCAGCCTGTCCAGGTCCCTCTGCAGAGCCTTCCTGCCCTCCAGCACACCAACACTCCCACAAAACTTGGTGTTATCTGCAGAGTGACTGAGTGGTCTCAATCCCTTCATCCAGATCACCAGTCAAGGTTTTAAACAGAACTGGCCCCAGTACTGAGCCTTGGGGAAGACCACTTGTGACCAGCTGCCAACTGGATTTAATTTCATTCACCGTCACTCTCTAGGACTTGCCATCCAGCCAGTTTTTCACCCAGCAGCAACTGTCAAAGCAGATGATGTGGCAAAAGAATTCATGTTTATAACACTTCCATTTTCCATTATTAATTTGATCTTTTGATGTCCAGATCATAGCAAACCCATAAATGGGAGTCCTGACATGATTAAAACAGTCATGAAAAGGTTAAGGGCTGCTTAATTGTCTTACAATTCAGCACAAGATTTAAGGGAAAAGTGTCACATATGAAAGATGGAAATTAGAAGATAGATGGAGTAAGGGTTAATCTGAGCTTTTAATCAATATATCAGGCCCTGAAGACAAGGACTTGGCACAGACATGAATGAGACAGAGAAGATTTCTGAGAAGACAAGATCCATAAGGGCCCTCCATAACCACCTTGTTATTAACATTTATCTTTTTCATCAGTTCTACATCTGCAGTATTAAGGAGACAATTACTTATGGACCTTTCTAATGCATTATTACCAAATGCAAACCACCACACGACCTTCAGATGGGAGATGGCAACAAACATCTCCAAAGTACAGGCAACAGGCAAAATAAAAGCAGAGATTTTAGCACTTTTAATTTATTGACTAGCAGGGAATGATCTCATAGGTGTATAATGGCAGATGAAATAGCTGCTCCAATTCATTGGTATAACTGTCAGCACTGAACCCAAGCAAAGCAGAAAATGTGGCACCTCTCAGCCAAACTTAATGGGCATGTAAATGGGTTGAAAAGGAATTGCAATCAGGTCTGCAATTGAAATGTTGAGGTGCTTAGAAAAAAAATTACTTATTGTGATAACAAAATAAGTGTTATATGAACCAATAAGTCACCAAAGTTGTCACTGCTTAGGAGATAATTTGAAAATACAGAGCTTTGTGGTTGTTTGGAAGTATGTCATGGATTTTTTTTAATACACATGACAGCCAGTATTTTGTGTAGACTCAGAGAAATTTCACATTCACTTCTGACTCATTATCCTAAATAAATAAGTTTCATGCTGTTTATTTATCTAATAAGAAAGAGTGTGCATATAAAATAAAAGGCCAGATTGCCCTTCAAAATATCAGCAATTCTTTTTCTCCCATTTTGAGTAAAAATTTTCTTATGAATTATGCAAATCATTAGAAACACACCTGAAAATCAAATACTTCTTTTCCTCTGCAGATCTTGGCACAGAGAAGTTGCTTCAAATCAGGAGGGACACAAGAAGCAGTAAGGCTAGAAGAACACAACTGAAATTAATCATGTCTAACCCCTCACCCTTATCACAGAACCATTCTAGAACATAATCATTCCTAACTCATCTTTGCCAAAATTTTATCCTAAAAAATCCTTCAGCATGTAGACTTCTTACCTAGGGAACCTATTCCAATGATAGGCCAACAACATCACCCCATATTGCTCAATTCAAACACTTGTGTCAGGCTTTAAGATGACTTTCCTTGAGTTCTTGTATTTTCCAGCTGAGTTTTTGAACCTTGAAAGCTTATATTTCCCAGCCTCCCTGAAATATGATCTTAATTTTTTTCACAGAAATTGATAGCTTTTCATAATCACTGAGTCTAGGCACTGAAACCTGGGAAGCAAAAATATATACTTCTTCCAAGTGCTGACAGTATTCACCTAATTTCTTGCAACCAGAGAGAGAATAATAGTCCTTTGTCCTTTAACCTCCCAGGGCTCAAAAACTCATAGAAATGCTGCCCTTTGCACAGTGTTTATCCAGACTTTGCTGAAGGCCAAGGGAAGGTGCCCCTGGGTGCCCTGCACTCCCATCCCCTGCCCCCGTGGCCCCCAGCCCTTGTTACCACCATCCCCTTTGCTCCAAGACCACCCTGCAGCTGCCCTGCTCTTCTCTCTCCCCTCTGTCCTGTCACTTCCTCTGAGCACACTGATCCAGAAAGTATTTCTCTGGTCCTTTGCTCCATCTGCTGCTCAAACATTAAATGTGGAAGAAGGCAGAGCCTCTAGATTGCAGCAGAAATGCTGTTTAGGGTATGATGCTACTGCAGTTCACTTGCATTATCAATTTGAAATAAAAGCAAAATGCTTTGCAGGGGATTGCAGGTACCAGGGATTTAGCTGCACTTAAATTTGGACAAAGAAAAGAAAAGAAAAAAAAGGAAATTTTTTTTTTTATTTTACCACCTTCCAGTTTTCTAGAAATTTCTTAATTCTATGCTAGATTACATATTAGAGATTTACATTTATGAGAATATTTCTTCCTCCAGTTTGGACATCTTTATTTTCTTTGTTGATTCAGGAAATGAAATAGGAGTAGAACAGGACAGAAGAGTTTTGTCTTTTCCTTTCCAGAACAGAACCACAGCACCCACTGATTACTGGATTTTTGGTTCAAGGTTGTTTATGCAAGCCAATTTTATTTTTCCTGAAGAAAATCTTGGGGACATTGCTTTGGTATTTAGAGGAAGAAGGAGGTCTGTGCATTTACCACTTTTTTGTTTAACATGATCCCAGAACACAGATGAACTTTTGAGCACATGAATTTTAGTGGGTTTGGGCACATATGTTTCTTCTGAGTGAAAGGCAGTAAAAATTTAGTCACAGCCTCATTCATCACTGGCCTGATCCAACTTACACTGAAATCTGTGGGCACAAAACTGGACCCATGCACCCAACAGTTCTCCTCTGACCAGTCTAAAAATGAGAGGTCTTGTATGAAGCCAGACATAAATGGATACCAGGCAACAAATCACTGTAATAAATAATATCAAGAGAAGAAAATAGGGATTCAAGTCAAGCTCTAGATTTATAAACTATAGAGGTAAAAGATCTAGCAGCTGTGAAGAAACAAATGGGTATGATTTACTGCTTTGTTCTGTTTGCAGATAAACGTTGCAATTGCAGCTCCAGTTAATAATCATGCAGGAATCCTTAGCTGTAAGCACAGAGAACAATAAAACAGCAAAACTCCAAAGTTACAAAGTACAATGGAAGATGGAAGTTGATGCAGCAGGGCTTTGCCTTCCTCCTTCATTTGGCAGTACTGTGAAAGTGGTATAATGACTTTGAAAATAATGAATACATAACTAAATCTATGTCAGAATAAGCAAGAAGGGAAAAACCATGGGTTTGCTACCAGTCTCTCTCAGTACTAATTGCTGATTTTGATAGCTTTGTGCTTCTTAGCCGGCAACACACAGGAAGGGGAGGGAGAAAAATGTTTTATTCAGTGCTCAATAAATGCACTGCAGCTTCATACTGACACGGCACTCAGGACAAAAGCACTTCACTGTGCCATCAGGCAGCTGAACTTCTAGTCCTGCCTTGTCTAAAAAAAACAAGCAATGCCCCTTCTCCCAGTCAAATGACACATTAGTTGCTGTCACTGCTGTCAAGCCTGAGTTATAATGATAGCATTACTGCTCGTACAGCCTGCAGGCAAACCAAACAGCATCAGAGAGGGAGGCTGCCAGGAAGGTGCAGTCACCACCTCATCTGCCTAGTGAGAGAAATAATGTTTTTTGCAAGACATGTTTCCCAAAGAGCAGTGATCCTTGCAAACTGCCCTGAGAAACACCCGTGCCTTTCTGACCAGCCTCCTTTTCATTCTACAGATACAATAAATCAACCTTCACATCCACAGCTGATAACAGTATTTTTCCTCATCAAGCTGAGTCTCTTTCTGCCATACTCAGCCCCTAGCAGACCATCCTCCTGGTGCTGTGTTTTGACACAGGTTTTTTGTGAGGTTTCTGACCTCCCCATGCTGCAATCCACCTCTGATCATACAGCTGAATGCGTGAGAGCTGCAATGTAGAAATTAGCACATGGCACAAAACAGCGACCTTTTGACCCAAATAAAGTCAGGGTTACATCCGATAGGATTATTGTCCTGCCATGCATCTATCCTTGTGAATAGTTTCATTTAAAAAGAGACCATTTTAAATTTTCACCTGCTTTCCAATATTCGAAATTTCTCCCATCATTTCCAATTCTGCCAGATTGTCTGAACTCCCATTAATAGGCTTCAATTCCTCTCTCTCCTGCCAGGCAATGCACTCTCATTGTTTGTTTGCTGACAAACTACAGCTTGCCCTGGGCTTTCCGTGCCCCCAGCAAACAGCTGCCCAGGTTCTGTCCCACCACCCAGTGGGTGTGGAACAGGCAGGGACCAGCCTCACATCTCAACATCACACTGAGCTGCTGCTGCTGCAGCGACAGCTCCTTATCAGAGCATCTGCCCCACCAAAGCTCATTAGGGGGAAATAAGCAAGGAGTACTGGGAAAGGATCTTGTCATCGTTAATAATGTCAGGCCCTTTTCTGTCTTGTCTTTTCATGTTAAAATTTTCAGAAGAACATGGAGGAGTCAGATTTGACAGGTCCTAGAGTACCTTTGATATCCTGATCAAACTTGGCACCTACTACTTTCTGTCTGGAGTAAATGATCTTTGGAGCTCATGTACACATCATGTATTAGCATATGTAGCTTTTTTATATCTATTTGATATGTATGATTCTTTTTAGCTGCATATGGATACACAGCTACCAATTCCTTTGCCTATTCTGATATCCAAAGGGATTTTCAGGCAAATTCCCACTAGACTGGCCTCAAGGATCATACTTTTCTGAGCTATAGAGGGTCACAGCAGTTACTCTCAACAGCTCATCAGTCTATCAAAGGAGTAGGTGACTCCTGCTATCCAGCCACACAGACTGGCTATTTTTCCCTTTCCTCTTCTGACAGATAAATTATTGAACATGTAACATAGAAGTTTTCCTTCAAACTCATTAACAGTTTATCCACACACTACAGCAAGCTGTTATATTTGGATACCTTTCTCTCATAAGCCTCAGGCTGACTTCTCTCTCTTAAAAATAGTTTCCCAGTGGATACCAACATGGCTATGGCAGTGTACAGTCCCCTCTCACAGATCCCTGTGTTTTATCCCCAGTTCACATCTCCAGTGCAGCATAAGAAGTACCAGAAAGACCCCGGAAGGCTCCTACCTTTGAGATTTTTATCCCAGACTCCCTGTGAACCACATTAACTTCCTTGCAGTTTGAAATTAGACCTGTGTGGCCCCACAATCTCACTGAATGCAGCAGTGTGCTGACTGAAGCATGCTCTGCCCCAGCTGCAAACAGCTGGCTGGGAACCTGCCTGCACCAGCCTGCAGCAGGTTTCTGATGGAGCACATGAAGGGAGTTCTTCAACAAAAACACTGACAGCAAGCCCTGCCCCACGGGTGTTAGCAATTCTAGCAGGTGCCACAGGTAGCCCCAGGTATAACAACCTTCTTCCCTCTCTAGGATGCCTGTACTCTCCCTGACAAGCTGCTGTGCATCCCACTGCACACCATAAACAGAATTTCTATCTACCGTGCAGAGCATAAAAGAGAAGCTTTGTTGTCAATCAGATGTAAGGAAAGGTGGGAATGGGCCTGATTTATTTAATGAGCACATCCAGCAGTGTCAAAAGGCACCAGCTCTGCAGCCCCCATCCCTCCACAACAGCCACAGCAAGTGGGGCACTGGAGAAGGTGCCTGCAGCCACAGACACTGCAAGAGCTG
Source organism: Lanius collurio (assembly GCA_020086605.1). Classification (NCBI taxonomy): domain Eukaryota; kingdom Metazoa; phylum Chordata; class Aves; order Passeriformes; family Laniidae; genus Lanius; species Lanius collurio. Next base: position 1,023,699 of record JACBWW010000057.1, on the reverse strand, counting down.
TAATTACTGATTTCCTGCTGCATTCAGTGACCTGACCTAGACAAAGTTTCACTAAGTTACTTCAAGTCATGCATTTCCTCAGTTTTGTCACTGGAGTTATCAAAACCTCCTACACAGGGTTTTCCTTTGATGCAAATACTTGCCCACAGGGAATTCATCTGAAATTTTCTCCCAAATCCAAGCACAGTAGCTAGGTTTAATTCAAAACCCAAGAACTTCCTATGGCATAACTTGGGGGCTGGCAGCCCTTGCTGCCTCCCACACCCTCCTCCTCCCACTGTCTCACCCTTGCTTTTTCTTTAACTACCAAGGATCCCTAATTTCTGAAACTAGATGCCCAGAAGTCTCACATATAGAGGAATCATCTCCCCATCTTGCTTATATTACAAAACAAATTAGAGATATTGAAGTGTGTTAATCGTGTAATTATCGTGGTTATAATGAGGCAGTTTAATGATCTTGTTAATTGTCTGTTCAGCAAGACTGGACTGGAAAACATTCCTTACCCCATCCACCCTTTTAATTCTGCTTAGATCAGATGTTTCCTGTAAGTGAAGAGCTGTAGCTATGTGTATCACTACCCCATCACCAAATTAATGTTTAAAAATTGCTGCAGGTCTAACCAAAGGCCAAATATTATATTGTAAGCAATGCCTCTGTGGCCACAGTCAGTAGCTATTCAGCCATATATTAATTCAGACAAGATTACCAGAGGAAGCAAAAACAGAAATAAAACATCTCTGTGTGGACTAAAATTTTGCTTATGGATTGTCTGTTAAAAGTCTTAAAATTATCAGATGAAATAAGCTGCCTGAAAGCTGTTTCTGCCTAATCAACTCCTTTCCTGTTTATTCTGCTGCACAGACCCACCCTCAGCCTGTGGCAGGGGCTAAATACAGGTGCTGTCCCAGAAGCCACCTTCAGTGCCCCAGGAAACTTCATTCTCCAGCTCTTGCACACCTCAGGAGCAACTTAGGACCCCCTACATGGGTCGTCAGAGACTCATTAAAAATAATCTGTACAAAAGAAAACAGTCAAGAATGGGTACACAAGTCAGTAATTGTTCACTATTGCAAAAAACACATGCTTCCAGCACATCAGCTGCTCTGCAGGAGTTGTCATGCATATGCTAGTCCTGGAGTAAACTGAAAGTAATTCAAAGCAATGAAGCAGTAATTTACCCCATGTTTACTGTAATTCAGCCATGCTTTCCCTGCCATGGCTTGTTCAAAACCCCACATCTCATCCTTCCAGCTCTCTCAGCTGTTAAAAAAAGGTGAACTAAATGTTATTGTAATAGGTAAAATTTACCAAGCATCTCAATGTAGAATTCCCATTTTCAGGCTGACACACCTGTGTTTCCCCAGAAAATTATTGCAGAAATGAAAAAGAATGAAAGGTCTGTCCATTTAGCCAAACACACACCTCTGAGCTACAGAGGCAACCAGAGAACTTCTTCCAAGTACCAGCCATCTGAGATCCCTACCTCACCTGCTGCTACAAAGCAAAGGTAACTTGTCATCGAGCCTGGTAATAACAGTGCTGTGAGCAGCCACCCAAAGCCCAGAGGTCAGATTTAAACTGAGATTAAACCAGCAAAGCTCCACCAGTCAAAAAATACAGTGATTTACGAGCAGCTGAGGACCCAACCTCTGCACCCAGCAAGATTTGCACCACCTTGACAATCGTCCCAGCACACACAGGCCCAGCACAGCAGAGAACAGACAAAAATCAGGAGTTATCTCTTACTGTAACCAGATCTTAATGCTCAACACCTACCAGATTTTGTTTCTAGTACATTTGACACGCTAGAGAAATAATGAATAGTAATTAGAATTAATCATTGCAAGTTCCATTGCAATTAACAGCAGTGGTTAGCATGCCAATTATTTATGAACACAGAAGTGACGTATGGGATCAACCCAAAGATTTAACTAACCCACTGTCCCATTTCCAACAACTGTCAGCAGCAAATGCCTGGAAATACATTTGCAAGGGCAAGGCAGGCATCAAGCAATGCTTTCCCTGAATATTTTTCCAACTTCCAAGGGCTCACAGCTGAGAAATTTCTTGAGCCAAAGACTCCTGCCAGGGCTGTGCATCTGAGCAGCTGGCACCCAGCAGCACCCACAAACTCCTTTTTCTCTGCAGAACATCTCTGCCTGTGCCTCAAGGGCCAAGCCCCAGAGAGTATAGACAAGTCCTGCATGGAGCACTGTTTCTTTGCTTATTTGAGATACAATTCTCATAGCACCACTGCATGAGCTCAAGGCATCACAGAACTGGAGCACTCTTTTAGACAAGTGCTGAGTGTTAGTTTGCTGAGAAAAGGGCTCACAAGTGAGACAACAGCAGGTAATAAATATACTATGGTCTAATGATTTCCCATAGCTTTAAAAAACACTGTCAGTGCAGCATTTGGCCATGATAACCAAAGGATGCAATCAGGAGAAAGCTTGTAGATAAGCCCTAGATTTCATTAAAACCAACCAGCAGAGATTAAAAATGAAGACAAGAAAAGCTTATCAAGACACAAGTCCTCTTCTCAGTTCTACCTTCTCTCCTATTAAACCCTATCATCTCTCCCCAGAGATCTGCCCTGACTGAGCAGTGCGTGGTGCAGGAACAGCAGGGAGCAGGTTGGTTCAGCGCCTCCTGGAAGGCCATTGCTCCTGCTCCCCACCCTGCAGCAGCCACAGAAAGGATGGGCCTCACATGCCAAGCAGGACCTGGGAATGAAAGTTCATTTACCTGCAATGGGAAAAATATTCCCCTGGTGGGAAGAGGAGAGGTCAAGTTATAGTGCAATCTATTAAATGAGTCTGTTTCTCACCACACTTCAGAAAATAGAGTGGAAACAGCAGAGTGATGACATTAGGTGCAATCACCAGTGAGATGGGTAAAAAGCCAAGGGGATGTGGCTGATCTCATTTCCCTCACTCCTACAACAGATACTTCTATTTTGTGCTTCACATTCCTGATAGCACAGACAGCCATCTGCAGGGGGTCAAACTGCAGGGTGCTCAAGCCAAAGAAAAGTTATTCAGTATCTTCAGACAGGTTTTGGTGAAAGCTCCAAAAGCTCTTCCAACTCAGCCAGGCAGTAGCTGTGTGCAAATCAGCTGTTACACCTGAAAATTTCACATAGTGTGAAATTTTACATAAAATACATAATGGTTTTCAGACATATGTTACAGCAAGGAAGCCACTGGAGATGAGAGAGAGCCTTGTTTGTTGTTTGGGATTTTGGTTTTGTTTTGAAACAATTTTGCAATAACACCACTTCAAAACAAGCTGTCATATATGAAATGGCAGAGTCAATAATACATTTTAAATAAAACACTCATTTGTATCTCATTGTGCCTTCAAAATTATAAGCTTCTTGATTACAAAGCTCTTTCTCAGAAAACCTCAGATTGAGAGGCATGGTGCTGGCAGCCAGGACTGTTATCAGCATTGCTATGACCCTCAGCAATATAGCCACACTGCAAAGGAATTTGCATACCAGAAATATTTGGGGCCAAACACAGTGAAACTGTTCATTATTCCCGAGCTGTAACATGGCTCAAAACCATCCCTTTATCCCTTTAGCTCTGTCCAGTAACCATCTCTCTATTGGTCTGCCTTCAATATGAGCAACTGGTGAAGTTTGGGGTAAAAACTCCACAAAGATGAATTCAAGTCAGAACCAATATTTATTCCACAATTGTTCCTCATTCCATTCCATCTATTCCCCAGCTCTCCACAATAAATCACTTGGGCTCCCCATATACTGCACCACATCAGATTTCAACAGCAGAGATCAGAATACACAGCTGTGTTTATGTGAAAGAGAAACTAATAAATGAAAAATTATGAGTGGAAATTGAATCTGCTAGACGAATGCTCAGCAATAGATTAACATATGCTGCATTTGCAAAAAAAACTTTAACTCCAGCTTATATTAAATATTGAGATCGCTGAGTTTTCCTCAGTGTTCTGCATGTCTTGATATATTGTAAGCGAGCATATTTCATTAGTTGCATATATCCATATCTCTCTAATAACTTCCAAACTCCTGGACTCCTGTCATTTGGACTTATATTTGAAGAGACACTTGAGACCTATAAAAGAAGGGGAAAAATACCAAAAAAACAACACTAAAAGCAATGTGCTTTCACTGCTTTTGTCAGTGGAAACTTTCTTTTAGCTGTATAATTGAAAAGCAATGCAGTAGCACAAAATATTACATGAGATGAGAAACACTCCAGTGACAGCCTCACAGCCCACAAACCAAAACATAATGCATTGTTTATCACAGATAATTGCAGGCTTTCCATCCCATTTTAATCTTTTTGTTAGCTTTTAAACAAACTCTCTGTCCCAATTTTAGAGACAGGAAATAAGAAAAAACATTTGCATTCTCTTCTAAAGAATATTCATTATTCAGGGTAACAGAGAGAATAAACTGGATCTTCTGCAGAACATACTACCCTGCTCATGGTAGCTACCCTTTGCAAGATAAGATACATGCCAGTGAACCATCACAAAACATTTTCTTTATTTAACTTTTAGGAAGCTGTAACTAAGCTGTAAGCTTCTCTGTTTCTATTCCTTGGCTTTGAATTAATTTTCTCCCTTATTTTAATATTTTCTAAATTAAAAAAAAAAAAATCCCACCAAAGTCAAACCTTTTTCATGCAGATGAGGATGCCAGGAAGTAATTCAGTAGCAGATTTATCCCTGAGAACAGGAACACATTTAAAAAGTCATATCTCCATTTTTAATCATTTTTACAGGCTAAGAGAAAGCATTTTCTATTTTCTATATTTTTCCTCCTGCCTGGACTGCTCTGAAGTGCAGACACAGTCTATGCAACATCTGAGCTACTGAAAAGTCCATGAGAAGGTCAAAAATGTAATTCTGACACCAGTTTTAATTCAGCCTAAATCACTCAAGGGAGAAAAAAACCAAAACAACTTAGTGGTCGATAGCCAAAGAGAACATTATCTCACCTCTATGTTACCAATTTCATGGACATGAGTGTTGATGACTATTCTTATTTCCCTTACACGTCCATCCATAGCCTGAGTATTTACACCTATGACTGATACAACTCATCTCATGGCAGTCAGCAGAACTCCTAATGCTCACCCACTGCTGCTGAATTAAAGTTCGCTGCCTCCCATTCACTGATAGCAGCTTCTCTCCTCAGGTGACCCCGTGTGAACTCCATACCCGTAATTAACAAGATCTCAGCTCTGCTCCAGCGAGATACCACTGAGCTGTGCTGGGCACAATCTGCAAGGACAAGGGCCAACTAACACAGAAAAACCTGTGCAAAGTCGGCTCCCTTTGCTGACGCCACCCAGGTGTTGCTCATAGCAGGCACCTCCTCTAACGAGATTCACAGCGCATTTTTTAGAAGAACACTTGGTTAAATTAGTATCTGCAAACCACAGTGCCACACATGCATAATGCAGTGTGGCAGCTCGGAAGATTCAGTACTGCTGTACAGAGAAGCATCCATAGTGATAAATGAAAAATACAAACTTTATGTCTCAAAACACCTGTTACTTGCTCAGAGAATGAATGGAAAACTACCATAAATAAGAGCAGGCGTTCTCATTAGGCTGTTTGTAATTTACTACTCTGTTCTGCACTGTCCTACCTCTCTGGTTGGGCCAAAACTGTTGCTGTTCCAAATTCAGTAGTGGGAAAAAGCCAAGCAGACAGCAAAACCTGGAACCAATCTTAACTTGGTCAAGGTGTAGGGATGTTTGCAGGACAGCTCAGAAGGCGATAAAGAACGTTAAGTGTCTCCATCACTGATGTGACACTCAGGATAGTGCAAGGTCTAAAGAAGTAAATTGTAATGCAGTCTTGGTCTCTAAAGAAATTACAGAAGTAGGAGGATAAAAGTCACACCCTTGTGCTTCAAAGGCACGAAACTCCTGCTGCTGAAATGGAGAAAGGACAGTCCTGCAGTTCTTAGTAATATCTGACACAGCAAATTTTTCAAAAATATAGAAGAGCAAAGAAAAGAGCAACACAGGAACATAACAGGGTTTGAAGGCACAGATTATTAATCAATATTAATCAAGTTAAGGTAGAGCTTGTTATTAGAGACTATTGCCTTCAAGTTGCTTCTGTTCATGTATTTATTAATTTGGGTATTTTTACACATTTTCTGTACAGAAAAAAAAAAAAAAGAAATTGATTTTAGATTTCTGAACTATGCTCTGTCTTACTGCATTATTTCCATGGAGCTCCAGAGTGAAGCTGTCTGTTCAAAATGCCAAGTAGGCATTCTGGCAATGAAGACCAATGAAAATGCACAAACAAGAATTCTGTCTTGGTAACTAATAGACATTATGTGCTTCTAACTTGCATTCTGCTGCCTGTGAGCCCCAGGGAGCAGCCCTGCCATGGGTAGCACCACACCCAGAGCCCTGTTCATAGCCCTTTTCCCTAAGGTGAGTATTGTCCCCTCACAACAACTCTCTCATCCAGCTGATAAATCCCAAAAGAGAAGCCTTTGAATTATCAACCAGCTATCTGTACAGCTGAAATAGCAATAAACCAATACCAGAGTCATAAACAACCATTCCAAGTTCTTTTTTGTGATGAATTGGTTGCAAACATTTCTACTGGCTCTAGCAGTATGAGGTTGGAAGTCATGAGAGAGCAGAGCAATTCTGACTGCAGCTGGATAAACCCTCCCTTCCCAATCTGTTACAGCTGTAACAAGATATACGTGGAGAAATAGTGTTGATCAAGGTAGAATAATATTTAGAGCAGAATGTCAGGTTCAGCTACAAATAGATTTGCTCTTGGAAGCAGCTGCTACACCCATTAGAATCTTTTAATAAATTGTTATGAAGATTGACACCTTGGAAGTAATTAAGTATTAAGTATTTTTAGGTAATTACTGCAGCAATAACATGAGACGTGCTCATTTTCAGAATGAGGAATTATCTGTAGCTCCCATTGCTGTGCTCCTTTTAATAATTCATAATAGTTTGACACCAATGATTATTACTCCAGCTTTCCAACTTTCCAAACAAACTAATAGGAGCAAAAGAAACTGTTTACAGCCCAGGGGAAATCCCAGCAGTTTAACACGAGGTGGTTATATGGGATTTCTAGGGGAAAGGAGCACACAGTAGGCATGATGCCAATGCACTGATGAACAGCAAGAAATCCACACATAAAGCAAACACCTTTAAGTCAGGATCCTGTGTAGAAGGACAGAGAAAATAGTACAGCAACAAAAGTAGCCATGAGAAAAGGATGTCTCTTTAACAGGCATGCTGCCACTTCTGTGAGGATACTCACATGCTGACAGTGATGAGGAAGGGCTGTTTTCACACCATCAGTGCTCACGGACCACCACCTAAACCAAGCTCCCCATCTTCTCTCTTCCACTGACACCTGAACTCAGACGTGTTCCCCAAGCCCTCTGAAGGGCACAAGTTCATCCTGGATGTCAAATCACTGTCTGTATTTGCCAAGTGAGCTGTCATAAGCTCTCCTGGACCCACACTCGTTCCCTGTTCACACAGAGCACATCTTTACATCTGCACACAGAGCCAGACTTAGGCTCATGCTGCTTCCAAGCAGCATTTTATCTGTTAATTGCAAAAAATACAAACCCAAAACTTCCCATAGGCACACTTGTTATTTTTGCTATGAACTGCCCAGTTAAACCACAACAGGTTTCATGTGAGGTTGTACTGACAGGATCTCAACATGCAGATGGGTTTTCTCAGTGCAGGAAAGCTTAACTGTGCTCCCCCTGAAGAGGCAGTGTGTCTGTCCTGAAGTTCATTTTAAAAGCAGAGTTACCAGGCCAGATTTCAGTGCTGTCCCACTCCTGCAGAGTGTCACCATCTGGTGGTGGATTAGCTTGTCCACTGCTTAATTTTGTGGTGAGCTTGCCTCTTTATGTCTTGGAATATCTTAAACCATTTACAAATAGCCTAAATTTTCCTCAGCTGTGCAGCTCCACTTTAAGCCAGCATTAGTCGACAGCTACACCAGAAGCAGAAGTAGAGAAGAGAAATATAGCTCCTTTATGATCTTAAGTCATTTATTCCCTCTGTCCTGGGGGGGACAGAGCACTGACCTGGGCAAGAACTGGCCAAGGGGTAAGAGGGTGAGGCTTTGTGTCCTGTTGGTTTTGTCACAGAGAGGGGAAAGGGGACAGCAGGGGCAGAGCTGGGATAAACAACCAACCAGATCAGAGCCTGGGCTGCTGGAACATCAGACAAAGGACTGTCTCAGAGTCCCATGGCAGGGACCCGGCCAGGGGGGCCCAGGGGGTCCCACTGCAACATCACCACTCCAGAATTCAGTCCTTCATCCACCCAGGGCCAGGGGGCTGGGCATGACACCCTTCAGGCCTTGGTAGGCAGCTGCACTCAAAGAAACAGTTCTGCTGTCCTAAAAGAAATTTTGAGAATTAAAAAGTGAATAAAAATAAATAACGCCAATTAGACAAGAAGGCCAAACCCTAAAAAATGTTATTAAATTAAAAAACAAACAAAACAGAACAACCAACAAAGGTTAAAATAAAATGGTCATATTAATAAAAAATGCTTTTAAAAAGTTTTAAAATTACCTAAGAGTGGCTTTGGCCTTATTATTTTCAGTAAATCTGGAGGTTTGTTTTGTAACTTAAATTTCAAGTTATAAATGCACTTTGAACTGAAAATACAATTTTAAAAAACCTTTTCAAAATGGACATTCACTAAAACTAACCATTTTCCCATAAGCAGGCCTGGCTTCAACTGAAAAATGTCAGCATAAAACATACCCACTGCTTTGTTCTGAGCTATGTGGTCCCTAATGAGAGGCTATTCCTTTCTGGCCTTCTGAAACCATCTCTCAGTGCCCCACCACCCAGGCACTCCCAGACAGCTTTTTTCCACAGCCTGGTCAGACCATTGATGTTGCTTCTTCAGGATTTTTAGCTGGTGCCTCACTCTGCCCTCCTAGCAGAGCTGCTCATCAGGAAAGCCCAGAGTCCTCTGCAAAGAAGGGAATATTGTTGCTTGGGATGGATACAGTTAGATTAACCTCCACTTTGTCTTCATTTGCTCCCATCACAGCAAAGACAGAAATATCTGTCCCATACACAGCCTCTGCCCAACCCCATTAACATTTGGTTAAAAGAGCCACCAAAGGAGAGATTAACAGCTCCTCATTTATTTTAAAGTGTTTCCTGGTTTGTTTTTGAAATGCACCATCTGTGCTTCCACCACAATGTGTTAATGAAACCTGGCTCTTGGTTCTTGTAGGGCACAAAAGTAATTTAGCCAGGAACCCGAACCCAGAATTTGCAGCTGTGACTGTAAGCAGTGTGTGGTAATGGCACATCCACCATTTCACCTGGAAGAGCTCATCCCCACAGCTGCCAGGAGCTCTCTGAAGAAGGTTGTGAAAAACCCACCAACAACATCCAGCCTCTTTTACAACTCAGACGTAATGAGGCCAAGGAGATTTAACACCCATAGATTTCAAGTAATAGTAGGATTCAAACAGCTGGAATTGAGACACACTCTCACAGATGGTTCTTATGTTTGCTGTTGTTGTGGTTTAGCCAGTAGACTTTGGGCCAACTGTGTCTGCAGGATCCCAAGGCTCTAATAAAGTTGCATTTCCCATCAGCTCTATTTTCATTTGCATTGCTACGGAAGTACCTTGGCATCTGCAAGACAAGACAGAAAGGCTTACAAAGGGGATCGAAGTCTAGGATTAGGGCACAAGTTGACTCCTCAGATAAAAATATATATATTTATATACATAACCTGCAACCAAACTGTGCTTTGAAGAAGAATTTTAAATTTTATTAAATCTGTTTGGTGCTCTCTGACTGTGTACTCAAGACAGAAACCCAAGATTTTTATGCTGCTTAAGGAAGCTGGAGAGGTAGTTAAATTGCACACAAATTCTCTCAGGCCACAGTACATTTCCACATCAGATAATCCAGATTTTGCTAACAAAGCAATGGATTAATTTTTTTTTCCCCTCAGATGGTAATGCTGTTAAAAACACAAAGGCAAGTGACACTGTCCTGGCTAGAAAAAGCCCATCAGTTTTGGCAAAGATTATCCTGATTAAATAGTAATATATCCATCTGGTGAGAAATTACCATCATCTGGGGGAGACAGAGAAGTAAGGAAAGGAGCAGGAGGAGGAAGAGAGAGTGGGTCAGAGGCTTTAACATCTGCCTTTAAATACATTGTTCTATCTGGTAAAAGTGACATAGTTGTGTTTCTAAACAGATGAAAATCTGAATTTAGTGTCAGTAATCTGCCTTTTCCTGAGGAAAACCACCATGAATTTCAACATCTTTTACCCATGAGGTGAAGTGGTACCACTTATCATGGGAGAAAAATAAATCACAATGTTTCATGTCCAGAACAACAACTAAGTAAACTCTGGAAAAACAATAGTAGACCCTTGAAACACAAAGTTTTATTTCACATTAAATATGAAATAAACCTACTAAAAACAGGAAAGTAAAAAAAAAAAATTTGAATTGTGCCTGAAAGTACCTTGGCCATATGTGGTGCCATATTCAGAAATTTCTTCCTAGGCTGCTATGCCACTGTTCAATTTGTTAAATTATTTTTATGTTAGTGAGAATGATTAGTTTTCTTGTGAAGTTATTGGGACCCGAAAGGCACCTTTATTTACCTCATTTATCATATACAGCAGCATTCAGCTGAAGTGTAGAGGTAAACAACTTTAAATAGCAATATTCTTGCTAGAATGCAGTCATCTTGACCACAGGAGCTTTGGAAAAATGCAGATTTAAACTGTTCACATTACTGTTTTATCTGCATTTCAGTCTGAATTACTAACTTATTATCAAGCTCAGCAATAAAGAAACATGGAGGGAAGATATTAAATATTTATGCCTACAGTACCTTACAAGTTTTTATTGAAATAGTAATTGTAAAACAAAAGCATAACTGTTCCAGCTACCAGGAGTGGTAAAGGCAATACTTAAAGCCAACCAACAGTGCCACAGCCAATTTAGTTTGGTGTGCTAAAAGAATTGTTAGTTCAATTTAAATTTGACAAAGGAAATACTTTGAAAATATATATTCAAAATATTTGTCAGTCACTTTACAATCAGCACCTGCTAGAACTGTTTAATTGTGTGCATGTTACAGGATAAACACAAACTAGGGAAATATGCCCCTATCCCAGCTCCCCAGTTTATGCTGAATTTCTGTCACAGGATTTCTTGCAGCTTTGCACACTCACACCAGGACTGACATGTTAGTCCAGGACTCCAGAGCCTGGCCTGGCCATGATGGTTGTGGCAAAGCAGGTGCCACTGGCAGCCTTTCATCATGCCATTTTCTTAAAAGGTGGTCTGTTCAATCAGAGAATCTTTTACAGTAAGTTGCAATTATTTTTTACATGAAATAAAAGCTTACCGCAATCTGAAAGAAATAAAAGCTGGTCTTTGCTGAAAGAGCTTATTATAAAAGGCAACCTGTGTAGGCGAGGAGGGGAGAAATACCAGTTAAAATGGGCTGAAGAGAAAAATCAAAGAGTAGTGGGGATAAATGAAGAGTAACCTCTACTTCACAGAGATTAAATTATTAATTATCCTGGAGAAAGCCCTGTGTTTACCTCACACATGTTCAGTGCCTTAACAAGGGCCGCCATCGGTGCTGCATTATAACAGCACGGCACACGCTGAGCTGGAGCTCAGCTTATTGCATTACAGCAGATTTTAAATACTGCTGCTCCTCAAAGGCAGGGATATGGGGTCAAGAACATAATACCCATTGCACAGAAATCTAATTCCAAAGCTGGGAAAGTCTCTTCCCACCCCAAAATGGTTTTAGGTATTGAAATGAATCCCGTATTACAGCTAAGCTTTGGTCAAAGCAGAAATTCTGACAGATTTATTACTACCTTATCAAGTGACTTCATGGTTTCAAAAAATACATATATTCTTCTAAAATCCATTTATCTAGGCAGAATTTAATAGTTACAAGAAGTATGCTCATTTAATTGAAATTTGTTCCTAGCATGTTCCTCTAGGGCTCTCTCCATCTGCAGCACCCCACCAAGGCGTGCATCCTTTTATTCCTGCTGTCTATCTTCCATATTCAGAGGCCCACTTAAAATCATGCTAAGGCACTTTCCTTTATGCCTTTGCATTCTCAGAAAATTGCTTCCTAACTTGGGTCAGCTTCAATTTTAACTTTATTTTTTAGGAAATGTTTTTTAATCTGCAGCAGCTCGCATTTATATACCTCATTTTACAATGCTGCTCTGGATGAAATGAAGGAAGTGGCCAAGGCCTCATCACCCCAAAGTAGTGCACTATGTTCATCAAATGGGCTGTGAGGCTCTGGGGGAGACAGGAAAAATAGGCTGTAATTTTGCCTCAGGCCCTCCCCCACCTCCAGCTCAAGGGAAAATCACTGCTGGGTGATGCTGACTGTCAGGACATGCTTTGTGGCATTTATATGGCCATGGGCCCATTGGACCTTTACTATCTGCAAAAATTTCACTTCTACAAACTTGGTGGTTAATGAAGAAAGCTAAAAGCCTTTCCAAGAGCTAAGGACAGCTCTGGAAAAGGACAAGCAGACATCATCACTCAGCTAAAAGCTTTCAGTTGCATTAGTACACATGTGGAATAACTTGTTCAATTCAGGCCACCTCAAAACCAGCTGCCAGGGTGCCATGGGAGCCCTGGGGGAGCCAGCAGTCCCTGAGGCAGCTTTGCATGATCCCACTCAAGCCACAGCCAAGTGACGCCAGGGCTTTGGGAGCACCCACAGACAGCACAGAGAGAAGGGTCTGGCAGAAGGGAAACCTGAAAGAGAGTGGATTTAAATTAGAAACCAGGGAGACATTCTGGACTGTGGGGGAGGTGAGGCCCTGGCACGGGTTGCCCAGAGAAGCTGTGGCTGCCCCATCCCTGGAAGTGTCCAAGGCCATTTGGATGGGGCTTTGAACAGTCTGGTCTAGTGGAAGGTGTCCCTGCCTGTGGCAGGGGGTGGGACCAGGTGATCTTGAAGGTCCCTTCCAACCAAACCATTCTATGATTCTGTGATATTAAGAAAGCAGTGTTCCATATAATTGAGACTGCAAACATAAAACAAATCTTTGACTAAAAGCATATTAGAAAAGAAACTCCTAACCAATTCATGGATGTGGGCTGCACACTGAGCTTCTAAAAGTTAACGAAGAAGCATTTCAAATATACATTCTACTGGGTTTGGTTCCCATAATAAATTCTTAATTTAGAGGACTTGATGCTTCATATTTCCTTCTGTCCACTTCCAATCACAGCACCAAGTGCACTTATCTGAAGGACATTATTTTAATGAAGTCATTTGTGCCCTTAAAAATTAATATGTCAGAGCAGTTAAAGTCTAGTGACTGTAACCAAACCAAATAATGTATAATGGAAAAATGCAGTGAGAAAAAAATACAGCCTGAAGTCAAGGTTAAAGTAGTTAACCTTAGGAAAAAAGGGGGAAAAGAAAAGCCAACACCAATTATATGTCCCCTTGACACACCATAAAGGATACCATTACATTGGCATCACCCTACTGCATACAGCTGTGAATTGAGATGATTAACCATCACTGTACTGTACATTGAAGGCACCATGAAATTCATCTTCATTTGAGGAGATAAAAATTGTATTCTTGTGGTCTGGAGACACTTGATCTAACAGAAGCCCCTCTAGCAACACAGTACCAGAGCTTCTCAGAGAGCCATGACTACACCAGTCCTTTTTGTTGTAAAGAGTTTTGTGCAAGCTAAACACATTGAAAAAATATGATGCAACATTCCCTCTTCCTGTTCTTTATACTAAATCATACAGAAACTGCTCTTTAATTCCATCAGTGCAGGAAAATTCTTCATTCATTGTTTGTATAAAGCCATAGCAGTTGTGGCAGCAGCTCCTTAAATTAGAACAGCTCCAACTCGGGGCTTCCAGTCTTTAGATAATTCAGCTTTTCCCACATTCAGGTAAAAGTGAACCATGTACCAACTAAAATGCCAACAACGTACAAGAAAACAAATGCACCTGTTGATGTGCTACTACTTCATTGCCTTCCTTACCATGGCATTTTCTTCAGTGAATGCCATCACTCCAATAAGTAGTGACAGAAGTAGAGTTGATCCCCTGTGAAATGAAGTGTTCACATACAGAACTGAAGCTCCTTCCTTCACCATCCCAGCAGATGTGCCACCCACACATTCACTGCCCTTTGGGTAGTGGAAGGGGATTCCTAGCCAAGCACACAGGAAGTCTAAACACATCAAGAGTTAATCCTCTGTCCAAATTTTCTGACATCCAACACCCCTCACCTCACTCTCAACAAATGGACAGTATTTTTCTCTCCTGCAGAGAAAGACCACATCCACTGGAACCCAGCAATCTCATACCACAGCAGTTCACTTAAACTGCTGCTCACATTTCTTCATTATTAGCTGCAAACATTTCCAGACAAGAAAAGCACAATCCCATTTGCAGAGCCCATCACAGATATTTATGCGTTCTTCTTCTTGGCCCATGGAATTTACTGGTTTGATAAACTCCCTTTCCCTTTTAACACAGCTTAGCAGTCTCCAAGGTGCACCTCCAAACCAGATTAATGTACCTCCAGAACATTCAAAAGGTAAAGAAATGTAATTTAATTTGTGATTGCATAAACCAGTCACGGAAGCCTCCCAAGAAGCCTGAGTTTTCATTTCTTTCATAGTAGACATTTAATTATATGATAATTACTTACAGCTTGCAGCTCAGCTTCTACTTTTATGAAATATAAATTGCTCTTCACTCAAAAGTGCAGGATGAGCATTTAAAAGGCTTCATTAAGTAGGTTTTAAGATTTTTCTGATGACTTTCTTTAAGCTGTGGAATGGAAAGCAGATGTACCTGTAAACTGAAACTTGCTTCACAGAAGAACAAAGTAGAATTGCTAATGTAATACCAGGATGGATGAGCCTTTACAAGAAAAAAAAAAACAACTTTTAACAAACACATTTTTTTTAAATAACAAACAAAATATTTCCGTCAAGATGCATGATAAAAGGGACTAGAAGGGAAGAAGTTGTATTGCCAGACTCAGATGTGAACAAGGCTCTTTATTCTAAATTTCCAGAGCTTGGAAACCTGTGGTTGTGTCAGACTCATACAGTTATTAAAGCAGCCCGATCAAAAACCCACTAACCCATTTGTGGTTTCCTAAAAGCCTAGGAAACAGGAATTATGAAAGCAGAAGGAGGAAGACAAGAAAAATAACTTCACGTGAATTTATGTATTGTAATTCTGTGACTGTTTTGACCTTGTTTTTGATTTTAGACCATTAGGAGATTGCAGTGCTGGTACTTCTGCCCTCCCATATCTTCACAGCGCTACGAGACTAGACCTAGGAACGAACATATGAAGACATAAAATCACCAAAGGCTGAGGTCCTGGCTGCTACAAAACATTGTGCAGGTGCTACTGCTGTCTGGTGGCCACAAAAATATCTCACAGTGGTGGTAGAAAGATACTATATATTGCTGCAAATCCTGCAGGAAACTATGACCCAGGCAAGCAGCATGTTCTTATGCCTCAGGGTTGTGGCTCCTCCATCCCAGGCAAGAGGGGTGAGCTGAGAAAGGTGCTGAGGTGTGAACTCCACCTTTTGAGACTCCAATAGGCAAGTTTTTCTTCTTTTAGATTAGTAGATTGGATTAGTAGTTGGGTATGCCCATACTATTAATTACGTTTGGATTAATTAAACATGAATACACAAAATGAGACAATAAAACTAATACACACAACCTGCCTGTAAATTCCTCTTGGCAGCTGTTGTCTGCCCCCCTCCAAGTCAGTACCTCAGAAGAGGAATTGTCTCTAAAGCAGAGGAACACAAAACTAGACACTTGCTCTCTGAGCAGATCTAAAAACACAGATTGAAAGGCTCAGTTTAATTGCATTAAGCCTCTGTATGGACAGTCTCACACAGAATTAAAGCACCCCTGATTCAAGTGAGGCTTAATAATTCCCAAGAGAAAACAAAGCTTATTATGATTTTTGTCATTTAAATTCTGAATAACAAGTCTACCGAGAATTTGTTCATTTAGTTTAAAAGGTACTTAGGAATCATTTTCCTAAGGGCTCCCATCTAGAGCAGCATTTACAGACTGCAGTGTCTTTTCAGACATTTTACAGACACTGCAGTACCGAGCACTTACATCACCCCAGATTCTCCTCTGTGCAGCAAGGGAATTCAGTTTACTGCTTTTCCTTCCTCTGGAGAGGATACACTCCAAAGAGACACCTTCAAGTGTGACCATGGGCAGGCAGCCCCACAGACACTGGTCTTTACATAGGGGCTGTGAACAGTGCTCCTGGTGCACTGTTGGCTGGAGTCAGCCGTGATCCAGGGGAAAATAAAGAGCCAACACCCCACAGGAAGCTGTGCCTTGGCTGGAACGGGCAGGAAAGTTCATCTTTATTTTATGTAGTTTACAAAAGGGCAGAAAATGCCACGCCATTTCATTCTGAACAGCTTCTTCCATTATCTACTGCAGCACGTAGCACTTAGCAGCTAAATAACAGCAAAGGAAGGAAATTAAGAAGTATAGAGGAGCAAAAGGAGTTGTATTTCCAGCTGAGACGTGGAGAGAATTGAGAGACAGTTAAAGGCTGCTTTGTGTAGGACTGAACATATCTTCTGTATCCTTAATCACACCAACACAGGCTGCTGGGGTCAGGCTCTCAAATACCTTCATATTGATCAGTAATGTCTCAACCTGTGGAAATCAGCTTAATGCTAAAACAAAAGCTACCTGGCAGCACATAAAAAATTTGAAAGCATTTTTGAGCACAAGTGCTGAAGGAAGGTGTGCCTGTGGGCTGCCCAGCAGCATAGAAGGGTCTCCTCCAAAGGGAATAGGCTACTTAGAGCTACTGTGAGACCTGACACACTTTTGGCCACACACTTTGCCTTGAAAGGGGACAATATTGTCTACAGCTGCTTTTCTGAAATTTATCTCATGTGCAGAGAGGGAAGAGGAGGGTCAGAGGACCAGGACACATCACTGTCTTCTATACTACACTGGCCTCTCTATACTACACCTATTTTCATACTTCACCAGAAGGATCATTCAGTGGAATGGTTTGAAGGCAGTGGGAGGTAAGGAGAGCACCTGATCACACAGCCCCATAAAAATAAAAGGTTTCTCTTTAAGTTCCATTCAATCTGGCTGAAATTTTGCTTCTGCAACAACTGCTCAATTAAGACTGTGTAAGAACTAAAGTTGTTATTTAAATCTATAATTAAGATAAAACTTCTAAGGAGCAATCTTTTATTCTTTCCAATCTGTTATTTTAACATTTTATCAGTTTAAGACATTTTAAAGGCCCATAGCAAGATATAACACCACAATCTTCTCAGAAAGTGAAGTAGCAGGACCTCAGACAACATCTGCTATCAGGCAGGTGCACTTTGTGCTCCAATGAAGAATGTCCCATTTTTCATAGTTGGATACCGCTGGGGAACCTCATTAGAAACCAAATTACTACCTGCATCAGGTTTACACTAATGTATTGACATCTACAGCACTTGTTAAATGAACCATAAATCCAATACACTAAAGTCATTTTCAAGTGAATCAAATCAGGTTTCAGTCAAAAGAATTACAATTGTTATATACTTAATGCTTGGCACTTTCCTGGTGTCTCCAGCTAGATCATTTCAGACACAGAGAGAAAATTGTGAACCTATGAAACAGTACAAGCTAAATTGGACACACTGCAAGCATACTAAACACAGGGCTAAGAGTTTGAGGATGATAATTGACTCTAATTGACTACTTGGTAAAGCTACCCAGGCATCCACAGGCACACTCCTTACTAATCTGTTTCCAACAGATTGTATTTTCTTCTCCTTAGTTAATTTATACTTTCTTATTATAAACCACATTGTTCACATTTCACAGAATCTTTTCATTTTAAATCTTTACCTCTGAGTCCCTCTCCACAGTAATGGCTTTGTGGGACTGCAAAATAGAAGGACCAGGCAGCAGCACCATGCACAGCCCTCCTCAAAACTCTTTCTCAACAGGAAGAAAGATGCCTTCCAGGCCTTGGGAAGCAAATTCACACTCATGTGTTGTCTCTTCCCCTCACAGCCACCACCGGTCTTCTTTTAATACTGATCTAAAAGACTTTGACCCATGTGCGAGTGAGGACAGCATTAACTCCTAATTTCATTTTCTCTCGGGATCAATGAATTCCCAGTAAATCCAGGTCTGTCATTCAGTTCCTGGCCATGTGCACAGTACAAAAGGGGATGTCAGTAGAGAGGACAAAGCCAGTTTCCCCCTGTCCTGCTCCTCCAGCCTACCTTTTCAGCTTGTTTAAACCAAGACATTTGAAAGGCCTAATTCAAATTCAGTACAGCTACAATATTGAACTAGCAGATTTGTCCAGCTAGATTATCCTCCAGCCTCACATAGACACTTTCCCTAAGTGGCCTTAGTTCTGCTTAATTCATTTCCCAGAAATAGAAAACAGCAAAATGTAAATTAAACAGGAAATATATATGAGCCAGCTCCTCTATCAGCATAAATCGAACCTGGTGCCAGTGAATTACTCTGACACTTCCATAAGTGTCTGAGGAACCAGCTCCTTATCAAGAGTTTATATAGATTAAATTCATTTACTAGACCAGACCATAAACAATCTCTTTTGGCCTCTTGCTATCCAAACTCCAGGCAGACTGTCTGTGCAAGTCCTCTTCCCCTTTGCTTGGAGCAGTGCTGTCTCCACGATCCACCCTAGCAATAAAGAGATGCCCCTTGGAAGAAGTAGCCATGCAAAAAAATAAAAGGCCACATTAAATTTATGCAGCCTGGAACCATTTCTGCTGATCAGTCAGAAATAATTGGTGACCTTCTATTATGAGAAGAAATAACCTCAGTAGAAGGGGTGGAAACTGCTTGCCTCCATTCATGCACAGAGCTGCATTGTTTGGAGAGCTAAGGGCTCTCCACTTGGATGGTACTCTCACACCTCTGGCCAATTTCCATCCCCATTTGCCACAGGGCCTGTGCTGTTTTCAGCCTGCTCCTGGAGGATTCTAGCAGAAAATCATCCTGCCAGTGTATTCAAGGACACTTTTGCAACGCACTGTTACTCATCTGACACATTCAGAGGCTGATGGTGAAAGTGAGGATAACCCACACAGTGCACCTCATTCCTATATTGTTGCTGAAATTCTGGATCTGCCCCTAGAACAGGCTCTTGAACCTCCCAAGTCAGCAGGCTGGCTGTCAGCCTGTCCCCTGAACCCAGCACACAGGCAGGCCTTGGACCAGGACAAGCTGGCACAGCTCCGCATAAGGCAGTGGGCCGTTTGCTCAGCGTGTTTGCTATCAAGTGAAAGGTCAGCAACTCATTGTGGAAAAACTTAGAAAATTCTGGTAAACTGAGGTGAAAACACAGCCTCAAGCAGAGTGAAGATGATTAGAGTGAAGATCACACCTTGGAACAGATTTGTTTTTAATTGCTTCTTCCTTCCAATTCTCAAATTCTTTTTCGTCCCACTTGGTTTTACAGTATGTTGTTAGTTTCTTACTCCCCTGTGAACAAACATCTTGCACACAGGTTCCATATAGGTGTGACTCCTTTCCATTGCTTCCCTGGACTGCTCAGTCTGCATCAGTGTCCATCAGGAGACAGATGAGGATGCCATGCTGCTGGCATCAATTCACCTCAGCCATTTCTGCAGTGAGCTGGGAAGGCTGTGCCCTCCTCACCACATCAGTCCATAGTCAACTCTCCTACACTTTAACCATGGTCATTTAATCCTCCTTCACCCTGCAAAATAAAAGAGCAGGTATTAATTTACCAGCTGTAAGGTTGTTTTGCATCCCACAGAGGCAGCTGCCATGGGACATCTGCACAGGATGCTCACCAGACCATCAAAACACTGGTGGGATAAACCAGCACTGAGGCTGATGCAGGAGCTGGGAAATAGAGATCTCTGTTACTAAGTACATGAGGAAGAATAAAGTCAGTGATTTCACTGTAGCTGGGTCTATAACACACATCCTCTGTGAACCACATGTTCTCCAGGGGATTAGGGAACCACATGACTGCAACGGGCTTCCCTTTATAGAAGACAAAAAAGCTGCAGGGCAAGCAGGGAACAGAGTCAAAGAAAACCCTGGTCCATTGGGTAAAGGGAAAGAGATTCAAACTATGTACCAATGAAAGGGCAATACCAAGAAATTGAGGTTAGTTCAGAGCCAGTTACAAAAGCTCAGAACAAAGAGTGGTTACATGAGACTTTAAAAACAAGTAGCAGATCCACAAATAAAAGCCAATCTTAAAGTGAGTTGTAAAGGAAACACATTAAATCCCCAACATAGTAACAGGTCAGAAAGGTCGTTTCACTGTAGAGCTCTCCAAATACAACACAACAAACAAGCTTGCTAATGCTGAGAGAGGACAATTTTCTTGTAGCACAGTGTCTGTGCCCAACCATAGTGCAAACCAGCCAGAGCCAGTGCATCAAGTCACATAATCAGCGAGGGAGGATCAAAACACCTTCCTCAAACATCTTGAAGAAGGCTTCTGACTTTTGAATTACCTGCTATGCTTCAATTTATTATATTTGATTACAGTCTTTTGTTTTCATCCAAACTAATTATGCCCAAATCAATGGTAATGGTAGATTTGGCATCAATTATCCCTGTAGATGCTCTCAAATTATCCTTTTGCATACAGATAATTCCCTTGGCTACCTCCTGCTAGAGCATTGACACCTGAGTATTATTTCACTAACTATTCTTATGCACATCATCACTGGAATTTGATATAAACTACAGGAACATAGATAGCTTCCCCCCCCCGCCGTGCTGTCCAGAGACATGAGAAGATGGGCTCCCTCAGAAGTGAGCCACTGTCTAAAAGTCTGCTCAGAAACTGCACTGAAACTGAGCTATGTTCACAAAATCTTCCTCAGTCACAGACCCTGTACCAGACAAGGTGTCCAAGCAGATCATTTGTAGAGTATTATCAGTACAAGACCAGATTTACAGATATACTAGACCAATGTCTCTTCATTGACCTCACTGGAGAGTCAAGAGTTCAAAAAAGCTGAAAACTGTCAGGATTTTTTTGCATTAAAAAAAAGACTTCTGCAGTTTTGCAGCTGCCTCTCTTGTTCACTTCTCCAAGTCTTCCCTGGCCTGGAAGGGATTACTCAATTCTGAAAGAGAAGCAAAGCCCACAGTGATTGGGATGACAGATGGATCCACCTGCTGGCATAAAGATCATCATTTCTGTCTGTTCCACTTCCAAAAAAAAAAGTTGTCTGTTGGAAGTGAAAGACTCCTACATTATCCTTTACTTTATTTTGTTTTCCACCATTTTCCTCATATAAAAATCACCTAAAATCACCTCGGTCAAAAGTTGTCACTTGACTTTCACAGAAAAAACCATAACCAAATAGATGCAAACATTTTTTCTGTAATTCGGACTCAGAATGTAAAAATCATCTCAAATAGCCCCTTTACATTTGAAAATTGTGTTTACTTCTGAGACAAATAGGATTAGTCTCAGTGACAGATTAATTTTCTTTTTGATACAGAAAAAAATGCTCCGTGGAATGAACACAAACACTGCAGGCTCCAGAGGGTTGCAGGAGAGCATTTCACCTCTAGGTCACTGGTTCAGGTTCCATCTGGAGGTAGAGACAGAAAATTTTTTTAATGTCTAATGATCAGTGGTGTATGTGAAATGAGTTTTGTTGTTGTGCCTTCACTTCAAGTAACACAACTGAGTGTCTTAGTGGCGAGGCCAAGGACTGGGCAAGTGCAGTGAGCAGCAAACCCTCCCTCCTGCTTCCTGAGTTTCCTTTCCATAAAGTCTGCTCTTGAGCTAGCTGGAATGCAGTTGTTCAGAAACACAACAGATGATTTCTTGACACTGGGGCTTATCAGCTCATTGCTTGTCACCAGAATTAAAATTGTTCCAAGTGAATGCTGAAGGCAGCATTTGTAACTCACAAGAAGCAGTTAAAAACTCAGCTCTGATTTAGAGAGATGAATAGGCTACTCCTCTCTAGAAGTTTCTCCTTTTTTGCCTATTTGCAGATATGTGGGTTTGTCTAAAGAAATATATACAGTCCCAAAGCCTAGGAGACTGCAGTTTTGGAGCATTTCCAGAAGCACCAGATGAAACACATTGCACCTGGAAAGGTCTGCTGTGGGCAGATGGAAATAAGCAATAAGCCATTTTTCCTTTGTGTAATCCCACACCACCAATAACACTGTCCAGAGGCCTCATTCTCTCCCTGATATGCATATTTAGTTTCTTTTACTCCTGTGACAGAACACACTTAATGTACCTTAAAAGCAAAAGGCTACTTGAGATTTCCCAGATTGAAACACTGTTTTAAAGGCCCCAACTTGAGACACTTTGTTTCAGGGAGAGCACTACTGCTCCCAGGAAGGGTGCTCTGTCGACCTCAGCAGAGTCACAGCAGCAGCAAAGGCACTGCAGTCACTGCGAGCAGCTGTGCTGAACACGGTGCGCTGCGGGGAGACCCCAGAGAGGGAATGCAGGGAGGCTGCTGCATCCTGCCAGCCTCAGAGCCCCCTAAACCCACACTGCAGACACCAGTGGGATCCTCAAAGGACCAAGAGCTGCTCTGAGGCTGTTCTGGTCACCTTCTCTCACAAAGTGCATCCTCTCAGGATAGCTGTAGCCATACCACTTCCTCCAGTCCACACGAGATGGGAGAGGGGAAGAAAAGGGCAGCATTGCACTTTGCCTGCAATGAGAAGAGGAAGCAAGAAATTAACTGATAAGATTTCCAGATCTTGCCATGATGCTGTATAAAAGAAAAACGGGTTCTTGCACCAGCTACCCACCTATAACAATTTATAGCACCTGATTTGGGGGTATTAACCTGTGCACACAAAATGTGTCAGTTCTTATTATTCACTGTAAACATGTCATCAGCATGGAAATACGCTCAGCAAGGCTATTGAGGCTGGTCCTGAAATTGTAAACAGCCCATTAAATAGGAGCAGTAAATACTCCAAAGTGCTGTAGATCTTAGTCAGTTAAAAAGCACTGGACAGACTCTAAACCACAAAAAATACTTGGCTCCATCTAAATCCCCTTCTTGCAATCGAACCCAATGCTGCACTGCAAGAAATTGAGCAGAAAAAAGCAAGCAGGTACAACCCACACAAGGACAGAAAATACAGGAGCACTTTCACAGCTGCTGGCTGCTAGAGTAAACACCAACATCAGCATGACAAGCACTCCTCTGAAAGAGAGGGATGAAACACAGGCAGGGGATGCCTGTGAGCACACATCCTTGTTCAGATCAAAGGTGTATCTATGTGAGCCATCTCAGGCAACAGAAACGAGAACAGTGGCTCCACCGGTGGTAACTGGAGATTTTGCACTGGAACACAGTGTGGAGGCAGAAACAAAACGTGGTATCTAGTTTATAGGAATATTTTTGCTAAGACACAAACACCTAATGCAGCTGGTCCTGTGCAGCCCAGTCCCTGGACCAGTGCAGACACTGGGACAGGATGGGGACCTGGGTCTCACCACCACAGAGGAAATACCTGAACTGACTTTTGCAGGGCTGGAACTCAGCTGATCCTCACAGCAATTTACACTGCTCTCAAGGATAGAACCACATGCTTCTTTCTTTACCAAAGACCACAAAACTTCATTTACTCCCCTGATTGTGTTAACCAATATGAAACAAAGTAATTTTTAATAAAGTGTGCCATGGCAGAGAAAAATTGATACAATCACAGAGCCCGTATAATAGGATTTAATTCTGCTTCAGATGTGCTAGTTTTCATAAAAAAGGATTGAGCAAATCTAAAATAAATTACACTGAAAGGTCAGGCTTATTGCTTGTACAGTTATGTTAACTCTTCCACAGACATTTTTACAGACTGTATTTATGAGACCTTTTGATTTTCAGAAGAGGTATAAAATACATCTGCAATTTTCTCATTATTTGCAGCAATGTTTCTTCTCCAAGTGTCATTTCTTGGTACTTCAAAATAGATTTATTTAACAGACATCTATAAAAAATGATGAGTTATTTATTGGGTGGTTTTGTTAAATTAGTGAAACTGTAATTCCCAATGGAAACTTAAACCCAACTAGAAAAAAATTTGTTAAGGGAATGATGATTCCCATTTGTGTGCCAGTGACACTCATGATTTCTTACTCATTAATCATTCCACCAGCATGTCATTTATTCAATAGAAAGCAAATCAATTACTTATTTTTATATATAGCTAAGGCCCTGATACTGTGAACTACTCAGAACAGCCATGAATTGGAAAGAACTGTAGACACTGAAACTTATTACAAAGCTCTTATTAATATTACAGCAGCACCTCAAGAGCCTACCCAAGATCACAGCCCACATCACTTAGTGCTACCATAACTCAGAGATAAATATCCATCCTACCCCTAAATACACAGCATAAACAGACCTCAGCAGAGCAGAGAAAGAACAGAGTCTGCAGAGGAAGGAGCTTGCTGCAATCCCAGAGGAGGCACAGAACAGCATGGCAGTGTCCCAGCTCAGTCCTAGGCTGCTGCTTGCCTGACCCAAATCCTGCAGGCACAACCAAGGACTCCAACGAGCTGCAATGGCACCAGTCTGTTCTTACCCAGTTCTTTGCCATTGCCATGGCTGCACAAGTCCATGGAGTATGAGCACAGATGTTCTCTGCTGCTTCTCAGTGGTTTTACCCAACTCAGGTGAACACAAGACCTCACACTTGCAAAAAGAACTATCAGTCTTGATATACCATCTAGACAGAACAAGCTCTGTTCTCTACAGCCACACCAGAGAAATCCTGCTGAATTTAACCAAACAAACTATTGGAAAGAACAGAAAACCCAAGCCAGGCCTCGTATCTGTCTGTATCTACACTTCAGGGAACCTAGGCATCAATCCACCAGCAATGAGCACAGGTAAAGCAGGTTGGACTGTGCCACCACATTTAAAAGTAAAATCTTGGGTTCACTGTGAAGTCCTACTAGACACTTGCACCAGTGAAGAGTCTCTCCAGCATCCAGAAACTGCACACAACCACATCTGGCAGCAGCAGGATAATAAAGACCTGACACAGCAACCAAAGACTTTACGGAGGGGTCTTGGGTTTTAAGAGTCACTTCAATTCCAAGACACTGATTTTTATTTCATTCTAATGAAATGAAGGGCTACTTGGTGACTGGGAAACTGGAAGAGGGTGTGGTCTTCATTCTTCTATTTGGAAAATACAGCAAACCTTAGACACCCCTCCTCAAATCTGCCTCAACAGCTAAAATATCTACCTGGCTCTAATATATCAGTTCATACACACTTTTTTTTCTGATACCACTAACTCTGACAAGATATCTCCATCTATTTTCACCTACATAAGATAGAGACACAAACTATAGTGTTTGCAGAGGCCCTGCTACGTACAACCTGCAGTTACTGCTGCTGTGATTGATCCAAATCCTCTCATCTCCCACAGGAATGCAGTCTCTATCTGACAAAACTATCTATTTTGTCTTCTATTTTAATTGGTTTCCTGCCAGCTGGGCTCTGCATCCATTTGATGAAGTGAACAATGTCCTCAATCAACTCTTCTCCTTGATTTTTTTTCTATTTTTAAAAGCAATGGCCCAAGACCATGAAAGCAGTAAAAAATATTGCATTTTCTCAACTTTTATTACTATAGCTAATTCCCAAAGAGAACAAACCTTTCTAGAGCAACCCTCAAACAAAGCTCTCAAAGTTCTTTAACTTAAAAATAATCTATTAATGCAGAGAAACTAGCAGTGCTGCTGCTCTCAGGTTGTAAGCACCTTTATTTATCCAAGAGGAACTCAGAAAACCAAAATACATAATCCACTACCACAGTGTGAGCAGGGCTGTGCTGAACACACTCTTCCTGCTGCACTAATTACAGAGGAGACTCCTCTCAGCCCTCCCATGCTCAGCACACACAGCCAGGCTGGAACTGACAGCCTTCCCACATCTGGCCCACACCAGAACATCCAGTTCTGAGCAAGGAATGGCACATCCATTCCAAACTCCAGGAATAAGTTAGAGTGCAATCAGTGGTTTCATTGCAATCCAGAAGATAGCACTGATTTGCATGGGGCATATCAATAGAGTGTTATTGGCTCCCTATTACTTTTAGTTTCCTCCAGTGAGGAAGACTTTCTGACCATCTCCAGACACACTGAACACTGGAAGGAGCCTTCTGTGCAGAGAAGATGTCGATTTCTGAAGGGTGATGGGTCTGCCTGTGTTCAATATCCATGGATGGGCACTGGGGCCCGGGATCAGACAGCCAACCCTTGAACCCCAAGCTTCTAAACAAACTTTAAAACCAGCTATGCCTGACAGCCAGCATTTTAAGAAAATCCCGCAGCACCAAGAAATAAATAGACTAACATTACTCCTGTGTTTCTGATTCTGCCTCCGGTTCACTACAAAGTAACTTGAAGCTCAATAAACTTTGACATGTTTTCATGTTATAAAAACAAAGATAAAAACTTATTTATTCACTTTTTACCTCATACATCCCAAATCAATAATTGCATCTATTGATCGATGACAAATTCAAAACTTTAATTTACAATGAGTACTGTAACCTAATAAGATGGCAACAACTGAATTTGTTGAAATTGATTTTCGTTTCCAACAGAAAATCTTCAGGCCCATAGCATAATAAGATGCAGTACATGGAACAGTTAATTACCAATGAGTATCACAAAAAGCTAAAATTAAATTTCTTTTTGACTACTGAAAGAAAATGCTGAGTCTCCAGGGCTGACATTTAGGAAAAATAAATTTCTTGTACCTCTTCCACATGTTCATTTACCTAATGTTAATCAACCCTTTGTAACATAAATAAGTAAAATTATTTCAGAGATATGTATGTATAGAAGCCACGAATTACTGCTGACACATTTTGAAAGGGTAGGGTTGTTTTTGGTGGTTTTTTTCTGTTAAAATTACAGGAACATAATTTTAATAGTAAGTCCCTGAAGAAAAGTCCTGCTTTTTGTGGTGCAGAGGTGCTGCCTTCAAGCAGTCATTCAATGTGCTCTAACACAAAGCCAACACAGACTTGCAGGCTGCCTCTGAGCTGCTCTGAATGTCATATGGAGTGCCACAACAGCTATAGCTCAGTTTAAACTTTCATAGAGGCTTTTTAAGTTGAACATAATGCAACTTCTGGATGGGAAGACCTCCTCAAATCACCTCTTATGTGGCAGCTAGCCAGCCAGCCAGGCAGTCTGCATGTATGTTGGGAAAGGAGTGGCAACACTGAGGAGACAGCTGGATTATAGCCCTGGCAACACAGAAATCCAAGCAGTTGCATAGAGCACCTCAGTATTGCCACCCCACTGGCCCTGTTCACAGTTCTCCATCTTTACATTTCCTCCTTTCAGATCCAACACCACCACCTGAGGTCTGAACAAGTAAGAACACGTGAGCTCTGCAGGCAGGAAAGCCAGAGAGGAGCAGAGCCCAATGGTGCCTTCACAAACTGCACTCTGCACCAGGCACACACACAGCTCCAGGGCCTCCCTGACTCCACACACTCAGCAGCAAGTTACAGTAGCTTTACTTTAAATTTCCATTTACTAGCAATAAAAATAGATAGATTTAGCCATCAATCTCCAGTTAATTACACACAGATTTTCCCAGCCCAGCTCTCACCCCTGCCTGGCACAGGCACTTTTTTCCAGGATTCAGCCTTTCCAGTCCCCATTTCAAATGTTGGAAGGAGAGCATGCTGTGAGAGTAGGGCTTGCACAGGGACTGGGAACTGTGCCAAGACACCCCATCTGTTAATTTGGACAGCTTTCCAAGGAGCCTCCACATGAAAAGATCCACAATGTCAACTGACCCAGCAGGATTTGAAATAAGGTCTACAAGCAAAGGCTTAGTCCCAACTAAGAGTGCATCACATACCTGTGCACCTTCCTGCTCCCGACTTCACCCACCAACCAGCATTAAAGCAGGGTATAATAAAAACCAGCAACTTCTTGTCTCTCCTCCATCTTCCAGCCTTGCAAGCACTGTCCAGCAGCACAGCTTGGCATCAAGCTCCAGGATGGTGCAATTAGTGTGTCCAGAGGTCAGGCAGACTCCTCACAGCAAAGCAACAAGGGCCTGGGTTTGCAGCCTCCAGCCAGGACAGGGTAACCAAGGGCAGCCTCACAAGGACTACAGGGCAGAAAGGAACACCAGACAAACCACAGCTCCCTTTGTGCCAGGGCACAGGACACTGAATGAAAATAACAACCCACATTTGTAATCCTACGGGGCACTCAATGCTTCCAAGCCAATAAATGGCCTTGTTCAGCTTAAGGACCAGGTACAAGTGTCACCTCCCAACAGAGAGGGCCAAAAGATTTTTCCTGCAACCCAGAGCAGAAATTAGGCAGTCACAAGGCCACATCAAGGTGACGGTTTTTGAGAGGAACTGACTGAAGGCAAAGGGAGGTGGTGCAGAATAGGCAGGGAACACACAAATGCTTGTACCAACACCTAGGCTAAAAGGGCCCTGTAGCATCGGGGGTCTTAAAATGAACATCATTCTACACCTTCATCCAAGTTACACTCCCAGCTGAAACACCCTTCTAAGCCAATTAAAAAAAAAAAACAAACAAACAAAAAAAAAAACCACCTGATCAACAGCCCTCCATGATCAAAGACATGAAAATCAAGGCATCTAGAAAATCAGGTCATTTGAAGAAAATGCAAGCTGCTACAGTTGTAAGGAAACAGAATTAACAAAAGCCTAACTGGACTCTAAACCCTCAATGTAAAGTCTCATCTTGAGTAATAACCGCCTGTTAAGCTAAAAAAAGAAAACACATAACAAAGGCCATTTACCAAACTGATGGGTGGTACTTAAGATTTTGTGGCCTTCAGCATTGTCCACCTAATTAACAAATAAGAAGATAAATGAAGATGACTTTTCAGTCTCTTTTCTTATGGCAAGAAACTGCCAAGAACTGCTTGTTCCCAGCGAGTAGTTCTGCAGACAGGATCACTGCTCCCATCTAAAAGTTCTGTTGTTTGAACAGAGCTTCTCCTCCAGGAGGGTTGACAGGTACTGCTTCCAAGAAAATCTTGGAAACAGTAGCCTTTATGCTGGTAAACCACTCCTCAAAATATGCAAGAAGTAGAAACTAGCTATGGGATCCTGCTCAGCTTTTTTGGCTGAAGAACTATAGCTCTTGTAGTGAACCCAAAAATCTTTTTGGCTGCTACTGAGGACAAGGTAAGGGGGAACCACATGTCTATTCCCAGCTCCTTCATCCTGGTCTAGGTGCCTCACCTGAAAAAGAAAGGTCTATCAAAAGTTCAGCATGGAGCAGAAAGAAGTGCTACCAGCCAACACCAGAAAACCTGGTCCTCCAGTCTGTCTTTTTTTTAGGTCATCCCTGGGGGAAAAAAAGAGGTAGAAAACTGAGCATTCATTGAGGACATGCACCTCTCCAATCACAGTATCTAGCAAGTGATCAACTGCAACAAAAAATTTCATGGTTCCTACCATGGTGTCAGCTGGACTTAAGCTCCAAAGTATTTCATCTTAGTAACACACCAAAGGTATGAAATAAAAGGGAACCAGCAATATACTTTAATAAAGAATCAATATACATTGTCTAAGAGTGTACTAAGAGACAACACAGGCAAGGCTGTCACAAAAGCATAGGCACTACTAGTATAGTTTTAGACTACAAGAAACTGTAATTTGAAAGCAGATGCGGAACAGCCACACACACCCCTTTATGTTCAGCCACCATGGCCTGAAGCTTATGGGAGGCACAAAAGCAACAAACACAGATTAAACTACCTTGAAAGTATCCAAGTAACAGGCCCCTGTGTACCAGAATTACCAAAACACATCAGGTTCATATTAACTTTTATTTTCCTATATGTACAACTTAGGAAACAAATCTCAGTCTGAAAAAGTTCAGAAGTTATCTTGAACAACACAACACCAATATACCTTTGAGGCAGCAAATATTACTCCTATTAAGGCTCTCATAAAAGGATGGATATCATGCAAATGCAATTAAAGAATACAGTACATTTCAAAAATATGCAAACTAAGTTCAGCTTTAAGTCTTTCAGAAAAAGAACATATCAAACATTGGAACAATGACCCACGAACGCATTTACATACATGCTTGAAGCTAAGCACATGGACTAGATAAAATTAAGTAAAATGTAACAATTGTCAAGCTCTTAGTCAGATCAGAACTACAGTTGTTGATCCTTCTAGTATCACAAGTGCCAATGTCTGCACCAACCAATTCATTTTACATTCACATAAACTGGTATTGACTGCAAAATTCCACCTTTTTTCAAAACATAATGCTTTGGCATTTATTTCTCATTGCTGAAAGTCCTTAATCCCCCTACTGAATGTGGGCAAGAGACAGATACAGAGTGCCTGCAACACAGCAGTGCACAGCAGGAGCTGCAGGCACTGCACAACAAAGTTACTTCCATTGATGCCAAACTAATTTTTGCTTTTATATGTTCTTCATATAGCTACAGAGCTACAAATATATATGAAGCATATCAACAGCAAAAATCAGTTTGTCATTACCATCAAGGACTTAGAAAAAGTCTGATTAATTTCTGTATACTGTACTCCTTCCTCATCATCTCAGAGAGATAGCTGCTTTTTGTTAAACCATAACCAGCATTAGCACTAAATCAAACATGCAATGCTAATCTACAAGAAAAAAATTCTTAATTAATATTTTAGCATAAGAACACCACTTGTGCAAACCAGCATATAAAGATAGTCTAGTATTACCAGCAAGAAGAAAGTTCATTTCTTCTCTGTATCATTATAACAAACTGAAATTAAATACAATGAAGATGGTCAGCAGCATGACTTTTTTGGTGTCATCACTAACATAACTCAAAAATAAAAGGACTAGTAAGTTGGAAATGATGAAAATGTGAAAACCACCACAATTGCTGTGACCTCTCCCAGGATGTTACGTGCACTGCCAGGTGAGCCAAAGGTGCTAGGTGACTTTCAATTTTACTTGTCCACTGAAAAGGAACTAAATTAATTCTCAAAATGTTTTATCTTGCAGCATTTCTGGCCTAAATGCCCAGACTTTTCAGAAGTTTTTTATCACATAACATTCAGTGCTTACTAATTTCTTGCAAACAGTATTCCTCACCTAAGAAGTTAAAAGTAGGAAGATTCTTTCATTTCTGTCATCTAATTTTGAGTCACAACAGCATATAATTTAAGATACTGCTAGGCACACACTGTGTGGGTATCTGCAACTGGAAGAACGAAAAAGGGAAAAGAAAGATCCATTTTACTTTAATCCTGACCAGCAGCTGTTAGCAATTTTCTTTAGTTATCACTGTAGGACATGATGGATGGGAAGGCTCAATCCGCTAGGAACTGGTTTATAGCGTCCAAGTGCTCTCAAGGACTGCTGTTCAACAGCACATTCAGTTTAACTAGGGACTACAGACTGCAAGAGATAACAGATAGTTCCTGGGAGAATCTATCATTCTTCAGAGAAGCTGTCTGATCAAGGGGATAATATCTGAAAGAACAATTGCATGATCTTTTGCTATATGGTTTGTGTATCATGCCATTGAGAAGAGTGAACATTAACTCAAGTGGTAACTCAAACCAAGAAATCTGCATAAAAGAACATATTAAGATATTATTACCATTTTAAGACTTTCCATACACTTTGCAACACAGAGAAACTGGATACACAAAAACATGCAAGTCAAACAAAGCTAATCTACAATAAACAAAACCTGAATACACTTATTTCAAGACTTAAAACATTAAAATATTCATCCAATGCTAAATAGGAGCAATAGAATAAGCTCTAGACCTAGCCATGTAATTCCATAAACATTTCAATTGGCTCTTTTAGCCTTTATTTCCCTTCTCTTTTTACTTGTTTTTATAATTTCAGGCCATAAACTTTGTGAGTGGCACATGAGCCAAAAAGCAAATGTAAATAAGGCATCTTCCTCTCTCTATTAATAGCAATGCTCCAGGGATTTGTGGTTGTATCTGCACATAGCTACACAGCCTTTTTCCATAATTGCATGGGATGTCCTCCTGCCAAGGATAAAGCAGGATGTTAACTGCTCCAATACCATGAGGAGATACGCTGCTTTCCTGGGCACACCTACCCCACTGGGTTGCACCCTGATTTAAAAACATGCTCTGACTCCAATCTCCTGCCTGGAGGTTGTGCTCCATCATTGTCAGATGGACCTTTCAACCCATCCCATGAAGCTCAACAGATGAATACCAAGTCTTACAAATATAAGCCCAGTGAAACAATTAACGTGGTCCCCGGACAAAAGCTACAATCTAAAATATAGAATCTAATCTTTTTAATTACCTTTTAAAATGCTCAACCAAGTTACCACACCCATTTTGCCCCAAACCTTAAACAGACATTACCAAAATAGCTGGAAATTGCTCATCAAACTTAGGGACACTAATCCCAGAAAACTTCAAAGACATACCAATATATTTTAAAAGACATAGAAGAATATGGGGCAGAGCTCAAGAACTTTATTTTATAAAGTCCTGAATTTTACAAACACAGAAGAAGGTAGCCAATGCAAAGCACAAAATACAAAGAGTAAAGAGGTTTCTTTATTTCAAAACACCTCAAACCACTGAAGGAAGCAAACTGCACTAGAAGTTTACAAGTAGTCTTCAAGGGAAGTACCATGTAAAGCACACTGCATGAATCTAGACCTGACATTATGAGGGCATGTCTCACCGTAGCAAGGTCTGTACTAAACACCAGATCAGAGACAGAACATTAAAGTAAAACATCAGATGTCACTGTCACTGTTCTACTGATCCAGGAAAGGCAGAGACTCTGAAGTGAGCAGGAACTGTGAACCTGCTTAATAAAGGCCATTCTTGCAAAGTCAAAAAATCATACATCCAACACTTTCGTCCCTTCATTAAAATAGAAATACTAAAAAGGAGCACTCCATAACATATCCCCATTGCTTTTGACTGACATGTTGAGTAAAATGTAAAGAACTTTAGCAGAGATAACTAGAGCAACAAAGGTCTTTCAGCACAAGGCAGCAGAGATGAGCAGCCTACCAACCAGAGAGAGAATTATTTTGTTTGCTACTTAAACAACCAGAAGCTGTTAGCTGACTACTTCCTTTTATGAGGCATAGGAAAGTTTTCATCCAGACGCCCTTCTGAGGAACACCTCACCCTGTGTTTAAGCATGTAGCCCAGCAGAAATCACTGATAAAGAAAAACAAAAAGTGTATTTGCTGGGTTTCCTTCTGAACATTTCAGAGAAAAATGTCCATTTAATGCACAGAGCAAACAAGGATGTCAGTCTAATTAGATTTTGTTTTGTCATGCTCCTGATCCTGTCTAAGCACTCCTCGGAAAAAAATCTGATTGATGATGAAGGCACAATTATACAAACTTTAACATTCTCTCTAAATGTAGCTATGCAAAAGGGAGAGAAGGTAGGGAAAAGAAAGGTGAAGTATATTTCTCTTCAGATAATTAAGTCAGTTTATTTTCCAACAGCCATATAAATTTAAAATATGAAACAACAATAATACAGCTATAGAATCTAGGTTTTCTTTCAAAGCAGCAGCATATAAAACATATAAAAGCCAAAAACCCCAGCACAAGCTTCAAAAAACCAAGGACTGAGTGAATTTTGCCAAAGACATAAAACTCACAAAATACAGTACACAAAAATACTGGAATGCATAAGATATAAAGCTACACATTTTAGGTAAAGAAAGGCATTGTAAAGTATACAAAATTTGCAGAACTAAAGCATGGGACTTGGGGAAGAGTACCATGAATACAAAGAAGTTGGCAATTAATACACGTAGATGGAGTGAAGAAAGTGGCAGTTTATTATTTAGCATTCGGTTTTCAGGTTCACGACTTCACTTTCTTAGCATCTTTTTTTCCAGAGTTATCAGAAGCCAAATCTGCTTTTCTCTTCTGTGACTAAAGAGAAAAAAATAAACATAAATTTCACAAGATGGTGGCATTACAAAAAAAATAAACTTAAATACATAATTGACTATTTAAAAGGGAATGTACAACCCCAATGCATTCTAGACTTCAGCTCACCTTTGTAGGATATAATGGAAAGGCAAACATAAATCTCTGATGTAAACACTTAATTCTCCTACCCTTTTTATATCCTTGAAATCATTACATGGTCTCAGTGGTGCAGGCACCACACCTACCACAAATTGGATGACAAGATCAGGACCTTGAGTTATACACAATTCTGTTCTAAAGATGACAACCCTTCAAAATAAAAGAAGCACTTTAATTTCTTCTTCCAGTAATTATTATGTAAGGGAGGAAAAAAACCTCTGAGAAGAAATTAAAGCAACGTGCGTTGCACATAAGTAGGCAGAAAGTAGGCAGTGTAACTTTCTAAAATCAGTGTTCCTCTGCTACTTAAACAAAAGACTTCTCAAGAAAAAAAGCCCCAAAATGCTATGCACTGGGAATACCTACCTAAAAAAATCTAGGAGATCTGTGCATAGACAAATATTTCAGTTTAATCTCTCAACTCATGTTTTCTACTAATGCAATCAGTGCCTACCATTATCCTTCACATTTTTTAACAAAATATATAATGGAATTCTGCCCCACTGGAAGCAAAGTAAGTGCTGCTAAACATACTGTTGTAACTTTTGCTCCTCTTTTCTTCTTTTCAGCTCTTTCCTTTTCCTCTATTTCCATGTTTTCTTTTTCTATTAATGATATGAGAGTATTGCAGCGTCTCTGAAACTCCTAAGGAAAGAGAACACATCAGATTTTTTAAGTAAATTATACAACTTCTCTTGCTTATATAAGTATGTTCAAAATTCTTAAATTTCAAAGCATTTCCATTTTCCTAAAATATTCAATAACATTAATCATTAGCTTAGTTAGTATTATCTGTCTTTCCCTCAGTGTAACTTCTAGAAACAGAAAAGGATTTACTGTCCTCCTGACAAGCAGTTTTCAGCATTGAATCTTCCAAACGGACATCCCAAAAGATTGATGTGATCTTTCATCTTGGTTAATGAAGCAAATTACAGCCTGCCAGCATAGTATGCCAGATTTTAGGAAAGAGGTCTTCAAATATATCTTTAAAGGAGAGAGAAAAGGAAATAAAGCTATCTTAAGCAATACTTCTTTCAAACAGACTAGGGTTTGGGGGGTTTTTGTGAAAAGACACTGTAGGGCTACAAATTGGCCAAAAATCTATCCCATCTTACATTGTAAACTCACTGTTGTCTTTTTACTCAAACAGCATCCAATGCTTTAATATCAAGACTTGCAAGCCATCTGAAAGACATCAGGACTAAATGCCACAAAGCTGTTTATACATTAAAAAGTATTTCCAATGCAACTCAAAATATCTGCATTGCAGTTACTAATGGCTGGCTTGCTTAAAAGAACTCTATTGACATGGACATTTTCTTGTACCCCATCTAAAAGGTGTCTTACAAAACACTTATCAGTGATTATTTTTATTATAATTACTCAGTATATTCTATGTACTACTGAGAACATGACCCCATGGACTTTTCCTTCCAACTTGAAGCAGAAAGCTTCCTTCTGAGAAAAAAAAAAGCCCAAAAAATATGTCTTATCTCTGTTAAACTCAGTGAAGCCATTTTTGAAACACAGGCTATCCTAGAATTACCTAGTAGCATAAATCTTAACCTACAATGGGTTCATCTGCAATGAAGTGAACAGCTGACCTTTTTGCCCAGAAATTAGTCTCTATTTTCTCAGCATCTGTAAGCTGAATACTGCCTCAGCCCCTGATGGAAAATGATGCAGCCTCTGTGCTTTCCTGATCCTGAACCTTCTCACACAGGCGGGTATGTGGCTCATCTTTGAGACATTCAAACCCTCAAGCTTAACCACATTCTTTAAATTCTACAGTTGCCACAGATTCCTCTACAAAGATTGCTCCAAGGCCTTGGGCAAAAGCTGAGTAGATCAGAATGGACACAGAGAATCCTACCACCACATGAATTCTTTTTACTAGACACACACAAAAAAAAAATCCTCGGGACATTTTTCTTTACAACTCCCTTCCAGAAATGTTCCAGTGTTGTGCTTGTAGCTTTGCAAAGTATTGTAATAACTCATTTCTATCACATCCTGTAGCAGTAACCCCACACCCTCCAGTAAAGGCTAAACCACGAATTAGGGTGCCATGCTTGTGCCCTGGTGTGTGACAGTCCTGAAGCTAAAATGCTCTCACTTCAACCAATAAACTTCTTCAAATTCCACCCAAACAACAATTTTTAGATAAAAAAGCAACAAGTCTGACTAAACTCGAGTTCAAGCCATCCCAACATACACTGAAATCCCAAACATAGAATAAAAGAGAGCCTCTGTCCCAAAAACCTACACTCTACAGATGAACAGAGATGAAAGAAGACCAATATGGAATGATGCCTGTCAATATGCCAGAAGTATTCTACA
Organism: Lanius collurio; assembly: GCA_020086605.1. Taxonomy (NCBI): domain Eukaryota; kingdom Metazoa; phylum Chordata; class Aves; order Passeriformes; family Laniidae; genus Lanius; species Lanius collurio. Next base: position 987,111 of record JACBWW010000057.1, on the reverse strand, counting down.
TCCTTTAAATTTGTGTATATTGCACTCGGACTTAGGAGTTGAGGTTAAGAGTGATGACAAGCTGCTTCATAATAATAATAATAATCAGATGGATTTTTTCTAGCATATGAGAAACTGGACTGTGTTAAACTCAAGACAAGCAACTAATCAGAAAGGACTAAGAAATAACCTTGATCCATTTGCCATAAGACACTCAGAAAGAGCCTCCTCTTTCCTGGAGACAAATGCTTGCATAAACACATACATTTATAAAGTGTTCATGTTCGTGGTTAGACTTTCCAGATGGACTACTGCTCCAAAGCATCTGCTGTGGACAGAGGATGGACTAAAGAACAATTTTCACTGGGGAATCACAGAATCAGTTGACAGTAAGATGTGACATGCACACAGGTTTCTTGTACATCCACCATGAGAAAGAATCTGAGTGATAAATCCTGCACTGAGTTACTGAAATTTCAATATTGACTGCTGCATTCCATTTTAGTGTTATAAAAATACACTTATTTAAAATGCTTTGCACTTTTAGAGATGAGTTTTTATTCAGTGTGGCCTGATACTTTTCTCTTTAGGATGGAAAGAGAGAAGATGTACTTTGTTCACCTCTTCACAGCTATAAAGACCTGCATTGCAATAAATAAGATGGGAGCACTGAAGCATTGCCTTCCGCATGGCTGGAGGCAGAGATGCTGACTTGGGAGCAAAGGCAGCCCTCAGCTCTGTCCACAGCCCCAGATATTCCTGTATTTACTAAGAAGCCATTTGTCTTATGCTGGGGAGTGTTTGCAGAAAGGTAAAAGAGAATATGCATAATTTATGACTTCAGAGAACAGATACATGCTTCACTGCTGCCATGATATTGAAATTCACAAAAACAAAACAAAAAAGAACTGTGCTCAATTTAAAAAGCAAAAAAATTACAATCTTAGGCACTTGTGATATCTTTAAAAACTTACATTTTGGATAAACCATCTGATTTTGAAATAATTAAATGAAGCAGAATTTGGTTTTCAAAGAGAACTCTTCAGGAGAAGAAACAGAAATAATAAGATGGAAGATAAATTAGCTATTTATATGGAATTCAAGAGACATCTAGTGGTTAGAACACAAAGTTTTGTCAAAGAGCCTGCTAAGCCCTTTTCAGAATTATGCTGCCCTTTTTATCTTGTTTCATAGGAGTTTAAATGATCACATGTGAATTTCAGCCTTCTAAGAAGCATCTCCACTTTGACTGAACTTCTTTACTCCTCTATAAATATTTGTGTTTATACTTCGTTCATTATTCCTATCATGTGATAATATGGGATTTTATGTGATTTTCCAGCACATTTCTTTACAAAATAAATCACTGAACTAGTGCAAAATGGACCCATAGAAATTAATACCGCCAGAAATGCCAGTATATTAGAATATATCAACTATATTACTAAACCAAAGAGAGCATGATAATTTAGAACATTTCAGAAAATTAAATGCACATTGAAATTGAAAGATTGTTTTAAGTTTGTATTTCCACAATATTCTTTTTCAACCGTGCAGTAGCAGAAAAAATTAAAATATTAATGGATAGAATTTTAAGAGAAAATCTAAGCCAAAACATTCATTATATTCCCAGTGTGTCAGTTTCAGCATTAAGACACCACAGAACATACCTCTACACTTGAGCAAATGATTTCTATCCCCTTTAAAAAAAAAGTACACTGAACATAAGGATCTGCAAGATTTAAATTGAATATTTAACTCTACCCCTGACAACTATATATCAACTAATATTAAACGCTGAGCTACATTTTTAATTTCTAGTACCCATTTCTATGATTTATTTAAATGGATTCCTGCATAGACAACTTAAAAGAAACTTCTTAATGTACTAAATATTGGAGGCTTCTCTCTTTATGGATGTAATTTTAAAATCCAGTATTTCTTCAAACAGACATTTTAGTAAGTAACACTTGTAATTCTTTTTAATTAAGGGCTAACTGCTGCACTATCCAGAAGCACTTTAACTGCTGAAATATCAAGTAAAAAATTGTATTGCATAATTATAAGTAGTACTGGGAAAAGCAAATACCCACCTGTTCAAATACAATTTTAAATATTTTATCTTATGTTTTATTTATTCTTAGTACAGTACCCAGAACTCTGAAAGAACATTCTTTCAGATAAACAAATCCTGAGGTCAGGAAACGAAGACAAACAACAAGTAGATAGAACTGAGCAAAAATTTTGAGACAGATTCAACAGCTTTTTACCATTGCAAGAGTCCCATATTCTGATGCTGGTACCTACATCCCAGCAACCACCAAAGCTTCTGGTAGTGTTACCAATTCCTGCTTAATGACTGAATTATAAATGAATGGCTCTGCTCTAACACTCAGAGTACTAGTCTACTTGCTATTAACCTTGTATTATATTCCCTAAATGCAAACAAAAATTTCAGAAAAGTTTATGTGAAGAAATTTAAGCACTTGTAGTTGTGAATGTGGATTATCCCATGCAAAGTGCATTTTAAACCATGCAAAGTGCATTTTAAACCTATTGCTTCAATGATTAATTTCTATGTGAATCACTAACTATCCTCACGCTGTTAGGAATTAACTACTGTATTAGAAAACCTGCTCCTTTCTCCAAGTATATTATTCAGATGTTTTCAGTGTTTAATATTAACCAAAAAATCTAAAAAAGTAGTATTTTAAGAGACATTGTTTGGTAAAACACTCAGTTTGCAATAAAAGTAACAAGGATATTTTTAAGTCTAGTCTATCTCTGCATTAATCCCTTTAGGTGACATGGGACTTCAACCTGGCAGGTCTCCTAATCTGTTTGTTTCAGTTGTAATGGGTTTTTGCTGTACTAAAAAAAAAGGTTACTTTAAAAAAAATAGAAACAAAAATAAAACCCCAAGTTATTCCTTCAGCGCTTGTTTTCTGAACACCAATGTTTCAGCACAAACCCAAATTTTATGTGGTGCTTAAGAAAAAGGAACAAGACACTTCATGTAAGTGGTACCCACCATTGCAGTTCTGGATTTGATAAACCAGTCGAACCTGAACTGAGGAGCGTTGCGCACACACTGCCTCAGCTCCTCGTACACATTTTCCTTGTCAAAGCCCATCTTGTGTAACATACAGATCAAAAATCTGTCTTCCTCTTCTGTGTAATTTTTCCCTTTGTTTGTCCCATACTGAATACGCAGCTGATGAAAAGGTGCTTTGTACCTCGCAATCTGAATGCAAAACAAAAATAAGGACTAATAAACATACAGTGCTACATCAAGGAACCACTGCCTGTTACTGCAGATCACTACATACTACCTATGCAGCATAAAAAGACAGAACTCCCATCCCCAACTATTCCTTTTCTAAAGGAATTTTTTGAATAAGGCAGCTGCAGTAAACAAAAAACCTAGAACCATTACTTTGGCATCAAGGGCTTTCTTGATACTGATCCTCCGCTGAATTCTTGCCTCTCCTCGTTCAATCTGAGCCATGATCCTCTCAATGTCCTGTAGCTCATTACAACGTTCCCAGAAAACGGCTAAAAACACAAAACAAAATTGTTGAATATAATCTATTCCTCTGCTCTTACTATTTTACTCAGTTAAGATACTCTGGCAAAAAAATAAATGTAGCTTGTGGTTCCATTAAATCACAACCAATGAGCTAATGCTCTCCAGCTTACTATGCTAGCCAAAAAACAAGCTTGCACAGACTCTTTATTCAATATCTTTAAAGCTTAACTATAAGCAAAGGCTTAGGAAAAATTCTAACAAAATTTACATTCAACAAAATTAATTGCAGTCATATAAAACTCTGAAAAAAACACTTTAAAGGATGCTTTCCATAACAGTGGAGAAACAGAGCTGCCAGTCTAGCAGTGAAACACATTCATATTTTTGTTTTCATTAGCTATCTCTAACATCAGAGCATACTTTGTCTCTCTATTATAAAAACTACTCATTTGTGGTATCTCCAATATCTTTTAGTCAACCCAAAATAAATTCAACACTTTGAAGGGAACTCCAGTGGAGCTCTTCCTTTTCAACTATAGGAAGAACATTGCAAAGTTAATTTTATGAAGGTGTTTAGTAAAACTACATCCAAGGCTGAAAGAGGAAGAAGTCTGAAAAGCACTGTGTAAATACAGAAGACAAAGACACAGTGTACTAGCTAAAATAGCAGAGATACAGCATAAAGAATCACACTGCCACAATAAGGCAGCTTCACAATGCCCCAAGTCCATGTTATCAGTGAGAATTAACTATGTCCAATTCTAAATCTTGACTAAGGAGGGATAAAGGCAGATGCATGTGTTAAGTTATATGCTGCAAAATCAACCTTTTTAACAGAATTTTGTCTTCTGAAAAAAAAAATTCTTCCATGCTCCATATTCTCCATCGTGTAATTTCAAAAGAACATGTAGCAAAAATCATGGTAATACTGTGGTATTAGGAAATACATACATTTCAAAATATCACAAACCTGAGTACTCAATGACCTCCTCAGGTGACTTTCCTTCCACCTCACGGGCAATATTGTCTATATCATCACGACCGTATTTCTCATTAGCTTTAATAAACTGGTTAAAATCTCTTTTATTCCAGTTTGTAAAACCCTGTAAGCAGCAAGAAGTCATTATTAAGTTGAAGGGAAACATTTTACAAATTTTTGATTTATGTAAGTACCATTTGCTCCTCTGCAACATCACATAATTACAGCAGCTTTCAGGATTTCCATAAACTTGCATTATCCAGGGCTTATTACTGAAACATTAAAAGTCTAAAGAGTTATTTTTGGGCATGACTTCACGTGCATTAGTAAGAGCTTTTTATCCTTTCTTTTTAAAGTTCTTGTGATACTTCTCCAAAGAAACCAGCTCAGTGACAGTCGCCCTTCAGCGGATACAAGCACCACACTTCAGAGGAGCACAAGGTGCAGCAATGCAAGTGTCATCACAAGTTCTTAGAGCAGTGCAAGTATCTAAAGCAAGAGCTCCTACTTCAGACATTTACAAACCTGGAACCAGACAAACAGCTGGATGAAAGTATAAGTATGTCAAGAAACGATCTCTAGTCCAAAGAGATGCAATCAAATGGAAACTCTAAAGCACTGTCAAATAGAGAATTTGTTATGTACCAAAGAAATCAATCCAAAACCGAACAAGCGAGAGGAAATGCACAAAAATATCACCCAAGAAAGAAATATTACAATTTAAAGACAGGGAAAGCAAGAAACATCAAGAACAAACAAGACAATCACATGCCTGGGCAAAAATCTGTAGTGCATTGAGTTTCTTTCATCACAGAAATGTATTTACAAGGAGCTTTGTCAGTTCTCCAGCTGAATAAACTCACTCCACAATTAGACAGCACCTTCAGAGTGAGTCTAACATACACAAGTATTTCTTTTTAATCATTACCAGCAGTACTGATATGCATATCAGCACATCAGCTTAAATATTTCCTCTGCTATACAAAGTGAAATTAACAGTGAAATTGTGACATTGCAATTTTCTTCCAAAGTACACTGTGCTCAATTCTTTTACGGAAAATTTTCTGAATCAAAAAATCCTGTTACTTTGACACACCTTTCTCCTTAACAATCAGCTGTTAATAAGCCCACTCAGCAGGCTAACCAGCCAAAAGGTCCAGAAACTAGCCAGTGACAGGAATCCAGTCCCAGTATAAAAGGAACATGCCTAACAACTCAACTGGGACAAAATTAATGGATGTGATATGCCTTAGACATCTGTATAAACACCATGTATGTTAACACAGGCTTGTCCTGATTCAAACCCTTTTTGATTTAAAAAAAACACAAGCCATATGCATGTACAAGAAACTCACTGATTGGGTTTCTGCATGTATTGCTGGGTAGTGCATCTGCTATACAAGTTGTTGCCTCAGAAATGTTCAAGGACATTGAAGGAAACAGTAGATGACTAAGATGTAAACTTGTTCAAGGACAGGAAAGGTCCCTCAAAGCAAAACCAATCAAAATCATTACATGTTGTGTGCTTTCTTCCTTCAATAGTATCAGCATAGCTTTCCTGTGTGTATTTACCATTATTAGTACTGATATTCCATACTAGCAAAAACATATGATGAAATACTTCAGCTGATTTTATTTTACCTGTGTTAGAAGCTTTTCTTTCTCTTCACTTTCCTCAGTATTCAGAGGCATAGACTCATCTATCTTCTTTTGTTCTTCCTTTTGTACCTGAGCTGCATTTGGAAGGTCAGGATTTCTGGGGACCTAAAAACAGGGGAATCAAAAAGCAGTAGTACCCCAATGTTATTCTAAAGATTGCATTTTCAAATCTGATCTGTGCAAGATACCAAATGTGTTCTACCTAGATTCAAATCTTATTGTTTAAACCTCTCCTCCCAAAAATAGGACTGGATTTAAGTTCTAAGTTCGTTATGCCCTGAACCCACCACTCCTACACACAATGACCACGGGATATTGTGAGAGGCAGAGCTGTCACAGCTCACTAGCAAAGGACCTGCTTCCCATTGTCCAGTGGTTTAGAATGTGTTATAACTACAGCCAAACACTAAGTTCCACCAGGTTTACTACAAAGCCATGCACGCTGCCAAAGCAAGGACCAGACACACAACACAATGTAAACAAGAACAACATTTGATCTGTCCCTCTCCACACTGACCTATTCAGTATTTGTGACCTTTCAACTGTATTCCAATTCCCCTGTACACAATAGCAAACAAGTCAGAAACCAGTATTCAGTAAAGGTTTAGTAGACCTTACATATTTCTGCAGCAAAAGGCAGTGGAAGATAAGAACTTTTTAGCTGGTTTTAATATATAAGAAATCTTCTTGACTTTACTGGTTTAAATTAAGACTGATACATAAAGCTTGGTCTCTGCCTATTGGATACCTTCTGATATTGTTTATGGCAGTTTTCAGTTTTAATAATAAACTCTCCTCAGATTGAAAGAGCAATACTTACACCTCCATTTCAAAGCAAAACAAATTTAATTCTATTTATTGCTTTCACCACCAGTAAACAGTCAAACTAACTTTTTAAGATAACAACTATTCACGTTCGACCTTTCCAATCTGACAGGTTTCCAAAACAGGGCTGAAACCTCTTTTTACACACATATTGTTAACATTAGCAATTCTCCCATCCTTCACTGTTGGAGCATTAATTAAATAAATTCTTTCCCTAAACTAATTGCATACTTATCTTAATTCTATCTGCCATCCCCATGAAATTCTTTTGGCTGCACACAAGATTCTAAGATACCTTCTGCTTTTCCTTAAAAATACATTTTGCTAACATTAATTCTACTCTCTGGTGGCACCAATTTTCTATCTGTTGCTTTGTATGACAATTTTATATTCTCCAACACATTTTATAGGTGATCCTTTTCTTGCTGTAACCTGTCATGAAACCTGGGGCTTTTTAAAGCAAGTTACAGACACGTCTGGCTGGAAGTAGGGAATCCATTTGGTTTACTCAATCTATTCTGGTCCAAGTAAGGATAACAACATTAAAACCGAATCTGTTCACTGCTTGTCCAGTAATATCAGCAGGGAAAAGGGAGAAATTCAGCTAAGGCACAGTAGGGAGAAGAAAAAAAAGGAAAAGAGAGAGGCCTTTTGTCTTCCTTTTTGTAGTAGTAATACATTCAGACTTCTCCACACCTTTAAACCTTTCATAGCCCAGCAAAATCCAAGGAAAATCAGTATCATTTCACTTAAGATAATAGTGACTTTGTGTTGATCTGAAGGTATTTTCTAAATAAGACATACAAAAGTTTTTACTAAAAAATCATACCCTGGAAGGTGACCTTACATTAGCCAAATTTTCTTCACCTTAGACCACGTTATACCTTCGGTTTTGAGTATATGAGGCATCACAACTATCTTTCCTTTTCCTACTCTATTTTATTGTTAGGAATCCACCACAAAACACAAAGCTACACAGATATGGAATTTTTAGTGAAGGAAAGAAGGACAGATTACTTTTTCTGCTCCTCAGTGGAACAGAAACAGAAGAATAGAGGCTTTAAGCCATTTCTTTCACAGTAAGTTGACAAGTCAAGGTTACAACAAATCTACAAAAAGGAATACAAATACATTTCACTAGTTTGAAAAGAAGAAAAATGCATTACCTTATACCCTATCGTCTTACGGTAATACAGAATTTCTTTTTCCAGAAGTTCAAATAACCGTGGTGGGAAAAACTGAAAATCCTGAATATTTGGTTGTTTTGGAGGTCGTGGAGCCTTCAAAAACATACAGATACATCAACATTATAGAAGCTTAACCTTTCTGCAAGTAAATTACCATAATTCAGAGCAGTGGCAACCTATGACTTTGTAAATATATTGAGGTAGAGCAGCACAGGAGAGCAGGAAAAGAATGACATAAAAACACTCCATACTTGCCAACTTCTTACCTTAGGGACTTTTGGTTCACTGACACGTAGGGCTTCTCTGAAATAAGCATCCACTGCATAATTGGCTTTGCGTTCTCTTTTTGGAGGCTCAATCCATTCCATCATGCTCAGCTAAACACAGAACAGAATAAAAAACTACTAAAGAAACTGTCTGCTTCCCTAAAGTCACAAGAATAATGACTAATATGGCACTGCAAAACAGGAATGTATTTTTGCACAGCAAATCTAATGATTGTGCTCAATAATTTGGACACTACAATAGAGCTCAAAAATAAGGTAGAAATTATAGCTTATTATAACAAAGGATAATAAGTAAGGCAGTGCAGTGGCAAGATCAGATTTTTTTTACAGTATTCTAAGTATTTCAGACATCTGAGCAGGGTTATGATTCCATCTACCAAAACACAATGGAAGGGCTGAGGACTTGGGCTCTGAATTCTCTAATTTCTTGTGATATAAATAAATTGCTTCTCCTCTAAATATCACAATGAATAACCTCTCTAAAGACTACAATACAGACAAAAAATCCATTAGCAGTCAATTAATCTTAACTAAATCCTTGAAGTTACTAAAGTGTATTTCATACAATGCTGCACTTAACTCACTTCTTGTAACGAAATTATCAACACAAAGAATTTTATGTATATACCTACAGAGTGTACTATATTCTCATCAAACAATTTATTTTTCTAGGTGTTTCTTCAAAATCAATAAAAAACCTGAGTTAGAAGTGCATTTTGTAGGTAACAAGTAAGAACTCACATAGCTGATTCCAGGTAAGACCTTAAGGATATCTTCACTATAGATCTTGTACAAAACAGAGATGCAGAGGGAACATTGTGGGATGGAGTAATACCTCCTTGTAGGGATGATCCTTCTATTATTAGGTAAAATCCATGTACAAACAGTTCAAATGAATGCTTGTGACTAAAACCTTCACTGCAAAAACAGACTCAAGCCCAAGATCCACATTAAAAGTCATTGTCAGGCCTGATTTTTCCCCTCAGCTACGTGACAGCAAAATAATACTGACTGCAGCAGCATAGTAGGATGCAACACGGTGGTTTTGCTGCAGAAGGGGTAACACCTGAGTGATATTATCAGATTTTACCATGAAAAAAACAGTGGAGCTAAAAGCTAGTTTAACAAAATTTCAGAATATTAATGCTTGGGCAGAGCCAAGTGAATTTTTCAATAGCTCCTTACTTCTCTAGAACAACCTTCATAGTCATAACATTTATAGTGTGACTTTTATGCTTGTACCTCTAAACTGAAGCCTTAAACACTATGAAAAATTACCTTTTGCTTTTCTCTGTAATCTTCACCTTCAAAATTGTATAAGCTCATCTCTGTGTCCATAGTGAAATTTCGTAGGGAGCTTTCTCCCATTTTCTGCAATCGTTCATTCATTTCAGCTGTCTAAAAAGAGAAGAAGATACTTTTAAGGCTCACTCAAGCTATTTTATCTTTTCTGAAAAAAACAGCTTTCACCATTACTACAACATTCTCAACATCCTCTTCTGATTTTAACTTTTACTTACATTTTCTTCTAAAGGGAAATACCCATTGTCCTTTTCAATTTACAGTAATTTAACTTCAAGACTCCCCATTAAACTAAATGTATTATGTTGGGATGTAGTCCTATAACTGTAGAATTTAAGTTTAAAATTTAAATCAAATTTATGCCCACCTCCCTGGAGCTGAAATGGCAGTTCATTTTTTCAGAGAGCCATCTACTCCCTAATGAAGTTCCATAAAGATTTTGTGTCTTTTAGAATTGCTGGCATTAAATTTACATTTTTCTAAAAGACAACAAAATAAGTAGTGCTTCAGATATGATGCACAGAGCATGAACCTTGAAAATAATTATAATCACTAATTCTACTCCTTCAAAACTTTCATAAGATTCAAAATCCACACAAATGGTAAAGTAATAATAGATTTACATCAACAGATCTCATTCCATTTTGTGCATATATATTTTGAATTCCATATGAAACAGTTCTCTAACCTTCTTTTCACCTCTTTCTAAAATCGTGGTTATATCTTCTTCTGTCAGCTCGCTGTCTTTGGAAGCAAACACATGCGTGGCTCCGTGCCGGATCATCTGCAGCATTTCATCTTTTGCCAGTTTGTTGGACTGTTGGTCTATGAGCCTTCCTACAATCACAAGAAATGTGTTCAAAGTTATAATATGGGAGTTCTAGTAGGATGATGCAAACAGTGGATTTTTTAATTCACTGACAGAACAAGAAAGGAAAAACAGAATAACTACACAGAAAAAATACATTTCACTTGAGAGGAGAATAAATGGAAGTCAGGAACTTTGGGGAAAATAAAAAAAAAACAACTTTGACTCAAGCCATAACAAAAAATCTTTCACATTCAGATAATCCAAATTTTACATTTAAGATCTTATTCTTACAAACTTAGCTGAACTTTTAAGATCACAATCTTATCTCAGGATGAAAAATTGACAAAGTATTCTGTAATAATCACTAAGAAGTACTTGGTATTTTCAACACCCACTTCACTGACTTCAACCCAATTTTCTGATTATTCTTCCCAAAATTTGAATTTCTATTCCAAAATTTCACTTATCCTATCTCATTTCTTCTCATGCTATCAAAATTTTGACCATCATCCTTTCAGTAGCCCACCCCTTAGTAAATACAAACAACCCTAAAAACTTAGCTTGTGTACCTTTGTTTCTGACAAACTATCCTTCTAAGAGCTTCTTAACAAAAACAGACAAAGGTGTTTTACTGTCAGTTAACTCTTATGTGGTAGGAAGCATATGTATATCATTATTTTAACTGCCAGGGAACACACACCTGGTTTTCTTTTTTCTTTTTAACATATCACAAAACCAAGAAACATCTATTCAGCTGTAGTTAACTTTCCTCATTTAGACTCTTACTTATAAGTTTATGTCTACATTAGTCAGGAAAACAGAATTTTAAAATAATTCAGCTGAACAAGTGAATACTTTGCACATTAGAGTTCTTAGGTTGACTTAGTACACTGCTATTATACACAAGGCCTGCTTTGTCTAACGCTGTACATTTGTACAGTTATTTAACCATACTTTAAGGGACTGAATAATTCTGTTGCAGACAAACATATATAGCAGTTGATACCTTGTTGTATAACTATAGAGTCCAGCCTCAGTTTTATTTCAGCTCTTTCTACAATCCTCTCTTCAACAGTATTATCAGTGATAAGTCGAAACACCCGTACTGGTTTCTTTTGACCAATACGATGCGCACGATCCTAACAAACATAAATCAATGAGTGTTCAGCAACAAGAACTCACAAGCAATAGACAGTTAGCTTGCAGAAACAGCAGACTCAAACTAGCATTGTACTTCTTGGTCCCTTGCCTATTCAAGAGAACACTGTAAAACCAGTATTCTAATATTTAATTATACCTGGCTATGACACTTCTAAAGTTTGAGTCATTCCATGGCAATAAATGCATCTCCCTCGTTGTAAATGAGGATAACTGAATGCCTGTCCAGACTAAAGCTGGGAGGTGGAAGTACAACACTACATACATGCATACACTTGTACTGCTTTCAGATGAATACTCTCACTTCACACAGGTATTGAAACTTCTCTATGCCTGGCTTGAGCACATTAATTCCATCTGCAGAGTTCCTGCAGCCACAGCTCCAATACTGTGCTTGTCCCAAGCCAGCAAATGAGCTTTATGACTGACGTACTACACTCATTTGTAACAAACTTGTGTTTATTGTCTCCGGAAAATGTTCTTTTAAATAAGAAGAAGTTAAACAGCTGCCCTTTAAGCTGCAGGTACCAGGATTTTCTGACTGTCCTTTAAACACGAGTTGCAAAATCTTTTATTCTCCTGCATAATATTAATATCTTCCTGAAAAACCCTACTGAAGGTCACAAATCACACTTACAGTTTCCAGAAGGTTGATCTACTATTGGCAGTCAGCATGCATATCAAAAGGATAAGCTATTCATATTAAATATTTGATGTGTTTAAGTGCATTAAAAGAAAATTTAAAATTACAAACCACTGAACAAATACCCACCCTCCTAACCATGCAAGAAGGATCACATGAGTTTTATTCCACATTAAACAAATTACGGAGTCTATTTTTTTTTTACATTCAGCACTCAAAAACAGAGGATTTTAGTAGGCTTAACCCAAAGGTAACCCTTTTCCCCCCAGCATCACCACCAAATGCTTTTATGCTTATGCAGAAACAAAAAGCAAAAGCATAAACTTTCCAAATGAGAGGACTATAAGACTGCATGCTTTTAATTATTTGTTATTATTTTGGAAACAGCCCTCTATTATTCATTTGCTGGTCTCTTCTGAAAAGACAGTATTAAGAATAATTCTATAACTAACTCTATTAACAATATTAATCCAGTATTTTGATAGAAATAATCTATCATTATGAAAATAATGACAAAGAATATTTACAGACAAAAATCTACAGTTTCCTCCACAAATTCTGTTCATGCCCTTTTTATTCAATTCTTTAGTTTCTTATGTAGTCTTATGTATACAAAAAGTAAATAAATATAACAAAACTGCAAGTTCTGAAAATAGTTATACAAAATAGAACACCGACAACTTAAACAAACAAATGTGTATTAGAGAATTAGCTCACCATGGCTTGCAGATCTACTTGAGGGTTCCAATCTGAATCATAGAGAATAACCACATCAGCAGTTGCCAAATTAATTCCAAGACCTCCAGCTCTGGTACTCAGCATGAAAATGAATTTACTGCTGTTGGGAGCATTAAATGTGTCAATTGCTTCCTGAAAGAAAAAAAAAAAGGTGTCACCAAAGTATCAGATCTTTCACACAAGTTTCCAGTATATTGGTGGCTTTTCAATTAAATTTCTTTTAAATTTACACCATTTTCATATAAAAAAGAATTTTATCAAAGTAAGAAACTGTATGTATGGGCAGGTGAGAAAATCCATACTGACTCCACAACATACTGTGTTTTTCATTTAGCTGAGGAACAAATGAAATGTACTGTGGACTTTGGTTAAGAAAAACATACCCTTGGCAGCCTTTTAAAAACTGTAGCATTTCTGCTTTACTTTAAACAATGGTGTAGCTACATACATATATGTAAGTAATACCTTATTAATCTAATGTGTAAACCAAAGGTATTTCTTGTTTGCTTTCCCACCTCTCTTTCCTCATGTGGTGTCTGCCCATCAAGTCTGCAGTACTCATACCCACGCCACATGCAATAGTCTTCCAAAATATCCAGCAAGCGAGTCATCTGACTGAAGAGCAGAACTCTAGAACCTGACAGAACACAGAATGTTCCAACGTTCATTTTGTATTTTCACATTGATCTTATCACAGAGCATGACTGAGAATTTATGTGAAATACACTGTACTATGTCTAACTTAAAGAAGTCTTTCTTCTGAAGTTACGTTCCTGGTAGTGATTTAACTTCTCGAGAATATTATTTGATAAATTATACAGGAGAAATACACAACCAAAGAAACAGAACACTTCAAGCCATTCTAAGGAAATTAGATGATGACTGATGTGCACAGACAAAGTAATTCTATCATCAGAAATTTTCTTACAGGAAGGAGAAGGGAGGCTCTACTCTTTCTTTCCTTCTACTTCTCCATATTTTTTGTCTTACTCATCATTTCCATAACATTTCTTTCTCTTCATGTGTCAAGATCCACAGTAAATTCATTTTCAACAAAAAGTAATGAATACATTTGCTGCAGGAAAGGCTGAACCGGTGCTATTTTTGAAAGATACTTTAACTCACAGGAGCATTCAGATTACTGCTGTCCATGAACTGTACTCACCCTGCTCTCTGAGTTTTGCCAGCAGCTTATCCAGAACTAACATTTTACCACTGTTGGTGATGAGATGAGTGTCAGTGGTGTAAGGAGGGCCTGGCTCAGCACCATCAAACAGGTAAGGATGGTTACAGCACTTCCGCAGCTGCATCAGAATATTCAGCAGACGCATCTTATCCATTTTCCCAGCTGAATTCAGGATATCAATATCTTTCATCAGGATCCTGGTATACCTGAGGTTTCAAGGGCAGTTTTGAACAACTTTCCAGTTTGTGTTTGACATTTAGTACACGAATGAAAGCCTGCAATATCCCAATTACTTATTTCTGGATGTGGGAGTTGTTTATGTAACACTGAGCTATATTATGAAAGTCGGAAAAAACATCTAACTGATAATAAGGATTTATAAATCCAGGCCTAAACATGAAAGGGAATCTCTGTGAGTGACAACGATCTGTCATTCACTGGATTATTTTACACTTTCATTTTAGCAGTACAGTGGATTAAAAACATCACTTATTTGACAGAAACTGCTACAACTGACCTGACTCCTTGTCTCATGTTCCTCTGGGTATGGACCTTATAAAAATAAGGTTTTATTTTATTTCAGGTAAGACTTTTTGGTGCATACATACTTGGATCAAAGGAGAAAGCTTAGGAGGCATACGTTCTTTCAAATAAACTTAAGGAAGGAAAAAAGCTTCTGCTTTCTTCCTCCCAGCTCTTTTCATTACCATTCCTGAGCTCTCTGAAACTTGTGCATTTTTTAAAAAGCTCCAAAGACAGCTCTAAATAAGTCTCCCTGTCTTAACATGCAACTATAAGAAAAAAATGACTGTGAAAAGATATAGTGTTTATCAGAAAAGAATCTTACTTTGATGTAAGTAACTCACCATTCTCTCTGCATTTTGCTGAGTCCAAGATAAATTTTTACTTCCTTCTTTGGAGGCAAACTCTTTTCTACTTCACCTTTTATGCGACGTAAGAGAAATGGCTTCAAAACCTACACAAATTAAAATGTTTTATGTAGATAAAATTGTCTGCCTCAAATACAATGTTAACTGATGATATTTATTCAGAACTAATCAGTGTCTATTGCTGTCATAGTGACTCCATGAGAAAAATTCTGCTAAATTCTGCAAAACAAAATTGTCCAGCAATGACTAAACTCAGACATAAAGATGCATATCCCTATGCAGGACTGCCATAATCAACCCAGTTGTTATCTTAAGCAGGGGTCAAACCCATAAGTTTACAAAATCTAATCCTGTTTAACATAAGACCTGTTTCATTTCAACTAGCAGGGACAAAGCACACCAACATTTCAAATATTAGCAATGTATATTGTCGTTTCTCTGACTTCTTTTGCTACTGTAAGACAAAAAAAGTCTTACCTCATTCACAGTAGAACAAAGGTAAAGGCATGCCTTTATTCAGACTAGCATGCCATGTATCAGTGAACTATTCACAATGATAAATGGTTTCAAAAAGATCTCACAATTCTTCATTTTCATAATTTATGTTCAGATTTTGTCTGCTTCAAATAGTAACATACAAAAAGTAGTACCTATGATAGGAAGCTCCAATGCTTAATTCATGAAAGTTCTGCAAGGCATTTCTGTAACTAAATACCTTCATGTTCATCGTTTCAACTTTGAGATGAAGGGGAAAACAATCTGTTTTTCTTTCTTACACTGTGCATGCTAATGATGACATGTGATTACAGCTTTAATTACTTACAGCATGAAGTCTTTCTACAAGCTTCTGATCACCGAGACAATTTTTAGTGTCAAACCACGAGTCAAAATCCTGTGGTGAGAAACAGCACAATTGGTATGAACAGTTTATCATCAGTACTTTTAACAGACACATATTGACTCTCTTTCAATCCAGCTGAGAGTGGCATAAATCTTGAGACAAATTACTTCCATGAAAGAAAAATCAGTCTGCAATTCTGTGCCATCTCCCTGGTATGTTGTAACATTCGAGTCAATCACATCACTCTGCAGACAAAATACCATTCATGCTCATCACTGCAGGGTCCAAGTGCTTCCCTTTAGTTGCTTGTGATGATGGGGCAAGAAGTTAAAAAAAAGCAAACAAATCGAATCCTTAAGTAAATGAGATGGACAGCAGAGTGAAAATAACATAAGCAAGTAATACAAGCACAAAGAAACATTACAGTGAAAGAGAAGAAAGATTACTTAAATTCTAAATTAAAAAAAGGCTTATGCCTATTAGGATGCTTCATATTCTTGATACTTCATCACTTTCTCAAATTTTGCATAATGCTTGAACTATTTAAAGTATTGTATTTGCTATTACTGGTCTGAGGCCTCATCTACACCTGCAGAATGCACTGTTTTAACCAGGTTGAGTAAAAGAAGTCCACCTAGTTAATGGTAAAAGAAGTAAAAGAAGTCTACAGTTCAGTAAGCCACAGAGCTTCCCCCACACCCGGGTCTTCCACAACATACATCTCCTGCTAGGCTGGTCATTCTTCTCTTCTACTGACAGAAGCCTGGGAATCAAAATAACAACACTGTACCTAAAAACATCAACTTACATCTGCAGAATTGAAGACATCAGGTAAAAGGAAATTGAGTAATGCCCACAGCTCATGGAGGTTATTCTGTAAAGGAGTTCCCGTAAGCAGCAATCGATTTGTTGTCTTGAACTCACGTACAATCTCTGACAGCTGCAAACACAACATAGTTATCAACACCATCTACACTTAAGCACAGTGAATCAGTTTTTGAAATCTAAAAGAATGCCAGTTAAACTCAGAGACAGTGAGCTACCAATGAAATTCATATTTACCACCCAATAGCTTATTGCTTCTATTTTAAAAAAACACCACACCTAACACTTAAAATCTGCTCAAATCAGATGCAATCTTTTTGTATCAAACTAATTTCAAAGTATCAAACAATTTCAAATTTACCTTAGACTTCTCATTCTTTATTCTGTGGGCTTCATCAATTACCAAGTACCTCCAGTTAAATTTTTTGAAGACTGATTTCTCTTTGATTACCATTTCATATGATGTAACACAAACATCCCATTCACCAGGCATCATAACATCACGGATAAATGCAGCCTAAAGCAGAAGAACTGGATTAATGAGCATTTATAAATATGAACAATTTTTACAGCATTCAGAGAAAGCTGTCTCCACCACCATTACTTATGCACTAAACTAGCACACAAAAACTCAAACATGTCAGTAACTGAAAGTTACTGTTACAAAAGCCTTCAATCCTTTGTACTTTAAGCACAGAGAAAGCTGGAGTTAAGGAAAACACAAATCATTTCCCATTCAAAATTAACTACTTGCTCTTCAGCATCATTTCTCTGTAATTCAAATACAGTACATAAAACCAAAAGGGGAAAAACCTTCTAAATTAACTTGTCCAAAGATACAATCCACAAAAGTGTTCCAACACAACTTCCATAGCTCACTCCCAACTATCTTTGCTCTTCCCAAAACATCTCCCTCCTCTGTCCCATCTCTGTTTTTCAAGGCACACATCAAGGCATATAAATCCCCTCACATGAAAGAATATCACCCTATGGGAAAGCCACACAGACAGTGCACATCTGGTGCACGTGAGGCCATTTCCTCTTGTCCTGTGACTTACAGAAACAAGCCCAGTTCCCTCAGCTGCTCCTCCTAAGCCTTTTTCAGACCCTTCCCCAGCTCTGTTCCCTTCTCTGAACACACTCCAGCACCTCAGTGTCACCAGTGCCCAGTACAGGGGGACAGTCACTGCCCCAGTCCTGCTGGCCACACTATGGCTGGTACAGGCCAGGATGCCACGGGCCTTCTTGGCCACACTGCCAGCTCCTAATTCCCTTCTAGAGCCTTTCCACCCTCAAGCAGAAAAAGGCAGCCATGCAATCTATGTGAGCAACCACAAAATCCACAGAAACAACCAGCTCCTTGACCCACTTCAAGTTAGAAAAACACTCCTTATCTATTTTACAATGACTGATAAAAAGCTCTAACAACAAAATCCTAGTTACACAGTGAGGCAGGCTTATAAAATACCAGTAAAGAGTGGGAAAAGTCACCTGAAAAAAGGTGAAGAAAGAGGTAACAAAGTAAGTGCAATTAAGAAAATGAGTACACACTGTCACATTGCAAATATAGAAGAGAGAGAAAAAATAGGTGCAAAAATCAAACAGGAAGATAACAAAAAAATAGATAACTCAAAGTGCTGTACTCTTATCTAATTGAGTGAATTACTGCATTTACTGATTTTCAGTTTTTCCTCATAGTCATAAGCATAACATTTTGCATTTTCAACATTAATGTAGTTAAAGATTACTAAAACATACTGTAATTAAGGAAGTATCTTAGGGAGAATTCTACATACCCAACTAATATTTTTTGCCAAATAATGCATACATTTCTGAAATGTAGAGCACTTACTCTGGCATCTTTATCTCCAATAAGGCAAACAGCACGTAAGGATGGAACCCAGCGCTTGAATTCATTCATCCAGTTGTGCAAAGTTGATTTTGGAACCAGGACCATGTGTGGCCCAGGAATGTTTCGGTAATGCTTCAGATAGCCTAATAAAGCTATTGTTTGCAGAGTCTTACCAAGCCCCTGCATTGACAAAGAGGGGGGGGAAAGAAACCTGCTGAAGTGAAATACCATAATGAAATACTTTCAAACCATTTTCTTGCTATATAATTCTGCCATTTGTTTAAAACAAGCTACACAAATGTTTGCAATAGAATTTCTTTCATTACATTTCCAGATTTGAAAAATCAGATTGCTGTAGAATGAAGCATAACTACTGCACATACATGAAATACAATAAGCACTTAAATGCTGAATTTTGCTCATTAATTGCCATAAAAATTCCAAAAGATTACTGCTTACCATTTCATCTGCCAGAATGCCATTAACACCATTTTCATATAATGAGATCATCCAGTTCAAACCTCTAACCTGATAATCTCTTAGTGTTCCTCCTTTCACATCTGTAAATGTAAGATTCTTCTAAGTAGAAAAATACTAATTCTAAGTAGAAAATTTTAATTGCAATCTGCTCAGATCTTAATTACATCAAATCAATCAGAGAACTGTTAACACCATACTTACATGAAGGAGACTCCTCAAACCGAATACACACATTGGACGTTTTCCGACTCTCGGACAAGAGCTCTTCATCCTCCTCCTGCTCCGTGCGCCTGTGACGGTACCTAAAGGAAGAACCCAGCATGATGTGTGAACAAAATCACTTCAAAACACTGCTACAAACTCCAAAGACAAGTTACAACAGAAGCAATCACTGACCCTCAATGCAGATGCTATGGTATCCTGTCCAAACCCTCATCCTGTCAATACATTATTCCTCAAGAGTCATTCCAGCTTTATTTAGAAAGGCTAATGCGAAACTCTCTCTTTCAGAGTTCCTATAATCTGACAATATCATGAGTATTCTGAGGCACTCTTTAATGAATGACACAGAAATACAAGACATATCAGTGATGGCCTTAGACTTAATTACTTGATAATTACAATGTTCAGAAAAATAATATTTTTTAATTTTTTAAAAATTAAAATGTCTAAAATAGAATGTTGTTTTATGAACACTCCAAAAACTAGTTGTTATTCCAAGACCCCTCAGAGGAACTACAGGCAGGCTCTGCAGCAGAACTAACACAGACAGACCGGCGGAGCAGGGCTATTGGTGCTGAGGATCCAACATCCCCACTACATGCACACTGCCTTGTTCTAACCTGGTCTAGCCCCACTCTGGTCCCACTGACTTGTCCACTAGCAGCTGGGCCACATCAGATGGGCTTCTGGAGTGCACCTTCTAGTTCAACACCATACAAAAGAAATTCAATTCGTGCTCCAAAGTCACCCCACAATACAAACCAAAGCATTTTACATGGCAAGAATCAGGCAACTTTTAAAAGTGTGTTTCTGGTCCAAGGTCGCACTAATGTTGATGTAGCAGATGATGCTTTTAAACCAAAGCTTTTTTTAAAATTGATACACCAGTAATAGGAAATGCTCTTGATTTACTGAAAGTACAGTTTGTGTTCAATCCCTGAACAGATTATGTTAAAAAGCCTAAGTTGTTTGAAAGTGTAAGAAGTCAGAAATAAAAATAAAACATACTCCCCAGCTGAAATCAAACTCTGTTTTTCATCTTTCTTCATCCGTGGCCGTCCCAGCTTGACTTTCAGTGGAGACGTTGGTGATTTTTGTGCTGCAGGTTGAATAAAATGTGCAAAAAGTTCTGTCTGCTTCAGGAGGAATTCAAACCTTTTTGCTCGATCTGCTTTCTAGTTTTGAAAGTGGGGAAGAGAATTAAAAAAGAAAAAAGAAAAATAGGAAAAATAGGTAACTTTTCTTCATAAAAACATATTTTTGTTAAGAAACAGAATTCAAACACTCATGAGAACAACTTATATGAGGAAAGACTGACAAGACCATCTGCTAGACAACTCAGAGGGCTACAAGCACTGTGAAATAGAGCTGGAGCTGCTCCATGGCACACTAGCAGTGGTTAAGGGATGCTTTAATGGCCTGTCTACAAAAGACAAAGACAAAACTAAAGTTATGACTTACAGTAATGGATGAAATCTTAAGTCTTGCTCAAGTCAGTGGCAAAACTTTCATCAGCTTCAAGGCTATCAGGATTTGATCAAAGACAACAATGTAGTAGCTCTGCTTTTAAAATTATTTCTGAAGTAATGGATGAAGCAGCTCAACACTGCTTTCACTCAAGTTTGTGAATTTTGCCGTTAGATTTCAAATTTCAAGCATTTCGGTTTTGCCATCTCAATGGGGGATATGGACTTCACTATGACACATGGCAAAACATGGCCTTTATATTTAGAACACATATTTAGAAGATATTACACAATTTTAAAGAAAAATATTACAAAATGCAAACTCTATCTAACAGAATGCAATTGTTATCAGCTTCTCTATGACAAATCTAAGCATCATGTAACACTGTACCATGTAAGGCAATTTCCATATGATCTTATTTACATATCATGATATAAATGAGAGAAGTGAAACTGTAGTTCTGCATTGAAACCTTTCCAAGAAATACTCGACCCACAGACCTTCCTGCAGGTCACACTTAGACAAGGCTCCCTCAACAGCAGGGCAGCAAGAACGAGCCCGGCATGCAATGCAAGATCTCGCCACACGAGGGCACTGCGTTTCTTTCCCAGCAAAGGAACACCTTCACAGAACCTCTTAGAAAAAAAAATTACCACTTTTTCCCCCCTTTGCATTCATTATTGGACCATTTCTTTAAATAACTTGACAACTGAATAAAACGTAAACATCAAGAAAAACCTTTAAGAAAAAGGCATTCTAGAAGGGAAAAGTAGAATGAAAACAAATCCATTCAGAGGACTTACAGTTAAATTAGTATATGATGGTTCTGGCAAAATAATCATAGTTGGTAAGGACCTATATTGAATGACACAGTGTACTTCTCTGCCTGCAATACTATTGGCTTAGTATAAGCAGTATGTTTTGATAAAACAGTAAAAGTCTAGATCACAACTGTACAATTGATAAAAGGTAGATTTTTTTATTATCAAATCTCTTTGCCTCTTGAGAAAACTGAACTAAAATTGTAACTTAGGAAAGCTGTAAATTCACCATTTATTACTGTGAAACAAGTTTATCTGTTTACTAAACTCATTTTTGAAGAACAGATTCACTGTGGGTCTTCTCTTTGGCTGGGAATTGGGTATTCATACATGTAGGTATCAATTTTTCTATATCTAACAGCTATATTCTTCCATGACTTCTGTGGCAGCCAATCCTTTCAGACTCTACTGTAATTATTATGCATCCATTTAACAGTAAAGCTTTTAAGAAAAAACACAAGAGAGAGGTATCAGCTTAAATCAAGAACTTAGTGCAAATGTCATCCAAAGAGTCTTACAATGTCATACTGGTTTTTGCCTCTTTGTAACACAGAAGTTACCCTGCTACATCTCCTCTCCAGCACCACAAGCTGGTCCCAGGGACAGATCCTCTTTTGCACTGTTATGGCACAAGTATTATGGGTCATTTAAATATTTAAAATCTTATGGTTTTATATGAGAGAAATTGGCAGCTTCACTCTTTCAGTTAAGAAAGAAGCAGCTTAAGGATACCTCTGGCATCACCCCAAGGGGTCATCAAATACAACTGGCAGAGACAGATTCAAAACAAAACAGGAAGAGTTCTAAATATAAAATGTCATTGAATAGTCCTTACCACAGATGGGTGTGGATAACTAAAAAAGAAAACACAAAACCAAAAATCCACTGACAACTACTGAGTATAAAAACAATAGGCTACAACTCCAAAAATTATGCAGATAAAAACATTTTTAAGAATGGGACAGAGTTTAACAGAACTACCACTACCTGCCTCCTCTGCTCTCACTGTCTTCACTAAACACCTGTCAGTCACTGTGAGACTGACAGGCCTAGACATTTAAATGCATCTTCATTTGTTTTTCTTTTCTGACACATCCAGGCTGCAGAAACTTCTTGTAACTGTGTTGATCCTGTTCCAACAACCAAGTGCCATAAAAAGCTGCAGTATGTTTTGTCATGAAAACACTTACCATCTTCTCTTCATATTCTGGGTCAACTTCTTTTTCAGGTCTAGATGCCTTTGGAGGAAGTTTGAGTTGAAATGGGGGATCATTTTGCTGGAATTCAAAAGTTAAACATTTTATAAATAGCAGTTTCTTTATTTACTTTTTTAGCAAAATGCATCAAATGAACAAACCTACAAACTGCAAGGCAAGCATGCTACTTTTTAAAAATACTTATTTCAAAATGGAGTGACTGCATTTACCATATCATTTCATCCAAAGCAAAACCTCATGCCCATGATGAACATGAGGATCCTCTTTAGTTTAATCTCTACAAGCAGGATCCAAATTGAAAGAAACTACTGAAAGAGCACAATAATCTTTCACTGAGATCTTACTGTAAATGCATAATTAAGTTTAATATCTTGAAAAGAGATTTTAAAAAATTAAATGTGATTTCTAAATGTCAGATCCCTAACTGTAAGTTTCTGGCACTTGCATATTGTTTGGATTTTGTCTGTTTTCACTGCTAGATGAACAAATTCAATTGGGAACACAGCTTAACTACACTGAGCCATAAACCTGGGAGAGACACAACCAACCAATGCAATCCATGCAGCAACAACTCCATGGTACACTCTCAGACAGCTGAAGAACTACCTTATTTACTATATATGGAAGAAATCTAAGGAATTGTAACTAAAATGGCTGACTTTTGTAGTTCATGAGATTCGTACCTGTCTTCAACAGTGAAGCTCAAAGCATCCACAACTATGGTATTGGAAAAATTATGAAATGGTAATTTTCCCCCCCCTCCACCCCCAGTTTATGAAAATTTTCCTAATTGGCCTTTGAAATGTGACAATAAAAAATAAAACTATTTTGAGACGTATGAAATTATAAAAATATTTTTGAAAAGCTCTGAATAAACTGAAAGGAGCTGCCAGAGTGCACATCTGCATAAAATGTAACAGTGCAGAGCATTAATCTACTTTAGTGCTTTGAGTATCAGATTAAATTATAAATTATTATTAAATATATTAAATTAAAATAATAATCTAAATTATTCAGGGTCAAGTAGCAAAACCAGACCAAAATGGTACCAAAATCTGACAAGCAACATTACATTTAAATTTCAGAACTGTTACTGATAAATATACATGCTAACTTTTTCTTTAAGCACAATCATATAAATGGGAGGAATATTTTCTGAAGTCAGAGATTACTGTTTCAAGTTTGGCCCAAAGCCATAATTCTCTGCTGAGGTGAACAGTACTAAGTGTATAATGAAGCTGTTTGACAGCTTAATGACGTTATAAATGCACCAGTTTGCCTTTGCAAGGCCAAATGTTGCAAACAGGTAGCATTAGAAATATTCTATTCACTTAAATGTTCTGCAATTATACAGGTAATCAGCTCATCTCAGAAAGCAAAGTTACTCCAACATGCCAAAGAGCAGGTCATACATATGTTCATACCTCCATTATATTACTATGCAACATACACTCCAAAAAGAGAGACTGAGTGTCAAACTATTCCTTAAGTGAAAGCAAATTGACAGTAGGCCCTTTCAAGCATCTCCCTCACTTGCCCTAAAAATAAATTAGATAGATATGTGTTACTGAGAAAAAAGATGTCTATCTCAGGTAAGTATGAAGCTTCTTCAAGCAGAAGAACTCCCTGTTATGAGAATCCCTTACAACTGAATGATTTCCAAGTAAATTGCAATGCAATATTATTTTTCTAAGCCTCGAGGCAGATGTCTGCAATGCCAGTTCTGTTGTTACTCACATTATCCCAGAAGGATAAAACTTATGGTGGCATACAAATCAAATTTATTCTGAAATAAGTATTTCTGAATAACACACTGAATCACTCAATCAGCTGACATATTACTGCAGCCACAGCACAGTACACTTTACCTTCCAAGAGAAAACACACGTTCCCTGCCCCCCCCACCTCTCATGGCAGTGCTTCTGTTGAATATTGATGGTCCATAAAGTATCAGAAATAACAAACAGGAGATGATCAAAAGCCAGTGAAACAGACACACAAGACACACACATCCCTGTGCCCCTTCTCTTCCTCACAACTCCCAAGGAGGAGAATATGCTGGAGGTTCACTAAAGAGCTACTGTGCATTGGTGGAGCCAGACAGGGACAGGCACCATACCCAAACCTGCTTCTGCATAATGCTCTGAACTGCAAAAATCTCCACCTTGACAATTACTAATTTTGATATGAACAAACAACTGGACCATGTACCTTATACAACACAGAAACTAAAATATTCCATGAAGTCTCAGAGCTTTGCCCTAGAAACTTTACACAAGTCAGTCCTCTTCATCACTTAGAGGACTGACTTGTCAGGAACCAGGACAGCAGAAGCCTCGGTGCACATCACCATGACAAAAGTACTTTCATTTTTAACTCCAGTAACAATTTATCTCTACTCTAGAAACAATTTCCATTACAGATAAAAAAATCTTCTGAAAACCTGTGTCATTTAAACAACTTTTAAATTTACAACTAACACAACCACACAGCACTTACAAAAGACCATGAGTATTCCAAGGATGCAAAATATTCCCCCTTAAAATCTCTAATAACTACCCAAAACAGAGTTCATAAAATCAGCCCAAGAGATTTCCATGCAGTAAGTGTAACAGTCCCAAAGTGAGGAGCCACCATGAACACCTCAATAAACAACTGGGAACAAGAACTGTGGCTGCTACTTGACTTTACTCTTGTACCTTGTGCTACTGAAAACTCTGAACAGATGCACCAAGAATAATTAGAAGGACTCATTCTGTGTTTAACTCACATATACAAACTGGAAATACATTCCCAATAGCCAGTCAGACTGCTTTGGTAGTACAAAATAAAACTATTTATAAAGTAAAACATTGAGAGGAGAGCAGAGCACAACAGGTTGCATGACTGCCATTGTTATGCAGATGCTGTAACTGTACAGTTGACATGCATAAAATTTTGCAGAGTAAGTTGTACACAATAGAGAAATAATCCTTAAACAATTTCCCTCGAGTAACCAAGGAAAGTTCAGCATTACACTGCACTGTGTCCCATAGTTGTTCGTATACATAATAAAATAAAGCTTCAAGCATTAATTACAGGCAAAATGGACTTTCAGTAACTGGCATAAAAAACCTGAATGCACTGTTATCAGTAGTTCTGCAATTTTCTCCAGTATCATAAATAGATGATGTACGGTCCTCATTCCTACTAAGTTTTTTCCTAAGATTCATTCTTCAGGTTAAATCTTGTTCTGTTTCCAAGGATACCTGAATACGTCACTTTCTACATGCCTTGTGTCTTTCTCCCAAAAACTACGGAGAGACAGCTGGCAGCCATACGTGTTCTTTCGAGGGGTGCATTCTGCATTAGGGCTCAATCCGAGCCAGGCGGGGGCAGGGGGAGGCCCTGGCAGCCGGGGCGGACTGGGTCAGCCGCCAAGTCTCCGGGCCGCCCCCGCGACACTCCCACCCCGAGCCCTCGGAGCTCCCGGCTCCGGGACAGCTTCCCCGGGGGGCACGGGGAAGGAAAGCACAGGGCGGGGGACACCGCAAGACGGGCCCTGCAGGAGCGCCAGGGCTGCGGGGCCGAGCCGGGGGCACCGCGGACAGCGGCTGCTGACAGGGCGATGCCTCAGGGCAGGCACGGGGGCGGGGGTGTGTCCGGGCGGGGCCGCCCGCAGGGCCTGGCGGGCCGCGGCGGAGGAGCCCGGGCGGCCTCAGGGCCGGGGCTGCGCGGGCCGAGCAGCGGCTTCAGGAGGGGGCGACCGGGCCAGGGTCCACCACCCACAGGGGCCCCCCGGAGCGGAGCGGTACCTCCTCGGCGCCGGGCTCCTGCGCGGCGGCCGTGGCGGAGGATGTGGAGGCGCGGGGCTCCTCGCCGGGGCCTGGGTCCATGTTGAGCTCGGCGGGTGCCGGAGCCACAGCGGGGGGGCGGCCCAACCGCCCCTCGCGCCGCGCGGCCCCGCCCCTCCGGCCGGCCCGCGCCGCGCGGTTCTCGCGATACCTCCGCGGGACGGGGCGGGTGTGGCTGCCGGCGGGCCCCGCTGTGGGGGCGCTGAGGGAAGCGGGTTGGCGGCGCTGAGGGACGCGGGTGCGCGGCTCTGCTGCCCCGTCCTCCCGCCTGACGCCGCGGCACACGAGAGAGCGCGGCCCGGGCCGTTGCATAACGCCACAGACTAGTTCGGGGTCGAAGGGACCGTAACGATCATCTTGTTCCAACCGCCTGCCGTGGCAGGGACGCTTTACATTATCCCAGATGGCTCCAAGCTCCTGTCAACCTGGCCTTGAACGCTTCCAGGGGTGGGGCAGCCACGTCTTCTCTAGGAAACCTGCGCCAGTGCCTCACCACCCTTACATTAAAGATTTTCTTACTAATATCAAATCCAAATCCCTCCTCTTCGTTTAAAACAGTTCCCTCTTGTCTTATCTGCCCGTGAAGAAAAGTTGCTCTCCGTCCTTCAGGAGCCCCCTTTAAGTACTGAAAGGCTCCAACGAGCTCTCCCCAGAGCCTCCTCTCCAGGCTGAGCAGCCCTGTCTCAGCCTTTCCCCACAGCAGAGGTGCCTCAGCCTCCAGAGCATCTCTGCAGTCACTCCAACACGTCCATGCTGGGGACCCCAGAGCTGGGTGGGGGTCTCACCAGAGCAGAGGGGCAGGATCCCATCCCTTGACCTGCTGCCCTCAGTGCCTTGGATTCAGCCCAGCATTTCCACACCCTGTTGCAAATAGCAAGTTTGTTTTCCTAAACCACCCCAGGCGGTACCAGAGAGAAAATCAGCTCTCTGTAGATCTAAGAGGTACCAGTGGAGCTCATAAAACAAGAGTGGCTTGCAGGACTATTTTTTTTTCCTTGAGCAATTTTAAATTCAGCAGTGTTTGCATATTTCTGTTGAAAATTGCAATAATGGAGCCACTCAATTTAGTTACTGGCAGTGCACATATTTCACGCTGTCCATGCAAGATACTCAGATTTTCAGCTGCTGAGCTGTAACTTTGCTCATACTGCTAAAGGATCCCAAAACAGTCCTTGAGCTGGCAGACTTAAGAAACAGAGCTCCAAAATTAGCCATTGTTACCTGGTGATTACTTACAAAGGCAGTATCATGAGCATTTTGTCCAGTGGAAGCAAGGAAACCTCAGCCCAGTGGGCAGAATGGACAATAAAAGCTACTTCAGTCCAGTAAAAAGCTCATTAGCTGTTATCAAAATATTTTTGCATAACTCAACAACTAAGCTGAGCAAATGGGTTATTGCAGCTCTCGTACACTGCATTTAGAACGACCTCTGAGACCTTTTTTCCATCAGTGCATTGGCTCCAGTGAGGTGCCAGTAACATATGTCTGAGCTGTTTCCATGACTGTCTGATTGCTCTGAAATTCAGTATCTAATGGCCCATCATAGAAGATTTAAGCTCCAAACCCCTCTTTTCCATGTTGTGAAACAGCTGCAAAGCAGTAACAGTGCTGTTCCAAATTATTTAGCACCCTATTACCTTCTGTGTCTGCTACATCATCCACAGAAGAAGCAAGGCCCACTGCATCTGCAGTATACCTTCCATGTGATTTACTTCTAAAAGCTTTGGGAAGTACACTTTTCATAGAGCAATCCAGAAGAGCGGCGTGACTGGTTTTGAAAGAGTACTCCAAATAGCTTTTCCAAGCAGTACTCTCTAGAAAATGAAGTTTGCCGTTAGCTGTGAGAAAGTCTCTAAGGTGGGAAAATTCTGGTCTATGACGCGGTTGTTCTTAACCTTTAGAGAAAATAGCGTACTAACCACTTCTAATATCTGACTTTCCTTCTCTACTTTCAAATGCTTGAAGCTTCTGTTTATGCAAAATGCTCTCAAGTGTTTGTCACAGCTTGTTTTTTCCTTGAAATTCACAGGAACATTGCATGCTGTACAAAACAATCAAGCTGCTGCTTTCATGAAAGATCTCCTTTGGCTATTTTTTGCTTGTGTACTTCACATTTGCATTTTACACTTTGTTGACATGTTCTTAGCTTAGACTATGCTGTGTACTCTGCATCTACAGGCCAGTGGCTGAAAAAATCACTTAATCACAACAGTATTATCACATGATAATCTAATTAATTAAAAAAAGTAGGAAGTGCTTTTTTGTGCTTGCTTTGTATACTAGATTTTGTACTCATATTTGAAAAATTCTACTATCTCCAACTGGTATTTTTTTTTATGTGTTGGGAGGCAAGGGGGTAGTTGTCATGTTAAAGTTGTAGATTTAGCTATTAGCTCTTTGTTTTCCCAGGTTTATTACTCCATATTTTACAGTCTGCCAGATATAATCACCAGGGCTGAATGTGTAGTCTCCTACACATCAATTTAGCAGACCTCCTCTGCCCAACTCAGAAAGATGCCACTTAACATAATGTATGATGAGAATTACATTTTCTTGTCAGATTTAAAAAGAGAAATTGCAGGTTCACTTTTACCCACTTATATATTTTAAACACTGCTGAAATATGTAAAGAGCTGGTAAGACATGGATCCAGTGACATTCTAACATACTATCCAGGTAATTCCATAAGATTTTAAAATTTTTGGATGGTGATTACTCAACCTTTTCCGAATAGGGGACTAATTGTAGCAGTCTGCATTTCTCTAGCACAGATATAACTGGGTTTGGGTAACTTCTTAAATGAACCTTAGTATTCTGTGGAATTACTTTTAGGCCAAGTTGCTATATAAGCTCCCTTTGTGTGGGTTGATAAGCACTACCTATAAACCAGTAGGCTGCCGAATTCACAAGAACAAATGAACTCATGACACCAAGAATTGCCAAATCCATGCAAGGCCACCAGCAGCAACAGGTTTGTAACTCAGACCACAGCTGAAGAGCAGTGGCTATGTCTGATAACTAGAAATGAAGTGAGAGGATTATATAGGCAGCTGCTGAAGAAAGAGGAGCCTTCAAAGACCTTCCGAGCCCCTCGGTGAGCAGGTGGGGTGGGACTCCCAACCTTCACTCTACCAAGGAGCTCAGTGGAGGTGTAATGGAACCACGTGAATGCCCCGCGGGGATGGTGATCTGCTGTTAGCAGTAAAACCTTGATTCTGCAGAAAACAGCAGCTTAAATAATAAAATGTGCCTTAAATACCGGTTGTGATGTGTGTCTTTGCTGACTTGAAAATCCCATTTCCAAGTGGCAGTGCCACTGCCAAGTGCCACCAGGTGGCAACACCGACCTGTACTCGGCTGCGGGAGTCCTGACAAGGGCATCTGGTAGCCTTAGGGCTACTTAGTGTGAATGCTGCTCAGTCTGGAAACTAATTTTTGATCAAGATTAGGAAAAAAAGTATAAAAAATACTTTTTAAACCATCTTTTACTTGCTGTTGTGTAATTACCTCTGAACTGTATCATGTACATACAGCACCTTCTCTTAAAATGGCAAAATTGTTTTGTGAAGAAGGGCCCTGCAAAGGATGTAGCCTGTTATTCTGGGATCTGTTCACACATTCAGGAGGTTCTCCACTGAATGCCATAATCCCAAATCCACCTCTAGGACGCTGGTCATTTCTGTCTTAATCATACCAGCAATGAACTTAAACCACAACTGGGCAGTACATGTTAGCTGTAAGCAATAAACAACTTTATAATTCAGAAACCAGCAGGATCTGGAAGTAACACAGCTCTCTCTGGGGTATTTGCAAGTTGACTTGAATAGCTGTCACCTTCATCTCCGTGCCTATATCAGCCTCCAAGTGTGATCAACCACAGTAGCCACGTTACCCTGCATGCAGCAGTGTTACCATCATGTTTAAAATGCTTATAGCAAGTGTTGCTATTTAAATATTGCTGTTAGTAATAGGTTATGTCTCTCCAAGTAACCTTGGCTCTGTTCAGTAGCACACTTCCATGCATTCCTGCCCTTACCTGTGCAGCCCTGTTTCATTCAGTTCCTTATTTCACAGGTTCCCTTCCAAGTTTACCTACTTTAGGGTTTCAGATTTTTTCCTTGCTCATAGGACTCCTCCTCTAGAGCTTACAATAAAGAAGGTACTTCTCAAATGTGCTCTTGGTTTATGTGCCACACATTTGTAAGCCAAGTTTTGCTGAAGATGCCATTTCCAAGGATGGCCATGGCTGCAGGGCTTTGCAGCAGCCGAGCAGATGAGAGCAGCCCAGTTCATGGCTACAAAAAAAATGCTTCCAGTCCTGCATCAGCAACAGGCAACAATGTGCCTTAATAGCCTTTACATTGAGTATTTTTATAGAAAAGAGTTTGCTTGTTATTGTTGTTGCTTGGGGGGGAGGGGGGGTTGAGAGGCTTTTTTTCTTTCTTTTTTTTTTTTTTTTCGCTTTTTTGGAGGTTGTTCCTTTTGTTTCTATGGGTGTTTTTTGTTTGGGTTTTTTTTCCTCTTTTTTGATTGTTGGGTTGGGTTTTCTTTGTGTGATGCAGGCTTCATATTAATGCATCAATTTTCTGTACCAAGTTTTCATTTCACCTAACAGAGAGTCTCTGGTGTTGCCAATAGGGCTTGCAAATACACGACCACATTCAGCATTGGGAACTATAACAAAGTAGTTAATGTGTCCTTTGTATCTGGTTCAAAGAGTTGATAGCTGTACAAATACTCTTTGTTTATACAACTTTATCCCAATATTGCATTTT
The DNA here is from genome assembly GCA_020086605.1 of Lanius collurio. Lineage (NCBI taxonomy): Eukaryota > Metazoa > Chordata > Aves > Passeriformes > Laniidae > Lanius > Lanius collurio. Next base: position 955,605 of record JACBWW010000057.1, on the reverse strand, counting down.
TAATCCAGGCTTTAGTAGTCAGAGCTTTATTGTGGTACTGGAAAGTCTTCTCATATCACTGTATTTCCCAACCACACAGTTTTTGTGCTAATTTTTTTTTTTTTTTTTTTTTGGCTGTGTGTTCATTTTCGCACTGGGAGAGCCAGGAACTCTCACAGTTTGTGTTCCTGACCCCTTGCACTGTTATTGGTGTTTCTGCAGGTGAGCAGTGGGTTAGTTCAAGATTCTAAAAAACAAAATTGATCCTAACAAAGAGAGTTACTATTTTTTCCTGAGATCAGCACAGCAAAACAACTCAACTGCCCACGCACACAGGGGCCAGTGCCAACACAGCAGCAAAACAGATCCGTGGCAAGATGAAGGGTGGGATTGCAGCCATGCTAATTTGTATCAGTTTAAGATACCATAACCCAGGCTTTAATAAACAGTTTTACAGCTGTGTATTCTGTCCTGAACGGCAGATTTTGCCCACCTACAAACGATGATGTCATCCAAATTTAACAATGATTGGTGATTCCTTTGGAGGTCGTAAAATATTTCCTGATGTAATAAACAATGACTTTGCCAAAATCTGAGCATTATCTCAGGACAGTCCCCAACCAGAAGAGTCTAGTTTTGTTGAAAGTGAAAGGCACTTTAAAAGATATTTTAGATCAAAGCAAATGCTGTTAAAAGTTTCTTCCATCCAACTGAAATAAGTCTGAAGCATATTTTGCTACTCCCTGCAATGGCATCTTTTTCTCCCCTAACCTATGCAGTCATTTTGCAATATTGAAAACCTATAAACAAACTGCTCTTAACAGAGACAGAGTATTATAAAATTCTGAACAACTGTGAGTATCCAGTGAGCAGGCTGGTTCAGTACAGACTTTAACTCTCTTAAATGATGGTTAATATTCTTTCTTCATGAAGAATTCTCTTCCTTCTCTGCCCAAAACAAATTATCTCGCTTTTAACCAAATGCCTGTGGGTTTGATTTCACACTAATCACAGATTATTTGTAAATACAACAGTTCTTGTTTAAAGTTTAACATGCACCAGGATTTCCTTTAAATACAGGAAATGCACAGAAGGATGCTGCAAAGTACTGCCTGCCTTAGCCTTGCAAACCTGGGAGATGCATTGCATAAGCCAAAAGCCATCACTTCAGCTGCCACAGGCTTTAGTCTGCTGTGAAAAAACTTTTAATCTTGTCTTTTTTATCTATTTTTACTTGTAAACTTCTACACACTGTGAAAAACTAAACTGAAGATATTATATTTTCCAGAGTACTCCCCATTTCTGCTGAGGGATCTGTTAGACAAAAGTAGCTGGTTTTAGTTTATCCTAGTCCACATAAGATATGTGTCTGCCTTTCCCCTTGCTGCCTTTTTTTTTTTTTTTTTTTTTACTGCTATTTTGCTTCCCTGACTGCCTGGGCTTTCTTTCTTCCTCATCCTGTACTGATTCTTCCTTTTTTGTAACAGTCTCAAACACACAGCTGCCATCAAAACAATCCCTCCTTTCCTGCATTTACATTCTTCACACAGAGCAACCTTTTACACACAACAGTTCGGAAATCTGGTCTGTTTGCTGTATTCTGCTCTATTGCTTTATGCTCTATTTGCTATATTTTGCTCTATTCAATCATTATTAAACATGGTTAATTGCCTAGAGGGGGAAGGCCTCTCAACCACAGTTCTGCCATCAGCATGAAAAATTCTCCCAAGTGTAAGAGGCAGGGTTCCTATTTACTCTCAGGCATTTTGGGGCAATCTAGAGAACAGAGGCAGGCATCCCCTGCTAATTTTCCTGTGTTCATTTTCTCACTACTCCAGAGTGTTCTCTGGTTTCAGTAAGAATATTTGGGGGAAGCTGAGACCCATCCTGCACCTGATGGTGAGTCTTCCACATAGCAAATAGCTAGATAGATATTTTTTTCATCTGAACATAAAACTACATACTTATTTTTCCATCTGTTTCTGCAGACCTACCTGAGACCTTTCTTTAAGCATCATATCCAAACTTCAGGCTGCTCCAGATAGCCTGGAGTAAACTGGTTTCAGCAAACCCTTACTTTCAGGATATTAAAATTCAAATTTAATATTTCTGATCTGGAAGAAGCATAGCATAATCTTGATGTCAAATAGATTATTTTGTATTCCTGTGCACAGGTAAACTCCTTCAAATTGCTATATAAAGTAGACTTCACATGTGAGCTGAGTATTGATCATTGTGTATGAAAAAATGAAGTAGATTTTTCTTAGCTCATAAAAGAATTGAAGACAATTAGAATAGAAATTTTGGATCTTTAAAAAAGCTTCTGTATCTCCTCCCTCAACTGCAATGATTATCTACTGACCTTGAGGGGCCAGTGATATCATTACCTCATGAGCATATCCTCACAAAAGGTTTGCTACTGATTCATATGTAGAAAGGAACAGCCATGACTTACTTAACAACCTGTGTGGACATCATAAAATTGCTTACTAATCTACAAACAGAAGCTGAAAATCAGCAAAAGCACAATTTTTAGTGTGTGCTTTTATGGATGAATGAGAAGAAAGAACCCTCTGGTTTGTCAAAAGAGCCAGGGCAGAGGTTTGAACCAAAGTGAGCCTGTTTGTTGCCACTCCCACTTCAGAAAAAGACAGCTTTGCATTTGCAAATAAATGCACTATTCAGCAGAACTCCAGCTCCTCCACCAGTTACTTTCCTAAACAGGAGACTTTCCTATGAGATGCTGGATGTCTGCTGCTGCTTTGCAGAGGAGGTTAGTGCCAGAGGGCGTTGGTCTGTTTTCTGAAAGGGATTGACACAATTCTCCCTATGTGTCATGAGAGCTTTTGGTAAAATTAGATTCTGCCCTGTCCACAACAATAAAGGCCATACCCACATGCAGCTTACATAGTTCATATGCTTCCTGGAGCAAAACCGCAGCAACGTTCATCTGTTTTCTTTTTTTATTTTCACAGTGGCTCCTGCTCCGAAATCAGGTGTCTGCCCATGGAGTGTCACTGCCACCAAGGGCCTGGGGGTGACAGAGCACGAACCAGGCAGAATATATTCATCAATCAAACAGCACAGTGCAGACAGGTCAGCATCACCCTGGGCCTGTGGTCAGGCTGCAGTTTTTGTAGTTAATTGTTTAAACAGCAGCAACAAATCATGTCTCTCTGAGGATCTGCGTGCGTTCCTCCATTAGACCTGATTTGTATGGTGAGGACAGGCTGCTGAAAGGAAGAGCAGGGGCTGAATTATCCCGTGACTTTGCTAAATTTGTCCTTGTGAATGGAGAGAGAGAGTGAAATATTTGTCTGCAGGGGGGAGCAGAGCGGTAACTGTCAGGAACAGCTGGAACATATATACTGTGTCATGTTTTTTTGTGGCACTGGGCTTTTCTGCTTGCTGAGAGAATGCTGCAGAGGCATGTTAGCATTCTGCTGAGTAAGTGTGGTGCAAGTTCCATATGTAAACAGGGATCAGTTGCTAGATGAGAAAAAAAGGCTGTTCTCCCAGGGCTATGGCTGTCTCTCACATGCACCTCAACCTTCACAATGCCTGCGTGGTGCTGTAAATTAAATGTGAAGCTAGATTCTCTGCTTATGGAGATGTCAGTTGAGAGAACTCTGGCATCTCTTCCTCCTTTTATACAAATAAATGTGTGAATGAAATAAATCCTTCTAATTTTTCCCATCCTCTCCATCCTGATTATTCATTTGTGCACAAGGAAATAAGAACTTTCACTACTCTCAATATTAATAACACCACCACTTGCTGTGCAACATGGAAATGGATAAGCTTAAATAGCACACTTAACTTCTATCAGTGGTCTGTAGAGTCGTGAAAGAGTTTCCCGTCAATGCAAGTAGCCTTTTTGTTCTCTTCTGCTTTATTAGTAGTCAAGTGTGGTTTTCCTCTGAAACATCAGTAGCCTAAGTTAGGAAATGAAAGGAGTAGACCAGTACTTCCATGACAAGCAGAGAATTCCTCTTAGGGATCTGGCTGATGTGAACTGCACACACATCCAGGGTCAAACCAACCATGGATTGCTCTGATCTTTGCTAGTGGCACATATGAGGTTATTCTGGTGGAGGGCAGTGTTGGTTTGTGCGGCAAGGTTTGGACAGCAGAGGGGCTACAGGGATGGCTTCTATGAGAAGCTGCCAGATGCTTCCCCCATGCTCAACAGAGCCAAGGCCAGCTAGCTCCAAGACAGACTTGCCACTGGCCAAGGCCGAGCTGATCCATGACAGTGGTTCCATGACCTCTGGGATAATGTACTTAGGAAGGGGAGAAAAAACCTGTTCAGCAGCAGAAGAGAGGATTGAGAACTTCCCATTCTGTTTCCAACCTCAATGCACCCTCTACGTAAGTCTTCAACTGTAGGGTTTTCAAAACTAAGACCCTGTCATTCACCTTCATAATTATAATTCACCATTATAATTTAAATGTGGCTGAAAAGTTTGTGCATGGAGCAGGACAAAAGTGAAATCCCACTTCTTCCATCAGGATGAGATACCATCCATTTTTAAGCCTGTTATTGTCAAACACGTGTAAGTGATACATTATCAGCACAATGAAAGTTGTCAGGGTGAGAAAATAACTTTATTTGCTCTTTTAATGTTTGGAGCACAAATACCAAGAAGGCACAGCAGCTTTCATAACAAACACGTTAACCCCCACATGCTCTGCTTAATTATGGCTTCCTGTATTTCTCCTCAGGCCGCTGGCACCGTGAGTAAACTGGCACAGATTTTATTTATTCTGAATATGCTGAGTGCGAGTAGCCAGGCAGGTGCTTTGCAGGCAGCTGAGCCGTTCCAGAGGACAGGGGCCGTCTGACAGAGGAGTGACACATCGAGCCGGGAACAGAATCACTGCACCCCTCCCTGTCACCATGGCTACCACTCAGCAGGCGGGTTTTGGGCAGAAGTGCCAATTTAAGCAACTGCTGATTTCTTCTTATTGCTCCTGCATCACCCCCTCCCTTGATAAGGTATGAGTGCTATAGCTGGCCACAGCCTTTATCAGATCAGGAAACTAGTCCTGATGCAGCTGGAAAATAACATCTCTCTCTTTTTGACTCATTCTTTTCCAAACAGTCAGGTTTGTGATTCAGTTCCTCATGCAGGCACACAAATACACCATGTCTGTGTGTGGAGGTGATGGCAGAACTGCAGGGACAAGGATGGGGACAACTGGTGATTTAAGCAGCATTATCACTGACCACAGCAAAGACAGAGCCAGAGCTCTGCCTACGGCTGCGGTCTGCTATTCAATGTTTAAATTCATCTGGTAGCCCAGTCCCCTTTTTTCCCCTGTCCTGCCCCCTCCCCATTCCCTCTGCTGCCTTTCTGCAAGTGGTTATGCAGCTGCACAAGGAAAGCCATCTGTCTGAAGGATGATCCAGTAAAAAATGGATATTGTTAGGACATTGCAGGAATAACACATTAAATGTATCCTAACTCATTTTATTTTGGCAGTTGGACGTTTTTAAGCCTTTAGTTTAAGGCTACTGAATCTGTCAGGGTGACACAGGGAAGTCACATATGGAAGGAAAGTGTGACTTTCCTCCCCTAAATAACTTCCATGGCTGGATATATCTCTTCAAGAAGAAGTGTTGCAAAGCCTTGTTCACAAACCTGCTTTTAAACATGTGAAGTTGTTAAAACATCACTCTGGATAATGGATAAATGAAGCTGAGAGAAGGTGGTAGTAGAATAGAAGGTTGGGAATTAAATAATACTGCAAGACTTCATGAAAACCACTCTCAAACAAAAACATTTTAGAAAGTCAGAGAACATTTGAAATACGGTTATACTTTATTCATGACAGTTTTCATTTATTGTATGATTCTTTTGAGACCAATGCTAATGTAAAGCACTAGCAACAGGAATCTATGAGTTTGTACAGATTTATTTATATTTTGATGTAAATTTACATAGGGCCTATATTTATACAGTTATGCCATTTATAGCACATATTATATTAAATATAATAAATATATATTGCCATCACACTTTTGCTTAAAAACTTGAAAAACACAATCATGTTTCTAGTTTGTGAGATTCCAGAAGTGACACTGCAAGCTGTTGTCAGCCTGCCCTGCCAAAGAGCCTCAGCAGAGACCTGAAAACTCCTGTGAAAACATTAAACTCTCCCGTGGGCCTGCTGGTGCTGATCACACCTTACAGAGCCAGGCTTCCCTGCGAGTGCTGTGCCTGGCCAGGGGCACATGAGACCCCTTTGAAGTGATGGACTTGTGAAACCAGTGAAGAACCACTGTGTCCACTTTGAGTCAGTTTAAAAAGTCTTCTGAAAAATGAACACAAATTGCCCTGTCCTTGAAAAGGCAAGAGTTTCCTACCCTGGAAAGAGGCATAAACTGCAAGGATATCAGCAGTGTTATGCACTCTGCGGGCATATTTTGTATTTGTGACAGTGGAGAGGCAAATAGTCTCTTTGAAGTCACTTTCTGAAAAAGTACATTTTGAAAAAATCTGTGATGATGTGAGCAGGAAAATGAAGTTTATTCCTATTAAATTCATACAGGGGGATAAATGCTACTGGAAAAACCACTAAATCTACAGATTGACGAAGTTTGGTGCATGGTGGAAGCTGCAGCGGAGGTTTCAGTGCGGACTGACCCCACCGGCGCTGGTTTTGCCTCCCGCTTCGGCCAGAGCCCTTCTCTTGCTGGGTCACCCACGGTACTTCAAGGGGACCTCCGCGGTCACCGCTGCTTCTGGCGCTCCCACGGCTCGGCCACGGGGCTCGCCCACCCGCTCCGCCGGGCAGGGGCTGCCAGCATCCCCGGGGCTCCGGGCAGGGGCTGCCAGCATCCCCGGGGCTCCGGGCAGGGGCTGCCAGCATCCGCGGGGCTCCGGGCAGGGACAGCCAGCATCCGCGGGGCGGTGCGGGGCCAGGCTGTCCGGGGCGGTGCGCGGGAGGCGCCCGCTGCCGCTGCCGGTGCCGGGGGTGTCGCAGCCGGCGGCGGCGAGCCCCGGCCGCCCATCACGTGCTCGGTGTGTTGCATTGTGCTGGCGGCGGAGGGAGGGCTGGCCGTGTCAGTGATCAATGTCATGACTTCTTCCGCGGGCTGGAGCCGCAGCAGAGCGCAGCTGAAGGAAGCTGATTGCCGCGGGTGCGAGTTGGCTGGGAACAATACACACACACAGCCGCGCACCCGCACGGGCGCACACACGCCCGCACTCACCGGCGCACACACGGGCGGGCGCGGCGCGCACACCCGCACGCATCCCAGCGCACACATCCCAGCGCACACACCCGCATCCCAGCGCACACGTCCCAGCGCACACGCCCGCACACACCCGCACACACCCGCACAGAACGAGCACACACGCACGGGCAGCCCGCACCCTGGCTCCCGCTCCGCCGCTCCGCGCCCGGGGGGAAGATGAGCTCGGGGGACGTGGTTTGCACTGGATGGCTCATCAAATCACCCCCCGAGAAGAAACTCAAGAGATACGTAAGTGCAGAGGCTTTGCTGATTTTTTTTCTCGCTAAAAGGATTTCGGCATGTGCTCGCTGTCTGACTCTCCCTTTGAAATCTTCCGTCCGTTTCGGCTTCGCCTTGGACCAAAACAAAAAGATTTCCAAGTCCATGCGCTCACGGAGTATTTTAGTTTTCACCGACATTCTTGTGCCCTCGGGAATTAACCTTTCCCAGCTCGTAAGATTATAATACTTCAGCTGTTATGCAACATATCTTAGGTTAAAAACCACATTCCGGTTTCAGTTAATGTTGCCGTAACTAACAGAATTGTTGTAACAGAATTGCAGATGTCACTTTTCCAGGGACGGACAAGAACATCCTAAAAAGAAAGAAAGAAACAAAAACCAAACAGCCAAAATTCGAATAGTTTAGATTCTAGGGGCTGGCTTTGTTAAGATGCTCTGTAATTTCTATGACACTTGCTAACGGCAACATCTGCAATAGTTTTATTTACCAATGCCAGACGCAGTTGTTAGCAGAAAGCTTCACTTTTGGTCTGTGATAAAGAGGTGCTGGAAGATGCTGTGCTGTAAAGTTCCTGATAGCTGAAAGGTGAAGGGAGCTGGGGAGAAGAAGGGAGCCCTGCATGGAGATCTGCAACTGCACTATGGGCCCCTTGTTTCATTCTCTATCTGCTTGCCTGTTTGTCTGGGGGGGGAAAAAAAGGATGTGTGTTGCAAACATAGGAAACTGTTTCATTGCAGGGCTGCGAGGAAAGCACTCCGGGTAGGAATAAACGACCCCTAAAAATTTGCTTGGGACAGCATTAAAAATGTAAGCCCTTCGTGGGCCATTTTGCATACTCATTTGTGATGGTTCTTCATCAGGCATGTTGTTATGTTGTTCTGCTGTGACACTTTTGGAACCAGTAATACCCGTTTGAGTCATGCCCTTCTAACCTGACTTCCCCCGGAGCTCTGCTCCGTACTCGAAGGATGCCACTGGCCGTGTCTCTGGCGCTCCGAGCCCTATGCACAGCTTACATCATTTGTCGTATTCACTTCTGTTTATCAGCATTTTCTCTGGAGTGCTGATGTTAGCTTTTCCCAGTAATATGAGGCATAACTGTCTCATGAAGAATATGGTGGATATCATTTGGTAGCGTATTTTTTCTTTGGCTAAAAACTAGCAGAGAGGATAATTTACTGATGTTGGAATTTATTTTTAACTTATTCTAAGCCAGACTTTCTTCGTTTAGACCACAGTATTGCATTGAAATGGCTGAATATTTGCTTTGTTCAGTTAGCATTTTCCAATTCTAAAATAACCACTATGATGTGTCTCACGGGAGCTGCAAATAAATTATGGGCATCTAATTTTTGCTATATTTTGTAACGAGTGCACTAACAGCACTGTATAGCAGGCACAGTGTAAGAGCCACTGATTCACCCAGCTGGTATCATTAGTAACTCTGTCAGTGAAGCTATTTTTGATGACTCAATATTCATAAAAGGGCAAAGTAGAGAAAACAGAATGTGATAAAGCTGGGATTTGAAAGCCCCCATTATACAGTCAAGATAATAGTCACAACAGGGGCTCTGATCAGCTCACGAGGCTACTTGCAGTCTGCTCTGCTCAGATTTTGCACTACAAAACCAGGGGAAATTTGGTCTATATTATTCTCCAAACATCAACCACTAGATTAGCCAGATCTCTGCAGATTAGGCCTTGTTTTCTGATTAGGAGGGTAAAGTAGTCCTTTGTCCATAATAAAGCAGAAAGAAATCTGCTGCAAGTACAGCAAAGCTTAATGTCCTTTCTCATATGACTGATAACACAGTGGATGCTACAAACCAAATGGAAATTGTCTCTCACCTGCTGTAAACTACTTTCCCCCTATTTTTCATAGACTACCACCAGCATGGCCGCTGTGCATCTGGCACTGGGGTAGGAGATAGCTCGGGCTGAACCACAGTGACTGCTTAAAAACAACAGAGCTTTAAAACAATAACTGTTTAAACTGACTTCTGTAGGTGTCAAGTGTCAACCGCTTACAGGAGAATGGTGTTGGCTCTGGCTCTGCACTGACAACATACACAAATGCCCGAGTTCAACACCACCCTTTGTGTTCAGCTGGGAAAGCCCATGGTCTGAGCCGGCTTCCAGGGAGCTTCAAGTGCCAGCTTGGCCTGCTGCTCATGGGACCTCTCGTACACTGCCCAGCCCCACTCGCCGTCATGGGGTTGTCTCCCAGTTTACATTTTCCTGAGTTCAGCATCCGGCCTTTGTCAGGTCCGACCTGAGGGTCCCGTGTTTTACTCACAGATAAATTCTTAATCCTCCATCTATTACAATCACTAAGAAAATCCAGTTAATTTCAGTGGAATCTGTAGTTAACAGATCAGACAAAGCAATGAATTCAGGTTGTGAGACTGGGAGCTGCAATAGTCCCGCTGAAGCCACTGGGAATGTTTGCAGTGTTTATAAAATTAAACAAATTAATCTTTCCAAGACTAGAGAGCCTAGAGACCAAAGTATACCTTCATTTATATTTGTTTTCTGATGGAAGCATTAAGTTTTCTATGCATAAACAAGTCAGAATTTGCCTCTAAGCAGAACATTATTTTCAAAACTTTGAAAGTGAAAAGCAGGTGCTAAGAGTCTGTATTTTTCCTGTAATGTCTTACAAAGCCGATGCTCTTAGTAGCACTATTCTTAGAAGTGTCTTATCATTCCCTAACAAAGGCTGCTCTCTTGCTTGTGCAGGAAACGAACATGAGATTAATTACCCAAGTGTAACTTTCTGTAAAAACAGACAGCCTAATGCTAAACACAGAGAATTCATTAGAAAGCAGAGGGAGCTTTGATACAGCAGGCAGATACTCTAATAGTGATTTAACAGCATGGACAATGCTTTTCTCTCTGTCAGATACTTGAACCATGAAACCACCACGTCAGCCTATCTAAAGAGGCAGTTGTGCAAGGAGTGTCCCAGGAGAGTATTTGGTGCATGTTGCAGTTCTTTGTCCTCTAAGTGTGACCTGAAAGCTGTGCTGCTTTCATTTCCCCATTTGGTTCCAGCTTTTCTCACCAGACCAGGTCTGTGTGGGCCTGAGGGGTGCCAGGGAACACCCAAAGCTGGGGAGAAGCTGGGTATGGGGCAGGAGACAGAGAGGAAGAAGCTGCTAACAAAAACTAAGAAGTGGTGGTGATGGAGGTGAAGTCCATCCTGCTCTAGACCAAAAACTCTAAGTTTCAGTCATAGCTTGACATTCAGCCCCACAGGAGGAAAACCCACTGAAGATTTTTGCTGTTGATGTTAGTGGATCATAAATACCAGCCTCTGTGGGAATTAGATGTAATGGAAGAATCTGCTTTAAATGTGATGGGTTTCACAGTTCCTTAAATTAGTGCTGAGTACATCCATCCCAACTCTGAAATCAGCATTGAATAGCTGGCTCCCTGGTAGTTTTCATGTGGAAATATATCTGATCACTGACTGTTATTATTTGTTGTTTATTTATTTGTGGGGTGTAAGGAAGGAACGAATGGTTTCATGGCCTTGAAAACAAAGGACTTACCACAGCCAGTGCAAAACATCTCAGTTAAAGGAAAAACAACATAGAAGAAGGCCCAGAGAATGTCTAATGAAATAAGAGACTGGTGCTATTGAGAAGACACATTGCTCATGTGCTGACAAGGAGGAAGAGATGGGATTTTTAACACACTGCTTATTGCAACCTCTCCTCAAATTGCTGTCCCATTGTGTGTCACACCAGTGAGGAACAGCAGCAGTAGCTCCACTGAATGCCCTGCAAGTGTTTACTTGCTGTTAATGTTAACTTACGTGGTTTGCAGTAGTAAAATGCCATGTACAGATGCTTGCTTGTTGTGAGTCACTGAAGCTCCATTTAAGTCAACACTGTACAGCTGTACCCCAGCTGAAGAGCTATTTTTAATCTTCAGCACTATACAAATTGATGAGGGAAGACCACTTGCTCAAAAAAAAGGCAAGTTCCCCACTTTACTTGAGTGACTGATTTCTTCAAACATTGTTGAAAATCAAAATTCCTTGTCAGCATCTCTAGAACAAGAGTCCCAAATGGACCCTATATTAGAAAATGTAGCCTTGTGCTTCTACCACACTTCTTCTTGGAGTGTCTGGTCTGGGAAGACAAATGGTGTAAATCAACGGATCTGATGGCAAAGCTGGTGGAGCAGCTCTCCTGCTGTGTCTGTGTGGGGGGCAGTAAGTGCTGCCAGAAGGGCACAGCAGAGCCCAGCCCGACGTCTCTGACCGTTGGGGGATCTGCCAGGACCCAACCGCAGCACACCAAGGCTGGGGGTTTGGAAGATAAGAGAATCTAGGCGACTTCTCCATTTTTAGCTGAAGTTCTGGTATTTATCAGGAGAACAAACGGGAAGTTACTAAGAAGAAAAAGTAAAGTAGATTTATGGAAGAGTTTGCTCAAGTAATAGGAACAGGAGCTGCAGAGCACTGCAAAGGGCGGGTGGGATGGAGAGCATCAGCTCTCTGATCCAGCATTGGGCTGCTGTCATCACAGGACACTGCCACCCTCCCCTGAAAGAAATCCCCAAGTGCTTTGTGAGCTCAAGTACTTCTGCTGGTTTGGGGTTTGGGGGAAGTTTCTGAAAAATATCAAGAAGAAACTTGAACTTAATTTTTATCCATAAGTCTTTTAATTCCAAATGATTCTGATAAAGCCTCACCTCTTGAGTCCTGTCCCTTCTGAAGAGAGAATTCTGGCCAACTTTCATACTTTTCTGGAATCAATATCCCGAGCTCCCTGAGTTTATTTAACTAATTTGAACGAGTCTTGTAACTCTGGTTCATAGGCTGGATGGAAGTAGGAGTCACATGGGATGCAGAAAGTTGTCAGAGCCTTTTAGCTCATTCCAATTGTAAGTTTTGTATCTATGTTTCTCTCTGTTGTTACTTCATTTTAAAATCCAGTGTGCATTCTGTCTATCTGGTTTGTGCATTAAAAAAGAACGGAATTTAGAGAAAGTGAAGCCTTTCAAACAGGAGCTCCTGTGTGGCAGTCTACACGTTCCCTTCTCTGTGAAATCCTGTGCAAATTGATCTCACTGGTAAAATAACAGCAGAATATTTATGTTAGGGAGGAGTTTCCATCACTGGAATTAAACATTTGTAATTAGCTATGTGCAAATCAGACATTGTTTTGGTAGGTTAAGTGCAATGTTTATTCTAGACTGTTTTCTTCCATTTTAATGTTTCAATAGCTCAAATGCAATGTTTAATGAGATAGGCTGACTTCTAGAAAGAAATAATTTCTAAAAAATACTGCTATTCTTGGCAACCTGTGTATCAGAATAATTTCCCTTGAACTATTTATTTGGGTGGAGCCATAATAGTCCTGAAGCCCCAGCTTAATCTTTGACTACACGTTTGCAGTGCACAGGAATGTCCAGCTATTGGTTTCTATTCAAAACAGAAACACACAAGTTATCAGGTCTTTGCATTCAAAAATAGAGCCTAAAAAAACCCACGCTAGTTTGAAATAGAGAAGGAAATGTTAACTTGAGTGGTAATTAAACAAGTGATGCAGTCAAACATGGCTCAGAGGAAAATACATTACAAGTTGTACTTTGGTGAAGTCTTTGTTGTAGCACTAAAACTATGGAAATATGGATAAACACATTACTTCTACCAATGATACATTAAAATGCCATGAATATTGGTTATGAAAATTTGATAGGTTTTTAGGGAAATGGACAAGTTTATTCCAAAAATGTTACTTGTTTAAAAAATAGTCATTTTATTTGCTTTTTTGTCCTTTTCATTTGATTTGGAAATGAATTAGTAATGTGATAAGACAAGGAAAAAATGCTGGGTTTGAAACAAAATTTGCATGTCAAAACATTACATCCAGCCAGATAAAATACGTTTTCTTCTCTCTCATTTAATTGTTAAATCAAATGCAATATTTTAACTTTTAAATGTTTTTCTGCTTTACAATAATATCCTTGTTTTGTTTCAGTCTGTGTTGCATCAGAAAAATACAAAAACAAATAATCCAACCAATACATGGCCACGCAAAACTCAGTTTTAAAATGTGCTGCATCTTAGTATTTGTTAAAAATAAACCACAACTGATGCCTAGTCCCTTTCTGAGGCCAATTCATTCATAGCTTTGTAATTGTTAGAATGAGACAACTGTTCCTAGAGATTCTGTTATTCCCTTCCCTCCTGATGCCAAAAACCCCACCTGACCCCTGCAGTCAAAACTGCATTGTAGCTTTCCACAAAAGCCCTGAACAGCACATTTCAGTTATCCAAGATCCCTTTTTATAGAGCATTTTACAGAAAGGCAGTAAAATGTGGTTATTAGTATGAATTTGAAATTACTTAAATGAGAGTGTTAATTTAAACAGAATTACATTGTCATATGAAAGTTTTTGACAACGGTTTTTTAAAAAGACAATACTTTCTGTGAGGCATGTTAGTGATAAATATTCATCCTGTGACTCCCAAGTCTCGGGACTGTGGGTTATGTATTCATATTTCTGTTGGACAGAATAATGGCCATAAGGGGACCCTTTCTAACTTCACAACTGTTGTAATGTCAGCAGAGCACATAGTTTGTGAACAATCTGTTTTTACATACCAGACTTGCAAACTGTTTGTAGAAGTTCAAGGATTTTACAGTTGTGAAGGCATTCTTTCAAGCTGACACGAACTGGTCGTGCCAAGGAGAAGCCAATAGTTCAGAACAAGCATGAACTATGTTTTACTTGCAGACTTTACAAACTGAGCTGCAGAGCCTCTAAGTTTACCAAAGTCCTGGGTTTCTGAGCACTGGCAGAGCTGGCTCTGTGTGCCTGCTGTAAAGCTGCTCTTCCAAGGGCTGTTGCCAGTTCTGCAGAAAAGCCCCCAGCATTCAGAGGTGACTGTGAGCTGATTACATCTCTATGGGAGGAGAAGAAACATCTGAAGAGATGCCAGCTGAGTTTACAGTAGCAGTGAAGAAACAGTTTCAGGAGAAGTGATACACTCCTTAGCCAAGTGTTCATTGCTGTTCCAGCTACATCATTGGGATTGTTTACTAATATTTACAGTGGAAGCTTTGCAAGCTTAAAATTTTTGATTTTTATTAAGTTCAACATTTTTAACCCATCCTAAGAAAATAATTGCATTCTCACTGAGGCCTTAGGTTTAAAAATAAGAAGCACTCAAGTAGCTCAGAGAAACGGGGGTTTTGAGATTTTTCAAGTGCTCTGCTCCCACTGAAATAAGGTTTGCAACATGTTTTCACTGTGTCCTCCCCTGACTCCAGGCCTACTTTTGCAGGTCTCCACTGGTTAACTTCCCCGGAAAAACAGTGGGATTTGGACTGTCAGCTGAAAATGGACTGTTACTCCAATTACACTTCATACTTTATCAAATATTCCTTTTTGACATATGCTGAGTGTCACATCAGCCTTGAGCTACAGATTATAGAATAATGGTGAACTGGTTTTGAAAAGTGATGGAAAACCACCAGCTAAATCCCATCATTATTTCAGAATCCTCCCCAAACTCCCGCTATCATCTGTGCTGAGCCTGAGAAATAGTGAAGCTGAAACGTCATTAAGACAAACAAACAGAAAGGTCAGGGAACAATCAGATTGGCATATGAAGAACAAGCTTTGTGGTGGTGACACTGCTTTGGTTCCCTTGTGCATCCCTCTCCTTTGGGTTTGCAGACTGGAAGCTTAATAATTCTGGTATTTAAAGGCAAAAAGAGAGAAGCATTTATTGAAGTGTTACTAGACTGCAATGCTTTAACAGTTTTAATATGTTCATATGTTCTTTGCTTTGCTTTGCTTTTTTTTTCAAATTCACAACTGAAAGTACTGTTGCTATGTTACTGTAATGGTGTGTAGGCTGCTAAATAAATAGAGGGAGTTTAGTCCATGCCAGAAATAGAAAGCCAGGTCAAAGGTGACATTTGGGACATGTTGAGGGGAAAAAAAAAAAAAAAAAAGAGAGACTATATAATTATTTCTTTCCTTCCTATCATTCTCTTCAGTCTCATTAACCCCAGACTAGTTAGAAGGAAATTACAGCAGAACTTCTGAGCATGTCAGAGTATAAAAAATTGACACCTTGGGAGTTCTAAGTTTTTTGGCTTTGTTCTTTGCAAGATCAAATTCACACAGTAAAACAGTGGCACCTCACAGTCCTGTGAATTGAGCAGGTAGTTGGAAGTATCAAAGGACACAGGGACTGCAGAAAATTCACTGCAAAGGCACGCTTGGAAGGGAAAATCTGTCAGAGGGAACAAGCTTTGAGAAAAAAAAAAAAAAAAACAAAAAAAAACCAGGAAATTTGAGTCCATTGTCCTTTTTGGGGTAGTCTGGCAGGTTCCCAAGGACCAGATACACAAAAACGTGCTCAGGCTGTTTGTGGGTAGCCCCAGGTACCCGCCTGCACCTTGGGCTGCCTGCACATCTCTGTGAGCCTGGCTTGGGGGTGCGCACAAGGGCAGGGTCATTTCATCCTCCTCTGCTGCCTGTGTGTGCTCCTGCTGTACCTTGGCACCACAAGCTCTTGTTCAAGCTCCAGGGGCTCATGCAGGAAACGGGGGGCACTGCAAGCCACGCAGGTGAAAAGCAGAGCCCAGCCCTCCCCCCGTCCATGCGAGCTGGTGCAGAAGCAGCCCCATCGCAGGAGTGAGCCCAGCAGTCTCCTGCCTCGCAGAGGGAGGCCTTTAACTTCCTTCCCAAGATGTTATGGCAGATGCTGGAAGCCCTGGGCTGTGTTCCTTGAGCACCACGCCCCTCTCCCCTCCCAGCCCCGCCGTGGGCAGGCACAGTGCCCTGATGGGCGCTGCCTTCCCCTTGGCCCCGCTGCTCCCCCAGCAGCATCAGCAGCTCTGAGCCCAGGCAGAGCAGCTGGGAGCTCTCAGACCTTCCCCTGGCAGGAGGCGGGACACGCAACGGCACTGAGCCGGGAGTTAATTCGTAATTAATCTAATGATTAATTTGTAATTAATTTGTAATTAATCTGAAGATCTTATCTTTAAATATATATGTTTACTTATAAACAAATTCTTCACCTGACACAATATGAGGCCTCTAATTTCTTTTTGTGTTAGGGAAGAAGCCCACAGCAAGAACCTAAACCAGTTCAGTGCATGCAATCCTATTACAGATTTCTTGGTGTTATTATTGTAGTTCCACAAATCTGTTTCTTTTCTGCAAACAAATGAGTAGATGTTCCCCTTACCCAAGAGACCTTTGGATCTGAAGCATCCCAGAAAATCCCACATTCAGCATAAATTTCATAGAAGAGGATTAAATTAGAGGTACAATGAGAGCCAAAGATGCGACAAATCTTGATCCTAAATTGCACAGGGTTTAAAATTTTCTTTGTTAACACTCCTTGAATGAAGGCATGGAACTTGAATAACTAGGAGCATTTCCTGTTATGATGGATGTGAATAGCTGGTTTAATAAGATACTTGCCTAATTTTCAGCCCCAAGCCAACCCCTAGTGCCTTAGACCTTGGGGTGTGTCTGTCTTTGTGTGTCTGAAAACAAACAAGTAGTTTAGGATCCATCATGGTTGTTTATTTACTTTCATCATGAGTTTGCTGCTGTAATTGGTTGTTTTCTAACACAACCATATTCAGCCTCACACTGAAGGAGAGGGTGTTAGAGGCTTTCTTGTCCCCTGTGGAGTTCAAACCCTCATTTGGACTCTGTCAAATCCTTTACCCTTGCCAGACACTGCATTTATCTCAAACCCTAAAGCGCAATTACTATGATTTATCTTTCTTTGGAGCAAATAAGATTTTACCAGGCATTTTCTCCACAGAAGTCTGCAGCTGGTAGAAGAGCAACCCACAGCCTGTCCTTTCCAGGCCTGTGTTGCATATGCTCAGCAAACTGCCCAGTTTTAACCAGCAGCAGCAGCATTGCTAAATGGAATGAAGGATGAATTATACCCTCTGCAGTTCTGTCACGTTGTCCTCCTACGGGACCTCTTGGCCTTTCATTATATTTCCAGGTCCTCAAAATGATCTTCTAAAACTTCTAAGTACACTTGGTGTGCTGGTTGGTAGATTAAAGCAGTTGACCTGTTAGAGTAGTTCAGACAGGCTGCAGGGATGTTTCCTTTGTTGGGGCAAACAGCTGGGTTGTTAAACTGGATTAAATTATGCCAAGGCAGAAGATGGCAGATGTGACCAGCTTTCAGATAAGCTGTAGTTAGCTAGATGAAGATTAATCATATTTACATTGCTGCTCTCAGTCACTGTGAATTCCCCTCACTGTGCCACTTACCTTGTCCTGGGGTCAGAGATGCTTTAGAGAAACTTGCCATTAGAGAACAGGCGACACAAGTTAGGGAGGTGAGGAGTCAGGGGGAGCTTGTGTGAAGCTGTGCAGTCCTTTCCAGAACAAAGTGATGGAGAGTGATAGCCATAGAGATGCACCCCAGTGACAGGTCTGAGGAACAATTTGCCTGTAGTTTGGCAACCTGAGCTGTGTGAAGACTTCAGCAGTGGTGGCTCTACTTCTCATATGCTCAGAACTCACTGTGCAGCCACAGACAGGTTTCAGTTTGACTTGTTGCTCGGGTTTACTGGATTTGTAAATGGAACTGGGATCTCTATATGAGCATATTGTTGTAGATTTTGGTTCAGAGATGGAGGGGTTTTTAAAGAAAGCAGGTATTTTATGTGCCATCTATGCATATGAATAAAATATAAAGAGCAGAGGAAAGCACTCAGATAAAAGACCTTATAGTATTAATGGGCATAAAGCCTAAGATCTGTTTGTTGTAGGGCAGCTGGTCACTTCTGACTTCCAGCCAGGGTTACTGAAGTCAGAGTACCTGTTTTGAGTGGAAACATGGTTGTGCAGAATCACTCCAGATTTAGTTAATGGCGCACAATGTTCATGGCTCCTTGCTGGGATGACAAGAAAAGGCACATGAGCCTGCACAGCAGCAGCAGCAGCAGCAATGAAGTGCTGTAGCACAGTCTGTACCATCTAGCACGTAACTTTTCCCTTCAGTCAAGTGCACCCATAAAGAACAGAAAGGCCAAGTGAACACTGCCTTGAATAAGCTGCTGTAATCGGGCAGGTGCACAACCAGACTGTGGGGTTAGATCTGAAGCTTTCATTTTCCTTTATGAGTTTGCATGAATCTGCTTGGAACACCTCTTTGTCCTCTCTGAAAAGGTTTCAGGTACACAGTACTTCGACTCATCAGAAAAAAAACCTGGAGATAGAAATGGCACCTCATGTTCTTTGGTAAAACAAGAGCCTAGAGAGAAACCAGAAGCTGAAAAGTACAGTCTCAAATTCTAACCCATTATGACCATATTTGTGGAGAACATTTAAATGATCTGAACTGTTTTCCTACATATTCCTTACTACTAACAACAGTACCTTGTGACTGGTGATGTCTCGTCTCCTTTAAACACTGAACTTGAATATCAGGGTTGAGCTTGAGGCTTTTCTCTTTAGCTTTTGTATGAATTGACTGAATGCAGATCAAGCACAGAGCCATGATCCTCAGCAACAAGGGAGTGGGAAGAGAAAAGCAGATAGGAGGATTTTGCATCCCAGTGGAAACCCCCATATCTGCCATTATTACCAGAGCTCCCAGTAGCTCCAGTGACACTGGGAGAGATGATATGTGGTATAGCAACTGCAGCATTTACCAGCTTGTAATTGGAAAGTGGAGGCAATGAATGGATATGAATATGTTCAAATGCACAGTTTCTGTTCATTTTGTGTAACATCTCACTCACAAAATTTTCCACAAAAAGATTTTTCAGCAAGATAGAATTATGGTGAGAAGTAAAAAGCAGAGTTGCAGAGAAATTGGTAACTTCTTAAAAAGAGTAAACTGTCACTGAAACATCTCACTTTCTATTTGAGAGATAAAATCTATGCATGGTGTAGCCATTTTTGCTTTGCCTGGCATAAGATTTGCATGATTCATGGCCAACAGTGTGCTGGGGACCTAGAAATACAGAAGGCAAAAGCAGATGCTGGCTGCTGGCTGCTGGCTGGGGGATTCCTGCAGCATCTCTGAAATGATGACCCTGTTTGAAGGGGCAGCACACAGAGCGCAGCAAGTGCCTGTAATGCTCCTCCACAGGTGAGGGCATTGATCTGAGGGGTGAGAGACAAAGTGAAGGCTGCCAAACACCTCCTGTCCTAGCAGGGAGTCCTGCTGGTGAGGATGGATGATGCAATGGATCAAGCAGGGGAAGAAGGTTTGCAGTGAGGAGGGTGTAAGATTCGAAAGGCTGCACGTAGGAATGAGGAGTCGCAGTCCTAATTCGAGTAGCAGGCAGCTCAGCAGATGGCCCAGCAGACGAGTTGCTATGCACCACGGCATGTGTGAGAACACAGAATCACAGAATGGCTTGGGTTGGAAGGGACCTTAAAGATCATCTCATTCCAGCCCCCTGCCAGGACACCACCCACTAGATCAGGTTGCTCAGGACCCCATCCAGCCTGGCCTTGAACACTTCCAGAGAGGAGGCAGCCACAGCTCTTTGGGCAACCTGTTGCAGTGCCTCACCACCCTCTGAGTGAAGAACTTCTTCCTAACATCCAATCTGAACATGAGAGAGGTGGTGAGGCACCAGCAGACACAGAGCCCTGCCCTGTGTACAGGGACCCATCAGATGCCAAGTTCCTCACCCCAGCTGTGCCCTCCATCCCCCAGCAGGGTGCTTTCCTGGCTTGCACACCAAGCTTCCCACAACACTATTTCATTTTGCTGTTCTGCATTACAGCCATTTCCTCTGCTGTGCTTTGCCTTCCCTCTCCAAACAGAGCAGAGCCATCTCCAGCAGTGGAGGTCCTTGCCAGTCACAGTGACACCAAAGTCACATCACTGACTTCTCCTGCCTGAGGCAGCAGCTCTCAGGCTGAGCTGGCACCTCTCAGGCAGGAAAGCCTCGTCACTCTTTGAGCCACAGAACAGCCTTGCTGGCATGTTTTGGGGTTATTTCCTACAATTCCAGTTCCTCCAGCAGTGAAGTCAAGTAGCCAGAGATATTTCATATGCATCCTATGTTACATGCACCTTCCCTAACAACTTCCTCTTTGGGGATTTTAGGAAAAAACTTCAGAAAATCTCAAAAATCTCTAAATCTCTTTGTTTAAGAACTGGATGGTTTGCAGCTGACTTTCTCCAGAGGATCTGTTTTGCTGCTTGCTGTTTGTGAGTCCTTGGGGCTCCATTTGCAAATCACCTAAGCACTTATGGCTAGACCCTGGAAAAAGCATCTTCAGCCCTAATAGCTTAGAGTGGCCATTGACACCTCACAGTCACGTTGTGATGCCACTCAGCATACCAGTGATAGAAGCTTCTTTTTTTCCAGGCTGTTAATTCAGAACAATATATTCCTGTGGCAAATTCCAGTAATCCATGTTTAGTGATACAGCAAAAATCTGCCTCAGTAGCCAGTGTGTGTGTAACTGATGAAATGGTTGCCACTGACTTGTTCCAAGAAGCTCCATTTCCAATGTAATCTGCAGGAAAACCACACAGATGCATTGTGATGCATGAGTTCAGATCACCATAATTAGGCTGATAAACATCTTCTCAGATATTCTTGGGGTGAGTGACAGCTTTTTGCTTTATCTTTAACTGCTTCTGGAGCAATGTAAACTAAACTGAGAACCACGTTCTTTTTATCAATATCAGAGCATTCCCATGGCATACTCATGCCAGCAGATACATGGCAGCTCAGCTATGCCAGTAAAAATGCAGACAGCCCTTTGATTCAAGCAGCAGCAACACAAGCAGTGGTAATCTCTGCTTTCCCACTCACTATCCTGTCATATTCCTTTTGTTATCTCCAAGTCTTAAGAGCATAGTTCAGGTTTTGTGTCTCCTTCACCCTTGGTGTATTTACTCAAATTGCAAACAAAGAGATTCTTTAATCCCTCCTATTTTTACTGTGGCCCCTTGGAGCCTGCACTAAGACTTCCCAGACTCTAAGCTCTTCCAAGGGTACTGTTGGCCAGTCATTGGGACAAAAGTAATTCTGTGAACGCCCAGTGAAAATTCTTTGGACCAAGTGGTGGACTAGGATATGTGGTTGAGGATATTCCACTACTGGACCTGTAGAGAGTGTTTAGCAAGGAGAATGTTCTGATCACCCATGATTAAATTCTGTATATACAGAAGCCAACCAGAAACAAAAAATCCAGGCTTATATTCACTGCTTGTAAAATCAAACTCTCTGAAGTATCTCTCAGCATAAAGACTGTGAGACAGAGAGGAAAGTTTTAAACTAGTAAGGGGAAAACTTAAACATCATGATCATCTGTCTTACTGTAAAGAAGCAGAAGGATGTTAAAAACTGCTATGATGGCTCATTTTTTTCAACAAAAATTATTTTGGGGGACCTTTTACATGCTTACAATAAAACAGTTAAATAAGAAAAAGTGAAATTCACTATGATTTTTGCATAACTTTTTTGTTCATAACATGCTTGTGCAATAGAGTAGTCAAAATGCAATAATCAAACTATATTTCTTCCATGCTTGAACATTAGTGGCCATCTGGAAAACTGTGAATTCCCTATATTCTCTCAGATCCAGTCCACAGCTGCCTGACTTGTCCAGGGGCTGTCTTCAAATAGGAATGGTGACAACAGACCTGGCATCTTTCTGCTAAAGACATCAGAGGGGCTTCCAGAGCAGCAAAGGAAAATGCCCAAGTGCTGGAAAAAATCTTTCCTTTTGTGGAAAGATCTTGTAGAGAACACAAACAGCTTGTGGCAAAGGCTCTGCCAGTGCAGATCACCTTTCTGCCTGTAGCAGCTTACTGGAAAAAAAACTTTGTCTGAAACTGCCAGTTATCACTGTGCTGGTGCAGGGTGTTGCCTCTTCTGTTCCCAGTAACAACTCTGAGCTCTGGCTGGGGTCTGTTCTGGGAACAGGCTACAGTCACTCTCGTTGGTCAGCAAATACCAGAGCCCCAGGGCAGGGACTCTGCATCAGGGAACAGGGAAATGGGGACATACCCAATGCCTGTTGTTAAAAAATTGTTAATTATAAATGTTGACTTGATGAACTTCTAACCAAACACCTGTTATGTCAGAAAGGAACTCTGACATGATGATAATAATGCTCAGCTTCTAAGGTCAGAGTATGGAGACATCTCAGCTGAGTGGAAAGAAGAACTGAGGTAGTTATCTAACTACAGGAGCCTTGGCAACTTTGCCCCCTGTTCTTTTGAAACCCATGCCTCACAATGTCATACATTTGGCTTACTATTATTCCTGTATTTGCTCAACTTTTTGGTGAAAACATCATTAATTACTAATTTAGTTCAGTGGAATGAGTCCAACAGTGTGTGTGTAGTGCATTTAGTGATTTCAATCCTGAGCCTATAATTGCTCTTTCCTGTATGTAATGCTGTTGGGAAAAATTCTTAGTTTCACATTGTCAAGCCCTTAATTAATCAAGGACCAAACCAGAAGCAGAGAACTCTGGAGAAGATTGTCAGGCATCGGAAGTCACTGGTAGTAAATCTTTGTGAGAACAGTGCCTGGCTACAGCTGGGGGACTTTCCTTCCAGTTGCACACTCCCATGGCTGTAAATGCAGAGCTGGTACTTTTCCCCTGTGCAGAGGCAGGGCAGAGCCACCAGACCTGTGCTCAGGCACAACCTGTGCTCATCCGTGTGTGACACAGGGAACTCTGGAGCGGGGTAGGGGCAGCAGCTTTGTGATGTGGGAATGCAAGACACACACATGCAAGAAAAGCCCCCAAAAGAGTCAGGCTCAGTGCAGCCCAGGATTAAATGTCTCTTCAGAGGCCTTTGGCTTTCCTGCTTTTGACTCCAGGCAGCTCCACCTCTCCCACATTCTTCCTTTGGTGGTTCTCATGGCTAACCCTCAGCATCCATGCATTCCCTGGCCTCCTTGGGTGGCTGTCATGCTAGCCCACATAAAAGTGAAGTAGCCACAGGCTTAGGAAATGGCAAGCAAGCAAAAAGATCTCTCTTGCTGCTTCTCTCTCCTGAATGGCAGCTTCTTTAATTGGAGGCTGTTAAGAGGGTCTTGGAACAGGGTCATACTCCTGTGAGAAGGGCTGTGGTCCTGGAGCTCTAGAAGAGCTGGGCTGTCTCTCTCAGAAGGTTTTCTGACACAGAGCATGTGACATCTGTTATACAATGCCATGACAAAACAGTGTTTCTACCTCAGAGCTGAAGCAATGTGTGAAGTGAAATTAAGCATAGGTATTTGTCATGGGTTCTGATTCAAATGTGGATTAGAAAGCACGCAAAAAACAGCCTGTCTCTAGAGACTTTGACTCTTTGCAGCAAAAGAATGAAAGTGAAAATGTCCTGAAAAACAGTAAAACAAAGAGTACTCCTGCCTGGAAAAATACCAGTTTTTCAAATTGGACGCAACAAGTGGTACAGGGAAGGGGCATGGGATGATTTTTGTGTTTCATTCATCTTCAGCTTTAGTTGTACGTTATAGGTCTGATTTTGCATGTGATTTTGTTTGTCCTTTTGTTTTCCTTTTAACTGTCAAATGGGAGCAAACACAAAATCAGCCATGGAGAAGGAGCCTTGTATTAAACAAAGTCCCAATACAGCTGGATGCAAGGCACTTGGATTATTCTACCTAATTTTAGTAAGAATTGAAATAAACCATAGCAGAGAGGAGACTGAGGTTACAGGATCAATATTAGCATTCAAAGAGATAGACAGAAATGTCCTATGGCATATTTAAAATATTTATTTTGGATTTATTGATAGATGACTATTCAAATATCCCAAATTCCTAGATAGGCTTAAAATTCCATTTTCATTTCTTTGCAATAAGGCATTGTTTAAATTATGTGCATTATAATCTCATGACAGTATCAGTGCAATAATGCTAGTAAGCACCATCATTCTCAACTTATTTTAAGTAATAAGAAAGTCACAGAATAAAACATGGACATCTGTGATGGGGATTAAAAAATTAATTCAAACAGCCAGTAAGACTAGAAGCTCTTTAAGTGCCAAATTATCGTTGCAGAAGTATTCTTTTTATCTATGGGTCATGATTTCCAAGAAACAAGTGAAAAAATGTAAACACTTCCAAGCATTTGTCCCTTTAGGCACAGACTGTATTAAAAAACAACAACAAAAAATACTTCAGGGACTGAAAACAAATGCTGGCCAGGGCATTCTAGATAGAAACCAGTAATGCCTAACCTGAACAAGCAAGAAGAAAATCTTGCAAATGGTGCTATTACCTGATTCATGGAAGTTCCCCATTCAGCTGAGTTTTAAAATTAAGTTCCCTTTAAGATTAAGGAAACAAATTGGAAAACTTCTCCTGTACCAGAATTCAAAGCAGGAGATGGCTGTGGTAATTACTGGCAAGCAAATAGTAAATACTCTCAGAGGTGAAAAACCACAGAGCTGGAAATCGTGCCTCTGCTAAGTTGAGTCAGATTCTGTGCTTAATTACACTGCATGAATAAATTATTGAAAGACACATTTCAAACATTTTTCAGAAGTGAAAAGGATAATGCAAATTCTTACTTTTGCACAGCAGGGCAGAAGAGTGTAGCATCATGACTTTGCTGCATTATTGGTTTAGAGGTGCCCTTTTGAGCAATACAAGAACAAATATCCCATTGCTCCCAGGCTAGATCGTGTAACTTATTTAAGCATCTAAATTCATTTTGTTTTCTCTGTGGGTTCTTTGATGGTGGTTTGATCCACAATAAAAAGGTAGTAGGAGTATCAATGATAGTCTGAGTATCCATGCTGGGAAGGTGAAAGAAAATCAGCATCACGCAGTCTTTCATTGATATGAGCACTAAATAATGGCACTAGCACTGTTTCATCTGAGTCAAGAAGCACATTGGAATTCCATAAAAGTCAGTATGGTTGATTTTTCTTGAAAATCTCCTGGAACCCAGCTGAGCAAATACTGTAAGTTTTGGAGCTGCCCGGAAAAAGAAATGTTTCATGTTTCTCCTCAAGTCTTCATCTGTCCGACTTCTGCTCTGATTGCACACAAAAATAGCTATGGCAGCACCACAGGGAGGGCCAAAGTCAGAGCAAAATTCTTTGGGTTGTACTTAGCACAGACCATACCCATCAGAAACCACCAACTTCAGACAGTGTTGAGTGTGAAATCAGAAAGTGGCCACAACTTTGCTGTCTGTTGCAATCCTTGAAATTTCCCCAAGAAAATACGGTTTGCTGGGCAAGAAGTAGTGTCATCAAAATCTTCCTTGCCTTCTTTGGAAGCTTTTCCAGTATTTCTCTATGTCTTACAGTCAACCCATCATTCTGGGGTTAGACTGCTTTTCAACAAACTTCCCTGGTTTGAGACATTACATTGTATTGCTTATCTTTACCATGCACAGGACACATGGCTTTTGTGTGTGTCTGATTGTTCTTGTAACCTGCTGAAATCAGAAAATAAATTCTTCCCCTTGTTTCTCTAAGGCCAAGATGCCATTCTTCATCTTCCCCATGCAATACTGTTTTCTCTCTCTATGTCTTCCCTCTAAATCAGAGTCTTCACGAATGGAAGAGGCACATCCCTTGGCATATCCCTGGAAAACAGCTCCCTGGGATTCTGCAATGACTTTTAACACAAACATCAAGACAGTGTCACCAAAAGATTCTTCCTGGGCATTGTAAAGTAATAAAAAAATATATTTTCTCCTGAGAAAAGGCTTCCCTATCTGCAGATGGGCTAGACCAATCATTGAATGCTCACAAGTTCACATTTATGCTTGCCTTTTGCTATCTCTTTTGATGCCTTTTAAGAGCCTCCTAAAGCCACCAGCTCTGGGCAGGTGCCCTCTGAATGGGCACATCTGTGCCACAGCCACACTGTGCCTGAAAATCCTCCATAGTCTTGGGGTTTAGAATCCACTCCCTTCTGGCTGATTTATCATCACTGTGAGCATAACACAGATCTTTGTCCTGACCAGGGGGTATTTCACCTCCCAGCAGGCCTCATTCAAATCCAGTAATTAGACTTGAAGTGTCAGTCACCACATCAGCAACACCCAACCCGGTGGGGCTGCTGCCTGCAGCACACACCCTACACGGTGCTTGTTGCACTGCACCCTCACAAGGAGCATTTACAATCTCCTTTGCTGAAAAACATGGTAAGGAAGAGTCATAAGTGAAGGAGAAGAGTAGGAGTAATTCCGCATTCAGTTCTAAATTTGTGTCAAGTGTGGGATGAAGTTTAAAATAAGAAAAGATAATAGTTGGAGTTCTGTTGTTTCTTTCCACCTCTTAGTAAAATAATTTTTGATCATATTCCTTGCTTTAAAAACGTAAAATCAAGTGATGGATCTTTGCTAAAGCATTCCATGAGTTAAACTTGAAAGTTAGCAGGTGGTGTTATTTGCTCTTGCATTTACTTCTACATTATTTTTTCATGTCTGACCAGAAAAGGGTAACATGCAAATGTCTCTTAGTGGTTTAGACAAATAAGCCATGAAGTCTAAAAAAAAGGAAAGCAGTTAATGCTTTCTGTGTACAACCACTGCTTTCAGAAGTTCTATTATATCTGCTGCCTGTGAGTATGACTCCATTTTTACTCAACAATATTCTGCATTGTTGGGGTAGGAAGGATTAGGGAAGTGATCTTACTAGCTTGGTTTTCTCCTTGAAGGGAATGCCTGCAGTATTCCTCCCCTGGCAACCAGCAAGGGCATGGGCAATGGCACAAGGGTAAACCTTGTCTTTCCCTACAGAATTCAAAAGATTTGTTATTCAGAATGTCAGTTAATCCACAGTAGAAAGCTGTAAAGGCTCCCCAGCACCCATCCCTGAGTGCTCCTGGCAGCACCCGTGGTGTTACAGATGTCCTTTCTGTGCACTGTTCCCTGCACCGTTGCTGTGAACAACACCCACACAACAAGGGCAACACCTTAAAAGAAAATCTCTCTTCTCATTCTGGGCCACCCTTTTGGGGTATCGTGCAAGAATTATCTCAGCCTACGCAGGACAGAATTTCTCTCCTCTGTGCAACTCTGGCTTCATGTCTGTAGAAAGTATTTTGCACTGGTGTGTTTTAATGAAAGCCAGAAGAAGAAACAAAAACTTCATTATATTTTTCCTTTTCCTCTTTAGTGTATTAGGGGGTTTTTTTCAACCTTGAGATTTTGGATTTAATTTAATTTAGATCTTGTTCAGTTAAGATGAGGTACACAGCTTTAGAGAACTGGGAACTCTCTCCAAGTTAGCTTGGCTGCTCCTGTTACACATTTTATTACATCTTATTCTGCTGGAAGGTTTGATGCTTCCAGACTGGTGGTTTCATTCTCATGGTTTATTAGTGAATCATAAAGGTCTTGCTCCACTGTATTCCGATCTTTTTTATTTACTGATAATACCTCATGGCCCTCTAGTTTAGCAAAATTG
Organism: Lanius collurio; assembly: GCA_020086605.1. Taxonomy (NCBI): domain Eukaryota; kingdom Metazoa; phylum Chordata; class Aves; order Passeriformes; family Laniidae; genus Lanius; species Lanius collurio. Next base: position 927,751 of record JACBWW010000057.1, on the reverse strand, counting down.
ATTTCACAGAAAATAAATAGAAGCACAACTGAAGGATCAATGACCATTGTCTATGTTTGAAATATATATTATCTGCTGTAATATATTTGCTCTTTATTTGTGATTAATCTGGCTTCTCACATTGTACTTTAGCTTTTGGCTTATGTACTTGAAAAGTGGTTGGCTACTGAGACATCTGTCTTTAAAATATCCTAAAGAATCAAAATGGGACTTTTTTAGAGAGGGAGAGGACTTGGAGAACCCATTGAAGTAAAGCAGCAACAATGCACCCTTGCATAAGCTAATGTATTTTGGTTAAAAATAAAATGCAAGGTAATTAATTTGACCAGATTATGGCTTGTTTTAGAAAACCCTACCCCTTCCAACATGAAGTTGCTAATTACTGACACAGCTGAGAGTGAACTGACCACTGTTGCAGGAATAGGAAGAACTGAAAGTGTAAAACAGGTCTAGAGCTTGAACTGTCTTTCTCCTAACTTCAGAGCTCTGACCTTCAGAGTTCTCTGAAACATATAGATTATGAATACCCAGAAGAAGAAAGATCAGTTGCCAATATTCTTAGAGTCCATCAGCCTCCAGTGGGTTTACAAAGTGTGCCTGATGCAGTTTTGTTAGCTCAGGGTTGGCTGCATGTGCAGCACCCACCTCTCTGCGTCTCCCATGCAGGGGGTGAGCAGATCACAGAATCTGTGCTGAGTTTGTCTGGCTGAGCTTCTCTGAGGTGGCTAGGAAATGAACTGCCTTGTTGTCCAGCTTAAATTCCTTTTCATAACTATAGGTAAAAAATAAGTGTGTGATTCAGAGCTTGGCTTCAGCTGACCCATGGGTCGAGCTGCTGTTGTTTGTTTTTGTAATTACTATAGTTACCCTGGAAGCACTCTGGGCATTTAAGTATTTTGACTCCAAAAGCCAGAAATAAGTAGTTGGAATAAAAGTGTTAATAGTCTGATGGCTGTGTGTGAGTCACAGCCACAGTGGCCTTTGAGACAAAAGAGAGATTGCTCTGAGTGCAGCACTAGAGAAAGCCCTTCCTCTCTGCAGCCTTACACACTCACTGCAGGTCAAATTTAAACTTCCTTACTCAGAGCACAAACAGCTCTTCCATTTACACAGTTCAAGCTCCCACAGCCCAAGATCCCTTATCACAGAATCACAGAATCATTTAGCATAAGAACCTTCAAAATCATGGAGTCCAACCAATTAACCCAGCACTGCCAAGCCCACCTCTAAACCATGTCTCCAAATACCACATGTACATGTCTTTTAAATACCTCCAGGGATGGTGACTCCACCACTTCCAAATACTTAAGGGATTGTACAAAGTTTGCAGAAGCAAACCCTGCCTCAGTCTCTGTTGAACCAGGGCAAGACTTCTTCCCATGCAGCTCCCAAACAGAGAGAGGTTAATTGTGTTGCTGGTTTTGTATGGCCCATTTGCAAATCAAAATTAGGAGATGTCAAACATTCAATATCCAAGAAGATTTCCATGCCCCTCTCATGCACATTTCATGCATGGTGCTTGCTTGCCTCTTGGTGCATGGCTTTTGCTTTAGAAGAGGAAGTGTCCCCTCAGTTTCACACCATACATAATGTGTATGTGTCAAACACATACTGTGAAATAGCATTTTTCTGAAAGAAAATCTTCACTGTCTCTGAAGTGAGAAGATGGTTAAATAGGAGCACTTCACTTAGTTGGAGTCAAGATTCTCCTTTCATCTTGCCAGGTACTACTCAGACTTTGGGCAGTGAAAATGGTAGGGAAAACTTGGACAACAGTGAAAAAAAAAGCAGGCTCAATTCCTCACATTTTAGTTTAAATGAGATAAAAGTCTATTCCTGAGCTTGCTGTGAAGCCTGTGCTCAAGTGCTTTCTGGAACTGGGACCTAAACTTGAAGGGCAAATTATCTGGTCATGAATGACTAGACATTTTTTTTTGGTACTCTCAGGAAACAGCCTTTGACAGAAGAGTTTCTATCAGGCTGAATTTCAGAAGTTATCTTTTGGACATGAGAGACAGGGACTCCTCTAACTGTGCTAACCTCTCTGGAGTCTCAGGATCTGTGTAGGGTGTTTGTTTGCTCTGTGCTCAAACAACCCTTATCTCACATCACTTTTTGTGGGATTCAGTTAGCAAAACCATCGACTGTGAACTTCACGCTTCTGCTTACAGCTCCTGCCACCATCCCTGCTCTGCAGGCAGGGCAGAGCGTGTGGAGTTTGTTTGTCGGGTGATGATACAGCAGCACAGCTTCCTGCTCCTGGAACTGGGTCAGACAGCAACAGCGAGGGCTTGGTGGGGTGTTAGAAGACATCTACCTTCAAGAATGGGGCAGGAAGCTCTCAGCTCTGTAGTCAACCTGCTTTTGCAAAGAATTCCAGAAACTTCATGAGAAAGAAGTTCACATGATATGCAGGATGATCTAACACCTTTGCTGATGTGAAATTTATTTGTTTCTATGAGACAGCCTCTCGATGTAGAAGAACCATGCAGGGCTGTGGTGTGGGAAGCCTACCTGGGTTTGTGTTGCAGGGCACAGTGTGTATCAGGATTGCTGTCAGTGGCCCAAGAGCGCTGCATGGAACAATGAACACTGGGATGCTTTGTGATGGTTTGTGAAACTGTGACGAAAAAAAAGCTGCAGTCTGATGGTAGTTTGAGTAACAGGCATTCTCTTCTGGGTTTTGTTTTTCTGGTGTAGTAGAGAAAAGCCTAAGCTTACAGGGAGCTGAGCTGTGGTGTTTTACATCTTTTTGTGGTGCTGTGTATTTGGGGGGGTTGATGTTTGTTTCATAGTAAGACTGCTCTCACACCTACACACTGCATTGTTAGGCCTGGAAGACACCCTCAGTGCTGACCTACTTCACACCTGCTCATCAAAGCGTGAACTACAGATACACCATGACCTGGTCTTTTTAATGATAAAGTGGTATCAGGCATATCTGCATGTTTGTTCTCAGATGAAATTCTAGCTGTGTCTGAATTGTGCCTGTAGCTGCCAGCTCAGAGCCTGTGAACACAGAGCGGGGAAAACCCACGTGCATGAGAAGCTCCAAAGAATCTGTTAACGTGCATTATTCTCAGAGTCCTTGTGAAAACGTGGTAGCTGCCTACTGTACCACAAGTGAAGTAACTGAACCGAATTGTTGGAAATAAGGTGTGGTGAGAAAGATTAAATACTTAGCCCTCGGATACCTTTTAATCTGTGGGTGAACAGATGCCCTGTGTTGTGACAGTCCATCACCGTCTTTTTGACACACATGACTGAGGGTAGAAAAAGAGCATTGCATGCAACACCATAGATCAGAGGCTGCAGTTTTGTTCAGTCTGGGAGCACTAGGAGTTTTGGTTTTAATTTCAACAGCTCCCCCTCATGATACTTCCCCAGTCTAGTCCAGTCATTCCGAGGAAATTTCCCTATAAAGAGCATTAATTCACATAGAGTAGTGTTAACACCAATTTTTATAACAACTTAAATGAGAAGGTATAAATCTTTGAATTAAATGGTAATTTCTCAGTCTCATTTTTTTGCCACAGTAACTTTTTCATTTATTTCCTTGAAATACAGTTTCATTAGTTGATGTGCAATGATTTACCACTAAGTGGAGTTTTTAGAATAAATGTAGTGCTTGTTTCTGCTAATAGGCATACTGTATCTTCATCCATAAATATTAAGGCATTGGTGTAGCTTAATATACAATTACTCATGTCATTTATGTTAGAATTTTTATATTAAAGAAAAAATCTTGCTTTACCCCAGCAGGGATTATTTTATGTGATTTGAAAGAAGTTGCATTTGAGTAGAATTGGAATTCAGTAAAAATGTACAAATGTACATTTAAAAACATTTTTAAAAGGATTTAAAATTAATTAATTATATGGAATTACCTACAAATAAACTAAGTGGGTTTTCTTAGTTTTCACTGTTCGGATTGCAGATTTCTTTTATAAAAACTAATTCAAAATTCCGAATTAGTTTGTTTGACACTTCCTATTTAGAAAGCAGTAAGTGAAATATATGTAGGAGTCAGAACTTGATGCAAACACATAAAGAGTTCAGTCCAGCACTGCGTCCTTCTGCTGTCTAAGAGACCTGCTGTGCACTGAACCTCAAAGGCTCAAGTGTTACCCTCTTACTGTACTATACAATTACCTTATAAATCACATTTGCTGATACATATCACTAACACCCTGAATTCCCCTGAGGCTGAAAACCTGGGAATGGTGTCTCTGCAAAAAAGTGCCTGATATGTTGAACCTGTGTGTTAGGACTTGTTTGCGACAGAAACGTGACTTGGCTGTGGGACAGCTCTGCTTTTGCTGGGCAGGAAGAGCCAAATTTTTATTTCTTACCCACTATGAAACACACTCATGCTCAGGAACAGCACAAATCTGAGCACAGGGGTGGAGAGAGCTGTTTTCCCTGTCCTGTCCAAGCAGTGCCAAGAAGGGAGGGCTGACACCAGCAGGAAGTGCCTGCAGAGACCAAATCCATGAGGAGAGGGGGCTCATAGCTGGACTGGGCTGGATATAGCCTGAGTATTCCTTGGTACATACCAGGGGATCTCCAGCTGGCACTGCTGTTGGCCAGAAGAGTACAAAATTACCATTTTCAGTCAAGGATCCTGCCCACCAGGTGCTCTATGTTCAGTTGTTCAAAGGAATATCAGTAAAGGGCCAAGACCATCCCTGCTCCAAACTTTAAGAAAGGGGAGTCAGAGGCAGCCAGTCTGTGAGTGATGCAGGAATACACTTGCACACATCTTGTACACAGTGATTTTGAGTAGTGATGAGTAAAATACAAGAAACTACTAAAAGCTTGCTTAGAGAAGGCTTTGTTTGAAGTACATTTCCTTAATTCTTTGGGAGATCCCAAGAGATCTGTTGAATGTTGTGCTGAAAACATCTGACCTGTCAATGTCACCTGTAAAGGCTGCTAGAAGTCAATCAAAGGTGGAACGAAAGAGATGCAGAAGGACATCAAAAGATGCAGGGAAAGCAGAGCAGCCCTCACCTCAGCCTCGGTGTCTGCCCTATGTCACTGCCTGTGCTGGCAGCAGAGGCAGAGGAGTGGTGGAGGAGGAGGGGAAGGCTTGCACAACTATTGCTTGCTCTCATCATCCCAAAGGATCAATTTTCAGACCATTACCTACTTTCCCACAAATGCAGACACACATACGTCACTGATCCAGAGAGGATTTGTAAGTTACCATCTGAGGAATTACTATCAAAACACAGACACCATTTGCCTTGGGGCTGTTTNGCCACCCCAGCCCTGCCCTTCTGCCTACACAGCCCTGCCCTTCTGCCTACACAGCCCTGCCCTTCTGCCACCCCAGCTCTGCCCTCCTGCCACCCCAGCCCTGCCCTCCTGCCACTCCAGCCCTGCCCTCCTGCCACTCCAGCTCTGCCCTCCTGCCACCCCAGCCCTGCCCTCCTGCCACCACAGCTCTGCCCTCCTGCCACCCCAGCCCTGCCCTTCTGCCATCACAGCTCTACCCTCCTGCCACCACAGCTCTGCCCTCCTGCCACCACAGCCCTGCCCTCCTGCCACCACAGCCCTGCCCTTCTGCCATCACAGCTCTGCCCTCCTGCCATCACAGCTCTGCCCTCCTGCCACCCCAGCCCTGCCCTTCTGCCACCACAGCCCTGCCCTTCTGCCACCACAGCCCTGCCCTCCTGCCACCACAGCTCTGCCCTCCTGCCACCACAGCTCTGCCCTCCTGCCAGCACCAGCAGCCCTGCCCACATGCCACTAGGAGCTGTGTGGGGCTCCAAAAGGGCTTCACGGGCTGCATCATTCCACAAGCAATCCCTGGAGAGGGAAGAAAGAAAGCTTAAGTACCAGGTTACCAAAGCAGACCTTCCCTGGGAGTCAGCGGAGCCCTCTGGTCCCACCTATCATATTACTGTTGGCATCCAGCCACATCCCCATCCTCTCCCAGCAATAGGCAGCTTAATTAGCACAAGTCCTAATTAGCTCTTGCCCTCTGCTTGCAGTGTCATAGCAAAACTGGAGGTTTCCAGGGCTCTCTGCAATCCTTTAGCAGCAGCTGGAGGTGGCCAGCCATGCCCGTCACACGGTGCTTTGGACACGGTGCTGTTGCACTGGCAGCTGCTGCAGTGGAAGCAGGGATGTGAGGCACTGGCTATCATCATTCCTCACTGCTCTCATAGGATTTCTGTAACGGCTTCTTCCCTCCTGTTGCTTTGCTGGCTTTTCTGCTTGGCGTCAGCAAAGGAGATACCTCATAACAATGCATACAATGGCCAGCCCATGGCCGATGATTCAGAATGTGATGGGGCTACTCCACCCATAGTAAAAACTTGGTCTAATTTTGAGAAGCCCTTGCTGGAGGAGCTGTGCCTTCCTTGTGGTGGGACCAGGGGTTTGCTCTCAGCCTTCTGCAGGGTGTGCTGTGTGTGAGCTGCTGGGGATGGAGCTGCTCCTCGGTGACATCCTCCCCACAGAAGCTGCAGCATCCAATCCTTTCTCTGCATGGTCCCCACAGTTCATTTTTAATTTGTCCTTCCTTTGGCTTTCCTGCTCCTCCCATTCCTGTCTTTCCATTTTTCTTACCCATTTGGGACTCCCCTACTCTCCCTTTTTAGCTCTAACTTTACCTCTGCCTTTGAAAACACTTCTTATTCTGTAGTCTTGCTTTGCTCCTAGAACATAAACACCCTTGAAATGACCTCTCTAAACAAAGCCTGCATCCCTTCTCCCACCACTACCTACAAGCACCATGTTGATACCCACATGCTGTCACTCCTAAAATAACATCAGGCAGGAGCCTAAATGGCAGAGCTGGGGAGCACAGCATTGCCTGCTAAAACAGAAGTGGATCTGAGACCTGTTATAAAAAGAATAATCTGCATGGCTCCCAAGCACCACATTTCAGCTGAAGGCAGCAGGGAAAGTCTGCTTTTTCTCTAATAGGCTGAGCACTGTAGGTTCAGTGCAGAGAGAGGATGTTGCATACAGTTTCTTTGTTGTGAACGTGTCTGTCTCCTCACTCTCCTAAGGTAAATGCACAGAGCAGGGCTTTCTTAGCCAGTGTGGAAGCACTGTCCAGGATTTGCACTCTTTGAAACAAGCTGAAAGCAAATTGTTGGGCACAAACCTTCATTTATTTAACCATGCTGTGGTGGGAGGCAGAGGAGAACTCAACAATCACAGGGAAGGGAGTGCAATGTCCTCAGCACAGGAGAGCCCTGTGGATCAACTCTGCTTGCACATTCAGCTGATCAGAAATGGTTATATCTGTGGAGAATTTTGAATTTTTATGTGTCTGCATTTTGGTTGGTGCAGATCTTAGTGTATAAGGAAGGCTGTTTTGGCATTTCTGCTGCTAGTTTCTTTGTCTTCATTAATCTTTCCCATAGGATTAGAAGCAAAAAAACCCACTTCAAAACTGAAAATTATTTCAAAATTCAGCAGAGGAACTCCAAGGCAGCTGGAATTTCACTTCAACTCCTGTTTTGCAGTTCAAGTTGACAGCATTCAAGCAGTTCAAGTATTAGCATCAGCCACACTTACATTTGCTTCCTTCAGAAGCATATGCAAGCACTGCAGATTATGCAGATGACTGTACACTTTTGGTTTTGAAGAATTGTAGAATTTGGGCTGGCTGAGGTATGGTTTTAAAGCCAATTGACCAACTCTTCCCATCAGAGGAAAGCAGAAGAGACTTTTTGGTCATTACCAAGGTCAGGTGAGGGCCTTTCACCCCAGCACAGCAGCACAGCCTCGCTGGCTGGTTGGGATTGCATCGTCCAGGGGAGCTCTCACTGCAGCCTCACCAGGGCTATAGCCAGATGTGATTCAGGTGCTCCAGATGTGATTCAGGTGCTCCCCAGACGTCAGCACACAGGGGGAGCAAATGTACAGATATTTCCCTGAGGGCAGAAAGCGTGTAGGTGTCCGTGCACAAAGGTGGTGGCACCGACCTGCCATGACCGGCTGGGAGGGGCTGGGAGGAGCACAGGTCACGCTAAGGTGAGGCAGGGGAATGGGCAGGAAAGGGGATGGCCAAGGAGCTTGTGCAGCTCTTCATATTCCCCATTTGCTTGCAGCCTTGGCGTAGGAGAGGGCGGCTGGGTGGAGACACGACAGACCCTTGCAGCCACACGTTCATGGGACACAGCAGCCTGGCTGTGAAGGATCCCTCATTCTTTAGCTGCAGACACCAGGAAGGCACAAGAAGGCACCTCTCCCTGCAGCACATCCCATTTGTCTCTGTGTTTCCCCAGTGCTTTTTCAAACAGCACCAGCAGCAGAGGCAGTGGCACAGCCCCACATAACAGCAGTCCAGTCTCGATGCCTTCTCCTCCTTCCTGGTCCTTTCCCTGGCTGCTTCCAGGGAGTCCTGGTAAGATAAGGCTGCCAGCAGAATGCACAGAGCAAATGATGCAGTCACAGTCTGCATCCACATCCTTACTGCTCCCTGGTGACCTCATTTTCTGGGTGTAGCTCAGAGTGCATAAACCACAAAAAAAAAAAAAAAAAAAGGGGATAGGGAAGGGAGGAGAAGAGATAGAGAAGAAGTTGCAGAAAAGCAGAAATAAACGCTGTAGTTTTGAAAATGCCTGTGGAAAAACCCAGCTGGCTCATTGTCCTCACTTTTGTAACAGTAACATTGATCCTATTTCACCATCCCACAAGCACATACTCTTCTGATAGCTTTCTTGTTTAAAAAGGACATAGATCCAGATAGGCTGCACAATAACACTGCCTTCAACCACGTTTACCAGTTTACATTACTAAGAATCTGGATTTTGGTGTTTCATAGATTAGTGTACTGACAGGTTGAAAAATGATAGAAAGGGAGCTATTACCCTTCTCCCACATTGCTCATATTTATGACATTGCTGAGCACATTAATTGCACGCTGTTCCCAATAGATCAAGCTGAACTTCCATATCTGAAACCTGTTTTTACTCCCAAACTGTTCCACTATTTGTGGAGTTTGGCAGTGAGTTTTACTCCTCCTGTACTCGCAAAAAAGATCTGCATTACAAATCCCTGTCAACTGGCTGAACATAACCCCAAAGAGAAGGCACCTGCTCAGGAAAGCTGGCCGGTCCTCCTGGAAGCTGCAGCTTCATCAGCTCACAGCAATGAACCCCTCTGGGTGTGAAATCCATGGGATTCTGCAGACATGAGCACTTCTATTTTTCTCTCTTTTCTCTCCTTTCTGTTTGGGGAGCCCCTGTTGCTCTCCCTGGCACCAGCAGCCCTCCCAGGATTTCACATGTGGCACCTGGCCTTTCACAGCTGAGGGAGGACCACAGCCAGCTGGTGAGGAGCAGCTCTGCTCCTGCCCTTCCCTATCCCCATGGCCAGAGTGGGGATGCTCAGGGCTCACACCGGGTAAAGTGGTCAGTGGGCAGGCAGAGGTGGGTACACAGCCAGACAGGGCAATCCTTGCATCACACCTCATCCTTTTAGTGCCACATTGAATTTGGGCCTTCTACACCACAGCAGGAGACAGCAGGACACTACCCAGTACTGGGTTAGGCACATTCCTGAGTGGCACCAATCTGCTGCCCATAGGCCAGCAGAAGGAAGCTGGTTTGGGGCATCCTGAAGTTACTGCCTGGGTGTGCACTGTGGGGTCTAAAATCCACAATGTCCAAGCAAAGCCAGGTTTTACAACTCTGGGGCATCTCCTGTGAAACAAATAATGGTCCATAGTTGTTTTAATGCTGCTGTGATCAGAGTGCAAGCCTGTAAATATGCTGGGATACCAGAATTCAGAGTGTTAAAGTGTGCAGCGTGCCAGAAGTAATTGTTTTCCTTCTGCAGCCCGTTATATTCAGATGTTGAGGAAATGATTTAATATTTCTGAACATGTTGTGATTTCATCATTTGGTTCAGCAAGGGAAGTTTGAGAAGTCATGTAAATGAAGATAAACTTTAAATATGCTCTTAGGAGTTTATTTGCCATGCTGAGGTTTTTCAATAGCAGTGCTGTACAGCATATGCCAGCCCTGGGCACATTCATGTCTCTACATCCAGGCAAAAGCTGCAGAGGTGACAGGGGGCTGAAAAAGCTTAACCTACATGGGGTTTGCAATGGGAAGAACCAGTCTCAGGAGGTGAGAAAGGACTGAGGATGAGCATGCTTCCTCATGAGGGGAAGAAGAGGTGCAGGCACCAATCTCCTGTCTGGTGAGCAGTAAGAGGACCAAAGAACAGCATGAAGCTGGGTCAGGGTAGGTTTAGGTTGGATATCAGGAAAAAGTTCTTCCCCCAGAGGGTGTCTGGGCACTGGAACAGACTCCCAAGGGAAGTGGTCACAGCACCAAGCCTGAAAGAGTTCAAGAAATGTTTGAACAATGCTCTCAGGCACATGATGTGACTCTGGGGATGGTGCTGTGCAGGGCCAGGAGCTGGACTTGGTGATCCTTTTGGATCCCCTCCAGCGCAGGGGTGTTCTGTGATTGTGTGATTGTGTGAGCAGCACAGCTCAGGACCCACACACAGTCCTGAGTCTGTGCCAGGGGCCATGGGTTTGTGCCTGCTGCTCACTCCCAGCCCCACTGGAGCATTCTGCTCCACAGGCCGGTGTGAAGTAGGCAGAGCCCTGAGAAAAAAGGTGCAGGTCTGCAGAATTTCACAGGCAGCATTGCCTTCCCAGAGCGGAGCAGAGGAACGTGCAGTTATCTCCTAAGCATGGGAAGTTTACACAAGGCATGTTTGGATACTCAATCTGACTTTAACCAGCTGACTTTGTGAAACACACCTTAAATGTGAAGGAGAGTGGAGCTCACAGGGTGCTATTTCTTCAAACCCTTTGTCCTGAAACCCTCTTTCCTTGGATGACACACAGGGCCCAACAGCAACAGAAAAAGTACTGACAACTCAGAGAGAATTCTTAAACAAAAAAAAAAAAAGAAAACCTGGCACAAGGAGCATTGTTTATACTTTTCCTAACATTTATGTATTTTAAAATAAAAAATGACAGGCAGTGGATGCTGTATATTATAAGCCATGTGAGTGATGACCACTTTTACACAAACTAAGGAGAACAAAAAAAAAAAAAGTCTGAAAATGTTTAAAAACCAGCTCTGCCTCCTGTGAAGTGTAAAGCAGAGACTAATTTAAGACAGCTTTTAAAGAAAAAAACCCAGGCCTGGAGATGGAACACTGCCTATAGAATAATTAAAGGTTAAGCAACACAATTTAGTCGATGAGAAGACAGGTGAAAACAGCAGAACTGCAATGAAAATATATTTTTAAATTCCATAGCATAGCTGGTTTTCTAATAATGTACTTTGAAATGAACAAATGGGTGTAAAACCAGCTACTGAGCACTTTCAGCCACCTCCAGTGTAGTTGAGGTTCAATTCAACCCGCTTCAAAGGAAGTATGGGCCATCTAAATGTACCTCCTTTAAAACACATCAGTCCTTGCCTATATGCAAGGTAGAGACTTCATCCAGCACATTCCACCGTCTGTTTTGGTTTGTGCCTTGCCCACACACTTGGTGTGCTTTTAAATACAATTATAATATTTACTAAATAGGTCTGACAAATAACTCTTAGTTTATAATCAGGTTTGTTTTCTGTAAATATTCACCGAGGGAATCTGGCCAGTGATGACTGGCTTCAGCTGAGCATCTGAATCACGCAGTGCTGCTTCCAGTTGGAGGCTGCAGAGACCTGATTGCTGGAACCACATTTCTGGGACAAATACAGACCTTTCCAAACTTCCCTTTATTTCCCCATAAGTTGTTTGTTTTCTAGTTGCATTCTGACAGCTCTCCCAGTGCAGCAGACACTCTCTGCTCCTGCAGGAGCCCTGGCAGCCTGTTATGGTACTCAGCTCACCCCTCTGCCCTGTAAGAGCTGGGTGTTTGTGCTGCACAATGCCTGCCCTGACCAAGCATGGCCATGGTAAGAGCTATGGGGGCAGCCTGCCTTCCCCCCAACAGGGGCTTTCACCATGCCTGCAGTCACCAGCAGATATTTGCTCTCTGGCTGGAGAAAAATCAGTTGAGGGTAACCTATGTGCAACCCACAAAAACCAGGCTAGACCCATGAAGGGAGAATTCATCTTCTGATGTGGTTGATAGAAATGCTGCTCATAAGTCCAGAGGCTGATTTCCTTTATTCAGATAATTTCTTCATATCATGTTTCCATTTTTGGGAATCTCTGAATTTCTCAAAGCTTCCTGTCAAGAGGAGGACCTGGCCCCCTCGGAGCAAATGGGAGCTCTGCCATTTACATCAGTGGGGTTTAAATGTCACCGCAAAGGCCGGGTGGTTCCCGTGGGACTGATTTCAAGCCAATACGTAGATCCAAGAGGAGATCTTTGAGTCTGTATAGCTTGGAGCATGCAATTAAATCAGTGCCCCCCTCCACATGCCTAAAACCAGAGCTCATCTGGATTCTATATAGCTGCTGTTGTGAGATTGGACCTATTCCTATTTTTCTTTCTATCTTTGTCCATATGTGCAGAAAGGTTGATTCTTATTTTCAACAAAAGTGACCTGTTCTCTACGACAAGTCCTCCCACACATGTGCGCCTCCTCCCTGTTTTTCTGCCTGCCTCCCGCACACTTCCTTTCTCCAGGCAATTTTAGGAGTGAAATGAAGTGCAAAGGTCAAAGTCTTTGCAGCGTGTAGCTGTGAAGTCAATAAGGATGTGAAAAAGAACAGCCCAGATGTGGCCCGAAGGGCTGCGGAGGATACGGCTCTTTACTCCCGTGCACACCCAGATCAGCTGAGCAGGACACTGAACGTGGGGGCATTTCCTGAACCTTGTTGTAATGTTCAGGCAAAAGTGCTACAGCCTAAACATTTGCAGCTTTTATTCTGCTCCTGCTGGCGACTCTGCTTTTCTTCATTAGGTCTGACAGCATATTGTTGAACAATTTTTTTTTTTTTTAAAGTGGTATTGTGGTCCCCTACTAAAAGAGTCACTTTGCCCAATTTCCTGTTTATGCTGGAGCTGCAGCATCATGTGAGCACAGACAGTTGTAGATAGGCTGGCGACTGTTGCTGACCTCACACCACATGTTCAGTTAACAAGGTGAAACAGCAAAATTTGCTCTGTTTGTGTAAAGAATACTGAGAAAACTGCCAGTTCCAAGTAAAATAGAGAGAGAGGGACTCTTGATAGCCTGAGGCAGGGCGCAATCTCCAGGCAGTTCTTTCTAGTCTTTAACTGCTTTGCACATCTGTATTCACATTGTGCTTGCAAATGACAAGAAAGGGGATTAGCCCCAACTCTGCTTCTTTCCTTAGCAAAGCAGGTTTGGAGTCCTTCCATAAAAGCTATTAGTTTAGCAAATTTGCTCAAAATTTGTCCAAACTTCAGTCCCTTTGGTATATACATTTTCCTATACTTGTTTCCAAAAATGACTGAAGACTCCTGTGACTTAGCTAGATTCAGTTATTCAGCAGATGCTTATATCCAGCATTTGTATTTCTGAAGTGTTTTTTCTTAACCTGGGGGCAACCTATTTTTCATTAAGAACTCAAAGATCCATGCAGTCTTCCAAAAATCCTTTAAGACTGTGCAAAACTTTTGGATTAAAGCCATTCTAAGAACCCAAAATTTACCTCTATTCAAGATTATAACTTATTACTGAAGTTACTATTAAAGAATTTATTGTGAACAATTCAGGGGGATCTTAAGAGTTTCTAGGCCATTTTACACAAGTACTTTTTATGTAAAAGTCAGAATTTGTATCAGGCAACTTAACTTCAGTGGCACTTTTTCCACTAACAGAAAACAAAGTTAATGGTTAAATCCAGGAAGACCTGTGTCAGTGTATAAGTTTTTCCTTTCTCTCTGTTTTCAACTTGTTTCGGTAAAAAGCCCAATCCTGCATCCTGAGAAATCTGAATTTTATTTTTTAACTGACAAGAGGAGCAGCACCAAGCCAGACCAGCAGTTCTCTGTCCATCAACCCCTGCCACCTTATGCAGGTAAAAAAGGGTTTCAGATGCAAAAGTGTCGCTACAGATTGGCTGCAGCCAAACGCACAGATGGGAGCACATCCCTGTGGGTGTGTGGAGAAGCAGCCTGGTTATCAGGAACACGGTGTAGCTTCAGAGGCAGGTGTATCCTGTGACAGGTGAACAAATCACAACATATGGAGGCTGTAGCCATCATGTGCCAGTTGTCAAGTGCTTTAGGATTCAAAGGTGAAAAAAGGCACTCCAGAAACACAAGCCGCATTCAGGATGATAACAATGTCATTTTAAATACTACATATAAACATGCTGTGAGGGAATATGGAACTAAAACTCTTGGCCAGCTGGTGAGGCTGTAAACATGCTCATGTAAAGAGTCCTGCCTGTAAGTCTTCACTGTCAGGGAGCTTAAATGCTTGCAAAAATGTAGCAGCAGTCAGAAGGTGTCATTTGAGGGGCAGCTTAAAGGAATTAATGTTTCACTGTGCCTGCCCTTGGGAAGGAAAATTGTCCTGGAGGAGCAGAGGGCTCTGTCTGGGTGGGGGGAGGTCCTTGGGTGGCAGTAATCACTCCAGTGCTGTCTTCTGCTGCTGGGAACTCTGCTCTGAGCTGTGACCTATTTTACTTCCCCACAAAGTGAAAAAGAAAGACAAAATGAAACAGAGGGTATGAGGATGCTCATGAGGGTGCTCATGATGTGAGCAAGTCCAACCGTGGTGCCCTGGCACTTTGGTACCCCCTGCCTGGCATCACAGGCTGCAGGGATACAGGTGGGACAGGGTCCACCTGCCTGCCTGGGGTGAGGGCAACGTCAGCTGGCCAAGATCAGCTTCCCTCCACCCAGGGCTTTGGCTCACCCATTGCAGCATCCTCTTGAGAGCTGGCAGTCCAGTGGAGGTGCTGGCAACCCAGACCGACGATGCCATCCTGGGGCCAAGGCTGTTCCCAGCCCTGTGCAGATATCACACCACAGCTGGCTTTCTTTTCCTTAGCCTGATTTTTCATCAGTTCTCCAGATCACTTTGGGCACAGCTTTACAGTGATGCTGAGTCACAAAAATTCCAGTAGTTTCCTGAAAGTGAGACCGTCTTTACCATCTTGTTAGTCCCAATGAACCACAGCCAAGTGCAGCTGGGGAGTTACTTCATTTTTTTATTAATACCAACTGTGTCCTTTTCCTGGCATCCCACAGATGCTGTTGGGATTGCCGGCTGGCCCTGGTCCCTTGGTGCTCCTGACAACCCCCCTTGGCCACAAGCCTCTCCCTGGGAGGTGCAGCCCTCAGGGCACGGCTGGGCTCCTGCCCTGGGGTGGCATCAGTGCTAATTTCATATTGACTGATCCTTACACTTTATAAATGAGCTCAAAGAGGCCTGCACATATTTGCAGGGCAGCTGTTCACAAGGAAAGCTCCAAGCTTTCAACACCACTGCTGTCAAGACAGGAGGAAGAATAGAGGTGTGATGCCCTGGGCTGGCAGTGGGGAGGACAGCTCATTGACTCCTTGCCTGTTTCAGGATGTCACTGTTAAAGAAACACATTGAAAATGGATTGCCATCCTGCCACCACTTCTTGGGTGTTTTGCAGGTGTGTTTCACAGGCAAGGCTTTGTCAGCCCAGAGCCACCTCCGTAGCCTCGGGACAGTGGTGAGCAGTGAGATCTGTCAAGTGTTGAGGTGACACTGAGATCCTGCCTGCCCCACACACCTCAGGGCAGGACCCTGTGAAGCCATTTGACATATTTCAGCCCCTCTGGGTGAGATGGAGCTGTGGTGGTTTGCTGCTGTGGCAGTGTTTGTTGTAGCTGGGATCAGTCAGTGAGCTTTTCCCCATAGCAAGATCTTGTGGGATGAGATACTCCATCAGCATCTCCCCCTGCAAACTCCAGGGACCCACGTGGGCAGCATGGCCACAGCACCCACATTTCTTCTCTGTGGGAGAGCCCCTTGACACCAACCTACCAGGAGCCATGGAGAAAGTGAGGAGAGCACAGCAGTGCTGCTCCCCTTCATCCCACAGAGTCCTGTGAGCAATCCCTACCTGCAGGAGGAGCAAAGGGATGCTGTGCCACCTTGCCAGTGTCCTCAGGGGAAATCTCTCATCAAAATGACTGTGAGAAGCACAGTGTTTTACTGCTCTTATTAAAGAACAGGGCTCCTGATTGAAATGAAATTTCTTAATCCAAGTGTCTGGCTCCTTTCTCCCTTCCCAAAATGAAGTGATTTCCATATTGATTTTACTTTCAGAACTTGTTTTCTTATTTTCTGCAAGTATTTTAAGAACTTAAAATTCCCAGGTTTTTGGGTCACTATGACTTTGACCCCTCATGCCAGAACAAACTCATTAGAGTCACAAAGAATCTTCATGTTTATTAAATAGCAGTGACTCACTCTGTTGCAGATGTTTGCTTATGTAAAGCACCATAAATATTATGGACTAGGATGTAGAGCAGGCAATGGGAATGTGTGTAGGTTAGCAGGCAACATATGACTCGGGGATTTTTTTCTTCGTTTTTAAAATGTGTGTCATTTCTTCTTCACAAACCACAGGTTTCCTCATGTAAAGAAACAGAAACAAAGGACACCTCTCTGCTTCTACAGGATGTCCTCTAAGGTGCTTTATTACACAGCTCTCATTGCACTTAAAGTGCAGGAAATTTTCTGACTGGTGTTTTTAGTCAATTAACGTAGCTGTATCACCTTTAAAGGAAGAAGGTATTTCCCATTGCACTGCACACCCATCACGTCTCCTCCAAGGGCTCATGCTGACCTTGAAAAAAGATTCATTTAGAGTCATTCTGAAACACACCAAGGTGAGAAAGAAAAGTGACTCAATAAAGGACCATGATGTAGCAGATGGAAATCCAGTGTTAGGCTGTAGCCTGTCCTAAGCTCGTTGTGTGATGGCCCTTTGCACAGGATGGGCCACACCATCTGTGCCAGTCTGTGTGGAAAGTTGTTTTGTATGGAAACACTGGTTAGCTCAGAGCTTTTTCCCACCAGAGCTGAGCCCGAGCCTTGAGAAAGCAGAGGTGCAGTGGGCATGAACAGGCAGGGGAAGGATGCCTTTCCAGCACCACTTCAGGCAACCAAGCAAAGGGAGAAAAATGACTGCAAAAAATATCTTATTCTATTCTCTAGGTTAAATAGAATTACATGCCTGTAGAGGGAGAGGAAGGACCTAAGGGAGGAGTCTCCCTCTCTGAAATTGAGTATTTATTGATTTTTCTTTCCCAGTCATAAACTATGAGTTTCAGCCTCTCACTCCTGAAGACATTTGTGAGAGCTGAGTGGAAAATAAGGGAGACAAAATCCAAGAGAAGCATTAAACCAGTGAGTGATGGGGAATGAGCTCATCTGCTCCCAGAGTGCTCCACAGGGACACACTGGAAGGGACAAGCAGGCAGCCTCATCAGGGAGAGACTAATTATGCAGGGCTGATGGGTGCTGCAGACCAACAGCCACAAGTGAAAACAGAAAAACCATAGCTCCAACTGAGGGACAGTCTGGTTGGTTTAAGAGGTTTTTTCCATCTGATTTCTGTGAGTGAGTAAATCAAGTGTTATTACCCAACACTGCAGGCTGCCAAGGCATGAGCCTTTCTGCAAGGCTCTCGCAGTCCGAGAAGCATGTGCTGCATGGGACTGGCCCTTTGCTCTGGAAAGAGTGGCACAAAGAGCTCCCTACAGTGTCCCCTTTGAACACGAGGGTGTTTGCTGGGAGCTGGTCCCAACTCCTTGCCGGTGCACAGATCCCTCTTGCAGGGATAGTGCTCTGCAGCCCTGACACCTCCCACTCTGTGCAGGCAGGGAACCTCTGCTAACATATATGGTCTTAGTGGGCTCAGAATCAGCTGCTTACAAACCTGTCTACATATGAATTTTAACTTCCTCTTTTGGGCCATTTATAGGAAACGCTATAAAGTTCCGCTTAACTTCTTTTTTCCACAGGAATTGTTTAAAAGCTGTTCTTTTAAAAAGACAAACTGTGAAAACTTGTGTCAAGTACTGGCACTCCTGTGAGACTGTCATCCTGCAGCTCTGCTAGTTCTCTTGCCCCAAGGGTGGTGGATTAAGATGTGAGCTCACAGTGAGTGGCAGGAGGAGTGGCACTGAAACTCACAGCCCTTAACCAGCTGTGGGAGAAAAGCCATGCCAAACCCTTCTCCAGTGGGATTTGCTGCTTTCCCCTCTCCAAGGGATTTTGTGGGGTGAGAGCAATCCCAAATAGCCAAGCCTTTTGCAGTCAATCCCATCACTGAGCTCTCAAACTCTTCTTTGAGTTCTAGAGGCCCTGCAGCAGGCCTGGGCACCAGCGCATGTCCTGTGCCAGCAGCACGGCTGCAGGCGAGGAACCAGCACACAACCACCCTTCTTTCTGCTTCCCCCTGCCATCCCCTTTGCTGCATTCTGTAAAAGGAAGATTATCCTCATGGGGGAGTTGTAAGCATTAATACAGCTGGTCAAGAATTTCATGCTAGTTGGTTGTTCTGTGTTTTGCTGTTAAAACCAGAAAAAAAAAAACAAAACCCACAGGGCAGTTTACATTTCAGGCCAATTTACCTCACCGAGCTTGTACGTCCTCTAATAAATTATTTAGATCTTAAATACTGGATATGTTGTACAAACAAATGAGAACATGGCCCTCGGGCAGAAGGTAAGCGATGAAGGTCCTGAGCTAAACCTTTTCAGCTCTCATTCTGCTTTGTTCACTAGCCAGCTGCTTTTCAGCTCAGAATAGGCTTCCTCGTGGCCTGTTTTGTCGGACATTGCTGAGGTAGAGCAAATGCTTACATGTAAGAACAGCCCTCTAAATCTCACACCACTCACGCAGCAGAGCAGAGACATCAGATTGTGGAAGGAGCAATCTCTTTCTCAGAAACCCTACTGAAATGGAAACAGAGCTGTTCCTCTTTCTTTCAGATGTGGCTCCGGAATTCCCAAAATCAAAAATTCAGGAGCAAGATGAAAACACTGATAGCTTGTGTTACACAAAGGAATGTGCTGGCAGCCAACCAATGCTGCTGCAAATTCTTTCTTTATTTTGGCATCGAACTGTTTCACTTACGAAGGGCAGATGAAAATTGTTCTAGATTGATGTTGGCTCTTGTCTGGTGGTAGCTGTGTTTCTCTGATACAGCCTTCTCTCTGGTGCCCACAAAGCTTTAGAGAACATGTATACTTCTAATCATCCTATCACTCCTTCATCAAGAAAATAATCATTTCAGGAGGCCTCCAAATGAATGTAATAGTTTGGATGAAATAGTCTGGATGCATAGAACCTTTCCATAGTGCAGTTGAGAAGCCTGGGCTGAATCCCAGCAATCAGTACCCTATTGAAGTATATTCTTCATCTCAGCCATGGAGTGCAATCTTTCACCCTTAAATTGATCCACATTCTCTTTAAATTTGGCAGCATGTGCAGCTCCAGACTAAATATTGGCAGATATTAGTGGCTCTGATCAGCTGAAATAAATCTTACCAGAGCCCTGCCACTCTGGCCCTGCTGCCTCCTCGGGTGCCCCGCTGGCCTCAGCCACTGCAGGGGCTCGAAGGTGCTCTCTTAGGCTGGTACTGAGACCCTCAGCAGACAGGAGATTGTCCCATAACAGGGAAAGGAGGAGGCAGCCTTGTGATGGGAAATGGTGAAAAGGAAACTACTGAGAACGCACAACTGTGTAAAACCCACTGTGCTCTGCTGTAGGGCTGGGGTGGGCACTGGAGAGGGGCACGAGTGCCTGCTCTGTGTATGGGGCCTGTGGGGTGCCAGGCACCCTCTGCATGTATGAGCTGCTGGGGGCCCTGAGAGACAAAACCTGCTGCTGCTGTCTCGCCTGGCCAAGGCTTGTCACTGCTGGGCTCCCAGTGACCCCAGTGTGCTGCACCTCCTTACCCCAGGGAAAGGAGGTACACAGCACATTGCAGGCAAATGCCAGGAAAATGAGGAGAGGATATTTGACTCGGAGATAAGAGCCTCCTGCTGAAAGGTGTGCCACAACCAAAACCCCTGCTTTGCCTATGCCACGGGACAGGGTGAGTCCTGTGTATTGGCAATGCCAAACCTGCTCCTGCCCACTTGCAGGCATGCTGCAAGTGGCTCAAAAACCCTATGCAATGTCACTCAGCATTGTAGGATAAGCAAAAGGGGGTTGGAGCCAACATCTTCTGGGTAAAGGCACATATTGGGGAAAGTTTCAGAATGGAAATTAATCTGGGGAGACAGTGATGGGACTGGATATGTCAAATGTGAGAGGATGTGCAAAAGATAGTCTTTCAACCCCACCCACATGTCAGCAGCTGATGCCACTTCTTCCTTAGAAAGTGGAGGACAGGAAAAGGAACCTGGAGAGGTGAGGTGTGAATGCACTGTGTGTGAGGGGATGCAGTTTGATGGTTAAATGAAGCTGATGTTAAAAGCAAGCACCCAGGGAAGAGGTGGTGCCATCCCTTCCCACCTTTCTATGCCCTCCCTGGTGCTGGCCTGCCTATGTCCAGCCAAGGCTGGGTGCTGGGGCAGTGGACTGGCAGCAATCCCCATTTCCCAGTGTTGGATGAGGCAGTGTCTGCTGGTTTTGCTCCCTCAGACTGCTCTTTGGTGTCAGGCATAGAGCACCCCTGGCACAGAGCAGCAGGTGAGCTTGCCAGGTGGTTCCAGCCGACTCCCCATCACCCTGTGTCACTGCCACCCTGCCATGGCACCTGATTTCAAGAAGGGTTGACTGCTTAAATGTCTGTGAAGATCTGAGTATGCAAATGTTGGTTCACCAGCACTGCTGGCTCAGGCTGCCATCCCTCGGTGCCTGTCCCTCCCCTGTGCTCCAGCATGTTGGCAGCACGGGCAGGTATTTGCTTTGGTCCCTGCAGCTCCATGAGGTTCAGAGCCCATAAATGTTTGGGGCACTCCATGGTGGCAGCCAAGGGCTGTTGGCTTGTTCAAGCTTATGGTATCACCAAAGGGCAGTTCCTCTGTCTCACTCCACCCCCATTTTCCTGCATATTTGTACAGTCCCTGTGTAACTCCCACAAAAAAATCTACTTGTTTTTCAGCTGGCCAGGGGCTGCCTGGCTGCCTGGGCCCCACTGTGAGCCTGGGGAAGGTGCTGAGGGCCACCCCTCGGGAGATGGAGTGGGGGCCCACCCTTCCCAAGGGCAGTGCAGATTTGGGCAGCTATCTGGCACTGTTTCCCCTCAGCCCTGTTCTCACGGCTGCTCAGCTGTGATAGCCAGTGTTTTCTCTCAAAGACTCTGCTCTCCTCATGAGTCCTCATGACTCCTCCTCTGCTCATCATGAGCCACTCTGACCGGGTACTTGTCCCTCTCCAGTCTCACAGCACCAGCCCGATGATAAACCTGATCAAATTGTGTATTTACAGGGAAACAGGTCAGCAGGCAGCTTCTCAGGGTTAGACCAAACCAGCAGAGCCACAGCCCCTCACAAGCACCACAGCCTTTGCCTCCTAATGGAGGCACCACGGGCTTTTCCACAGAGCACAGCAGCAGTTTTCTCCTTTATCTCACCTGCTGTCCAGGTTGTGCTAAACACATCCCACATACTCCTTTAGAATCGTGAAAATCAAAATGCTTGGAAACAGGATCAGGTACTGGGCTGCCTCAGGGTGTTGCAGCAGCCACCAGCAGGTAGCCCTGAGCTCCCGCTTTTCCCCAGCTGCTGACTGGGGCACCAGGCAGACAACTGCCCCCCCATCCCCTCCCTCCTCAGCTTGCTCAGATGCAGGTGATTTCTATCCAATTTCCATCAGCAGGAGCCAGGTGTATTTAAGCTGCAGGGCTGGCAGCTTTGGGAGGTGGTTTTGTTGTGTTAAGGTTGGTGGGTCTTTTTGCTTCCTGCCTTAGCAACCTGCTTCTCTGGGAGGCAAAGGAGCAGCTCTAGTTTGTCTCACAACTGAAGCATTTCTCTTTGGTTGTTTAGGGGTGAGAGTGTGTTGGGAGATGAGAGTTTCTGTCCTGATCCACCTGTGGGGGGTGCCTTGAGCCTGTGCAGGGTTTGGATTGCAGGTGACAGAGATTTGGGATCTTTTCAGTACTGTGCATGAGGTACCTGCTGGCCCAATGTTGTATCTGGTTAGTCCAGAAATTTCCTTCTCCATTAAACATTTTTCTTTTGTTTCTGTTTCCTGTGTATGTTTCTCTTTTTCCCTGGCTTCCATGAGATTAGACTTGTCTAAGATATATCAGTAAACTGTTATCTCTAGCTACTGCCAACAGAGATCAAATCACTTTCAAGCTTCAAAAGATCAATGGGGGCAAGACTTAATTTTCTTTGTGCAATATACTTTGTGCCTCATTTCTGCTTCCTGCTTATTCCTGATGTGATGCCCTACTCTGTAAGCCCCTCTTGTACACAGGCTTGCTCAGCCTTGCAAGAGTTTTTTCTGGGATGTTTCATTCTCTGGTCTCTGTATGTGAAGAATCACTTGCTTTCAAAACAGATTGAGGTACTGCCAGGCTGAACAGACTTACTTCTTAGATAAATTTTTGGGTGAATATTGACAGACAGTAAAAAGCTGGCTGTACTGTAAGAAAAAAATTATTTGGAGTACAAAAATAAATGCTTTTTCTTGACTTAATGAATGTTGATTTATTTTGGAGGGGTTTTTTTGTTGCTCATTTTTGCTATCACCGTGCCTGTGGGAACAGCATCAGCAATACCTGTAGTGCCTGGATTATCTTAAACTGTAAGGACTCTTGCATGTTACTGTAAGCAGTCTGAACTCAATTATTTTGTTTTAAGATTGAATGGTTGCCTGTCTTTAAACTGACAGACCCACTCTTTGCAAAAGAAGTGTGATTTTTAACTCAAACACAAGCTACCACCCGAATTTACATCATTGTGACAAAGTCCTTTTGCAAAGAGTTCTTGGGTAAGATCCAGGCAGGAAAGTTGTGGTAGTGGTTGTTCAGATGTTTCTTTCAATGAACTTTTAACTCCAATGAAGGCAGGTAAA
This sequence comes from Lanius collurio, assembly GCA_020086605.1. Classification (NCBI taxonomy): domain Eukaryota; kingdom Metazoa; phylum Chordata; class Aves; order Passeriformes; family Laniidae; genus Lanius; species Lanius collurio. Next base: position 904,858 of record JACBWW010000057.1, on the reverse strand, counting down.
GCAGCCAGTGTCTGTGCAGTTGTTGGAGGTCCCTGGGCAGCATTTGGGCCCCTGCACCTTTCCCAGGTTCCCATCAGAGCCGAGGCAGCTGCAGCCTTCCCTTTGGCTGCTCCCTGGCCTGGCTGGTTTGGGCACAAAGTATCCACAGCTTTTATGGAGTTTGGCAGGGGCAAAGGTCCTAATGTCTTATTTTTTCTGTAGGACAGAGATCAGGATTGATTTCTTCTGGCCCTCAGAGTAGGTGTGTTGGTGACAGCTATAATCAACACAGAGGTGCTTATACTGCTGATGAACAAAAACAGCTGCAGAAAAGAAAAAGGGGTAGTACATTATTTTTTTTCCTACAAACAGGCATATAGCTTTATAGAGTGATGCTGTATCTGCCAGGACTTCATTTAAGCCTGTATGGGACCCATACCTTCAGTCACAGGGTCAGAAAACACCAGTGCTTGCCAGGTTTGTTTTAGGTTGACAGTGCCTGTGTAAATAATCATCCTGTTGTAAGGTGCTGAAGTTTTCTGTTTAATTTTTAGCACTACAACTCCCTTACGCTTCTTTCTGGGCTTTCAGAAGCAATTGTCAGCTCATTAAAAGTTTTGTAATAGCACTGAAAACCCTAGGAGGGAAGCTGCACAGGGTACCTAGAGCCCTGGGCTTTGCTGGGCAAAAGGCACTTGTTTCCAGGTATGCACAGTTCTCGGTATTTTCATTTTACAAAGAAAAACGTGTTATCTCTTCTATGGATGAGGTGGTGACCTACTGGATCGTTTTGATTGCATCATGTTGGCAGGGTGAGGGGAAGGGAGAATCTTGCTCATCTTGACCTCCAAGGGACAACCCTCTGTTTTCCTATCTCAAATGCAAGCTTGATAGTAAGTGCACCAAATAAAAATCACAATTTGGCCAGCTTATCAAAACAACTATAAAACCTGAAAGAAAATAAGCATGGAGCACAAGTCCTGTGAGAAGCACCTGAAGGAACTCAGGTTGTTCAGCCTGGAGAAGAGAGGCATGAGGGAGGATTATATTACTCCAGAACTATCTAAGATGAAGTTGTGGCCAGGTGGGGGTCAGGCTCTTCTCCTAGGTAATGAGCAAGAGGACAAGAGGAAATGGCCTCAGGTTTTTTCAGGGGATGTTTAGTTTGGACAGTAGGAAAAATTTCATCACTGAAAGGGTGGTCAAGCATTGGAACAGGCTGCCCAGCAAACTGGTGAAGTCACTATGCCTAGAATTCTTAAAAAAACAGGCAGAAGTGGTGTTAGGGGACGTGGTTTAGTCGGCTTGGCAGCGCTGGGTTGAGGACTGGCTTCAGTGAGCTGCGGGGTTTTTGAGCCCAGGTGGCCGTGGCACAAGTGCGGCACTGAGGCCCTGTCTGTGCCCTTGCAGGCCTGGCGGAAGCGCTGGTTCGTGCTGCGCAGGGGCCGCATGAGCGGGAACCCGGACGTGCTGGAATACTACAGGAACAGCCACTCCAGAAAGCCCATCCGCATCATCGACCTCAATGAATGCGAAGTGCTCAAGCACTCGGGGCCCAACTTCATCAAGAAGGAATTTCAGAACAACTTTGTCTTCATCGTGAGAACCACCTACCGCACCTTCTACCTGGTAGCCAAGACCGAGGAGGAGATGCAGATCTGGGTGCACAATATCAGCCAGATCTGTAACTTTGGACACCTAGAAGATGGCACAGGTAGGATCACACCTCATCTTGGAGGCTGGGAGAATGCCCAGGGGTGACAGAGGCATGGACCTTGCTGTCAGGCTGGGCTGGGCAGGTGGAAGAGGAGCGTGGTTCCCATAGCTCCACACAGCACTGAGAGGCTGCTAAACCCTAACCTGAAAGTTCTCAGGGACCTCACTGCTGCAGGGTGGAAATACTCACTGACTGCTTGGTCTCACTTTGATGAAGCAATTCCTGCTAGAGCAAACAGCAGGTCCTTAATAAGAAAAGGTGCTGTTTATGTGAAAAGCTGACTGACTGTTATCTTCTGGGGCCGTTTATTTCATTACATGTCCTATATTTATTTAGTTTGGCTTAATGTAAGACACCTGTTCCAGGAAAGCATCCTGCAAAACTCCCATTTTCTCAGGCTCTGCTGGATGTGGAATGTGCACAGACTTGGGTGTATATGCATGTACATAAATCAATGACAGAAACACTAAGCTGCCTTAGTCTGTTAATAAGAGAAAATAAAGAAAAGGCAGAAGATAGGAGAGTGTTAGAAGTGTGTGTCTAGACTTAAGGGATGGTCCTGCCAGTGAAGCATAAAGGCAGGTCTTTTGCCAGGCCCTACACCTGTATATACTCAGCAGAGTGAATTTCTTGAAAAGCTTCCAAGAATTAACCACTGCAAGATAGAAGTAGCCAGTAATTAAAGTCGGGACCTGTACCATCATTAACTTACCTTTTAAATGAGACAGTTGGGCTCTGATAACAGCAATCTGTCTTTCCCTTGACGATTCCAAGGGGCAGATACAGCAGCAATTTGAGAGTTTCAGAGGAAGTGAGTCAGAACAAAGCCTTTCATGTGATAAAAGGCGGTGCAAGAGTGGAAGAGGGTGGCCATGGAGGGACATGAGCCCTAGGGCATTAATATGTTTGGGGATACTCGTGTGGCCAGGCAGTTTATCCTTCCGTGGTCTTTGTGCTGCTGCACTCAGAGAGCTGCTGGTGTCTGCGAGTGCTGCATGGCCACACCATTACCTAGCAACTTGATAGGAAACAAAAGGCTGTGGGAAAGGTTTCATTTCATTCTAGCATGGTTCCTGGCATTGCTTAGCCTTCTTTTGAGTAGTGTCTTCTGAGGGAAATGGGAGTGGGAAGAACACTGCAGTGATCCTGTTACAAATGTGATGTCTGTTCTTCTCCCATTCACTTCAGAAAAACCATGAAAACTAGCTGACAGATTTTTATGTGTCAGTACAAGCTCCCCATGAATACAAATTTCAGAGTAGGGCTGTGAGGGGTTGGAGTCTGCTGCCCTTTGGAGCTTGGATGGAATTAGGGATATTCAGTAACCACCTTCCTACTGTTCTAGTTCCTAGTGCTGTTGACACTGGGTTGTTGCTCTTGGATTTTTATTTCTGGTGCAGGATTATTTTAGATATAGTTTTACCAATTACTCAGAAATTAAGGTAAACCCTTCCATGCAAAACAGAAAAGAGAAAAATAATTTCTGTCTCTCAAATATGCAGGCAGCCTTTTCCTGGCATTGTGTGAGGATGTTCATGGGGGATGTGATCTGTGGTAGTGCAGCTAAGACAATGGCTGTCCCAGGATGGATGCATTTATACTGGGAAATGCCTGTCCTGTTTTGATGGTGCAGTGCACTATTGCTTGTAGGACCTGCACATGAACAATACTCAGTCTTACACAGCAAAGATTGCCAGTGTGGGCTCTGAAGGATGAGAAATGACAGCTCCTGCAACAGCAGTTGGGAAAGCTGACACTCCAGCTTTTCAAGGCAGATATTACCCCCCAAGAAGTTCAGCAGTGCAGAGCATTTGCCTTGGTTCAGTACAAAGTCTGGCACCTGAACTTGCAGCCCTCATCAAGGATGGCGTGAGCTCAGCCTCCAGACATGCACTTACTGTGTCTCTAATGCCAAATAGCTCCTAAGAGCTTCTATTTATCCTGCAGCTCCTGCTGGTGAGCTCAGGTCTGGGGTGTATCCAGGTCAGGCTGCCAAGCACATCCAGATCCTCTGATTTAAATCTGCACAGCTCCACAAGTTGCACATCACATTTCAAACAGCTGCTAATTGCTTCAGCTTTTCAGGATCTCCTAAATCCTCCAAGAGCCTGTAGGTTTAAATAAATTACCCTTAAAAATTAACATTAGAAGAGAAAACCCCTGTTAAATGCTACATGCTTTTTTAACTTGAATGCTACTGTTTTAAAAAAATACTAGTCCCTGATATGAGTCATATCACTCAATCTGTGCATCGCTGAAAACTTGCTGTGACTCTGAGACCAAAACACAGTCGGCTGCTTTCTCTGCTTAATGCCCAAAGTGCAGACACAGGTGTACACAGTGACTCAGCTTTAAAGGCTGTCCTGTTGTTCCCAGTTTGTCCCTTCCAGCAGCAGAGAAGCTGGATAAACAGCCAGGTCCCCACGCCAGAGGTGTTGGCAGCCAGATGCGGAGCAAAGTTACGAAAGCCATGGCTCCTATGAACACAACTCTGTAGTCAACAAGAAAGGGGACAGCTGAGAGGCAGAGATGACATGGGAGCTCCAGGCAGATGTCAGGAAGCACCTGGGAGGAGGACGGCTGTCAGGAAGGACTTGCCAGCAGCACTCACACACTGCTGCCCCAAGAAACTGCTGCTGGCTGCACTGGAAATGACAGGGGAGCTGACACCTTCGGGGAGTCAGCTGGAGGAGAGAGGGAGAGACCTTGCTCCTGGTTTTCCTACCATATCTATGCAAAGTCCTGCTTCCATCTTTGGTAAAATCTCCCAACAGAGCCATCATTCCCCAGCCCCGCAGGACCTATGGCCATGCAGGGGATTGAGAGGATGCTTGGCCCAAGTGTCTGGGGTAGGGGATGAAATGAAGGTACTGTGGGACATCAGGGGCACAGTTTATCCTACAGTCCAACGTAACAGCTTTTCATTGGAGAATCTAGTGGGAAGGCTGTTTAGCCAGTGTCATTAAGAAGCCTTACTAGTATTATTTCTACCTCCTTGGTATGTCAGTGCATCCTTGGAGGTGATTGATGTGAGCAGAACACCCCTATTCCACTGTGTCCCTGCACTGCTGTTGCATCAGAACGATTCTTGGGGAGGGGGCTGGGGTCTGTAGCAGGAGGGAAAACCCTCTGTTTCTCCAAGCAATGACCCTTCATTGATGGGAGAAGTCACTGTGGAAGATGCTGTGCAGCCTCTGTGGTGACTTTCCCCACAACTTCAGGGCAGAAATGTTTTGGGTTAGTAGCCACCAAAGCAGTTATTTTGGCAGCTGAAGCCTCCTGCTGTCTCTCTGGCAAAGGGAATAGCAGGCACCAAGCCTATTCTCTGCCTTCTCACTGTTGAAAGTAGCCATGCATAATTTATTCTGCCCAGCTGCTGTCGTGGTACAGTTTTAATGCACACAATTCGGTTACCAGCAGAGCTGGCAGGGACAGGGACAGTCTGTGAGGAGCTGGCTGCAGGTCCCTGAGCCCCTGAAGGTTAGGAAAGGGCAGGTCTGTGCTGTCCCTATCCCTCCCTCCCTCCTGCTCACAACCATTGCCATGTGGTCTGCAGCTCACAGCCTTTCCTGATGGGATAATCCATGGCTAAACCCTGTGAGTACCAGATGGAGTTCAGGCCTGTTCGTTCTCTGTGTTAATAACCCAGAATGTCATTAATTTCTTACTTATGCGTTGTGGCAGTTTTAGTTGTTCGTTTGTTGGGTTTTTTTAATGTAGTCAGATGGTGAAGTGAACGTGCTTTTCTGAGATCCCTAGGGAGTTAGTCCAGTGTATATTTGATCATTGTCAGCTTGCAAGACAGCTCTGAGAGTCCAAGATTTGAAAGCAGAGTAACTGTCTGAGCCAGCATAATGAACAAAAGTTATTTTTCAGATGGGAAGGCTGCAGCCCTCAGCTCTGCTTTGCAAATGTGAAACCCTGTAAAAGCCATTCCTTCCAGATGCTCACTGCTGAAACCCTGCTGGTGTAAGCACCTGCTCAAAATTAAAGCAAATCCATTGCTTAAACTTGAATTTAAGCACGTTCTTACATGTTTTGCTGACCTGAGGCCCACCACCACCCAGACCTCCGAAGCTAATGGAAAGAAGCAGCAGGGAGTCAATGCTGGTAGATGGGAAGGAAAGAGGCAGCTCCCTCCCAAGTTCAAAGGGATGAGGTGCAGGGTAGTGCAGGGAGGGAAGATCAGCTGTTTTATTCTTCTGACTGCCATCAGAAAGATGAGGGGTGAAGCCTGCTGTGGGACCCTGGGTCAGTAGAATCAACGACTGTCCTCAGCTGGAAGGGACTTGCAAGGATCATTGAGCCAAGCTCCTGGCTCTGTACAGGATGGCCCTGAGAACTGCACCGTGTACCTGAGAGGGTTTTAGTTTGTGCTTAATGATGTTGCTGTCTAACCACTCAAGTCTTGGCAGCCCTGTCCATCCCTCCTGGTCTGCTTGTATGCATACCCAGCACCTTCCAGGGCTGAGAAGTGACTACAGCAACCTGGTACAGTGCCAAGGCTTGTGGCTCTGTTGAGGCTGGGGCTAGATTGGAGCTGCTGGAGGGTCTCAGGACTTCATCACACAGTGATGAGGATGATCTGGGCCACAGGATGCATGCAGCTGGTCAGGGGCTGGATCCCAGCATTTCCATCAAGTTCTGGATATCAGCATTAGAGAAATCTGCCATCTTGCTACACTTCGAAGGCATGTTAATTCTCAGTGTGGTTTTATCAGCAGTCACTGGTTTCTTGTTTTTGCAGGGGCGTTTTTCATTTTGAAGAAACGTCTTGCAGCTCTGGCTCAGGCAGTGTCTGGGCCAGAGAGATTGGCACCCACTGCCAAGCCCTGCAGGTGTCAAGGACCCAGTGAGTGCTGCTCCATCCCCACACAGCTCTGGTGAGGGAACTGCCATGCAGCAACCTGAAACTTCATTAGAAAAATCACATTCTCTAACTGAGGACTCTTGGTGGCACTGTTTGAGCTTGCTGCCAGGAGCAGATGCTTTTGGGGAGCTGCTCTGTAAAGACACCCCTCCCACTCCACAGATGCTCATTGTGAGAGGTCTGACTTGCCCTTGATTTTTTGAGTTGAAATGCCCCAAAAGCTTTGTTTAGCTTGACTCTGTGTGGCTCAGCCATCATTCCTTCTTCCCTTCTGCCTAGTTCTGGGAGAGGAACAGAACCAGACTTCTCTGCTGCCAGGCAGTGCCCAGGCCAGATGGGTCTGAGTGTCTCAGCCACATGCTGCCACTGAAGGGTGGCCTTGGTGGTGTGAGCAGGCAGCCAGCTCTGGGCCAGCCCCACTGCCTGCAGGCCAGATCTGCTCCTGTCCCCCTGCCATCCCCTCTGTGCTGGGGACATTGGAGTGCTATGCCCAGAGGTGTCACTGAGCACAGGCTCCCCTGTGCCTTGTAGCCACCAGAAAAGTAGTGTCACTTTTCTCAGCACCACCAAGAAGCCTCCAGTAACAGCCACACCACAGCCCTCGTGGTTTGATGTCCAGCTGAGAGAGGCATAAAAATCTTACAGACAAGTTCAGGGCTTGTCTGGCTACTCCTCAGTTTTGTCCACTGAGATCTAGAAAGTGGGAAGAAATCAATCCCTTTCCTTGTCACCATTAATTTGAAGTGTTGGAGATGAGTAATTTATTATTAGCATTAGATACTAAAAAAAAAAACTTTGATAAAATAGGCTGTTGTGCCTCAGCTCTTTCCTCAGCAGAGTCGGTTGGCTGCAGGAGGGATGCCTCGTCCCTGCAGGAGAGGGGGACCCAGAGCCAGGGGGCTGCACTTCCTGCAGCCTGCAGGACTTTGACAGCCGGGAGCAAAACCAGGCTCCCCTCTCCCCAGAACCAGCGTCTGCCTTGACTCACTGCCGCTCTGGGGTAAAACATCCCTGGTGCCAACGCCAGGTGGTGACAGCCGGGACAGGCAGAGGGCCAGGGCGAGTCGGAGCCGTCCCTCAGCCGGGCCATCCGTTGCCATTGCAGGTTCTGTGGAGAGCCTGTCTCACACGACCTCGTCCCCACAGCCCTCGCCGGCCGCCTCCACCCACGCCTCCCGCATCGCCGACCCCTCCTTCTCAGTCGACCACGCTGCTGCCGACGCAGCCGCCGAGGAGACCCCCAGCGAGTCCGAGTCAGTCTTCCTTCCCGACTACCTCTTCCTGTCCAACTGCGAGTCGGGCAAGCTCAGCCACAACAGGTGAGTCTGGGCTCTGCCAGATGTGTCGGGCTGGAGCCACCCTCTGCCTGTCCAGGGGTGAAACTGGGGCACACAGTCCCGGGGAGCACTGCCACTCAGGGCTGCCTCCCAAGCACAAGAGGGAACCACCAGCCTAATCCAATTTACAGGGTGCTTTTCATAGCACAGATTAGTGGTTGAGCTTTGTATGTTGGTCCTGTCCCTTTCCAGGGTGGGTGGGTGGCTGAGGATCTCACACACAGCCTCCTTTCAGGCACCTGCTGTTGCCCAAGGTGCTCCACAAAGTGCCCCAGCCTCCAGTCCAGCTCAGAGGGAAAGGACAGATCTTGTCCCAAATTGTGGGGTTGAGATTTTTGTTTGCTTTGTTCTTACAGCTGAGAGAAAAGGAAAGCTCAGGTTCTGACCTTTGTCTCCTTGCAGGTGTGACAGCTGGTCAAATTCAGACAGATCTCTGGAGCAAACATCATCAGACGATGTTTTTGTCGACTCCTTGCAATCCCAACCCTCCTTGTACCTTGTACAGCCGACTAGTGCTGGCACTGTGCACCAGGACGGAGCCCCACTGGCAAATCCCAGCATTGTGTCCAGGAACATAGACATTAGTGGGCCATCCAGTGACTTTTCCTCCTCCTCCCCACTGCTGGGGACGCCACTGACGCCAACATTCCAGATTGACAAGAGCCAGAACGCGCTGCCCTACGGTGTAACGCAGCTGGACGTGCTGTCCAACACGCCCCCGCCACGGCCACCCAAGCCAACCCACTTCTCGGACAGGAGGGGGGACGAGGTGGGCGGCGGGGCCCTCCAGAACGGACACGCAGGGATCTGCCGGGCTCAGGTCACTCTGGTGCCCAGGAGGATCTCCTTGTCCAGCTTAGACAACATGAGGAACTGGAAAGGTGAGTGCACTTCCAAGAGCCAGCAAAGCAGCACCAATGTGAGGGATGGAGCTGCCCACACACAGAGAGCAGTTTTGACTTTCAATTGTGCCTCTCTGTCCTACCCTCTGTGAAATTACATACCACCCAAAGTAACACAAAATGCTGCTTTCCAATTAATTAGCAAGCAGGATTCAGGCCTGCCCCTCAGGTTCAGCTCCTGCTCTGTAAAAGCCTCTCAGTAGCAGCAATTTGATCCCTTCAGGGTGCCTCGTGCCTTGCTACTTTTCCCCGTCCCTCCTCAGAAGAGAAAGCCATAGAAAAACCAAAATGAGAAGTCAGCCACTGAATTGGGCAATGCCCAACTCTGTTCATACAGATCAAAGTGGGGGCTTGCATGTGGGAAATGCCTCTGGAGTTGTGCTGCTTTGCTGCTTTGCTACACCCAGTCTGTTCTATGAGAGTTGCGTGTCTTTTCACAGCTTTAAGACCAGGAAGTCAGGGAGACACTGGGGATGGGATGTAATCCTGGTTGAACCAGGGACTCTGCATGTCCTTGAACAAATCCCACTCTGTCCTTGCACTTCAGTCAGGGCAGTCTGAAAACCTGCTGCTACAGAACAAGGCAAGGCTGCAAAGCAAGCTCTGCTCTGAGCTGAGCTGGCTTTTCCACTTGCTCCTGAAACCCCATCATCACAAACAAGAGTAACAGCCAAAACCCAGAATGTCAGAGTGTCAAAAACCAGCATATGCAGTGTGAGAAAGCTTTATTACATGGAGCCACAGAACAGAGGGAGACAGCTAGAGGACCTGGGTGGAAAAAGGATATTGCAGTGATGTGAAAACCTTCATTTTTGATGAGGAAAAGAATGTAGATTTTTAAGGACAAGCATCCTTTAGACTCCTTCGGTTTGAATGGCCAGACAGTGTGTGGGGCTGTTAGATCTTGTCTTAAAGCTCAGAAGCTAAAGCAAGGAGATCTCTGCTCAGCCTGTTTATCAGTGTGCAGACAATTCTTGGAGGGTTTCTAGAGAAACACCCAGTTGGTTGGAATTGCTGTTCTTAATTATCAGCTACATTTGGTTCCTCCCTGAAAGGTGCTGCTCCTGCTTCTGCACGTGTTCTGCCCCAACACAGCTGGTTCATGTTCCTCCAACCCAATTTTCACCAAAATGTTTCTAAGAGGATTAAGTGGCCAAATGTCGTGTTGTGCTGCAGGGTTGTCTCTGCCTGACGGGGGCAGCAATGAATTAATAACTGCTGCCACTTTTTCTTACCCTAAGTGCAGCTGAAACTATTTGAAGGGTTAAACTCTGAATTAAAATGTGTTTAACGAGAAAGACCAGAAAAAGAAACAGGGGGAAAGCAGCAGTTCCTCAGCATCTTTCCCAGTGAGTGCACTCAAGTTAGTAACTTAATTTTTTGCCCTGCCAGCCTGCAAAAGGTGCACAGATGTAATTAGCCCAGGGCAAAGGCAGCATGTGCTGGTGGAAGTGCCAGGAGGGATGATGAGCAGGAAGGCACCTGTATCCTGGCATCTGCTACAGCCTGGTGCCTCAATGTCTTTTTGCCAAAATAATAAATGAATGTAGCTGTCCCAGGACAGCGACGATGTCTATCTGAACATGTATCTGCACTAACAGAATTGCTTTGTTCTTGTTTGACCTTTTTTGCTGGTATCACCAAAAATGCCCCCAGTTGTAGTACTGACATCTCCACCATAAGAGTGGGGAATGGATTAGCCTGGTTGCAGGGATTTAAGGCATTCCCATAGAAAAGCCATTTTCTGCACAGAAAATCTCTTTACAGAAAAGGATGGTGGTTGTAAGCATCTCCCACAGCTGATGTTCTATGTGCTAAATGCTGGATTTTGGATTTTTTTGGGCTTTTGCTGGGAAAATAAAATTGACCTACACCAAGACAAAGGCCAACTGGCAAAGGAGACGTGGAGACTGGTGATTGTGTCTCTGGCTGTTCATTCCCCATCACCTTGAGCCACTTGCACCACATCAGCACTTCCGGAAGACAAAGAAAAGAATTTTTCTCCTACCATTAAGTTCCCCCACACACCACTTTCTGTACAGTAACAATTGCTTCCCTGGCACCTTAAAAAGCTCCTAAATAAACTTTGAAAAAACAATGCAATAATATTCTCTAAAATAGCCCCTTTTCATATAATTTCCCCAGTTTGACAGAAGGGAAAACACAGAACCACTAAAGCAGGAGCTGCATTTAAATTTTTGCTTGCTTGCTTCCAAACCAGTCTTTCTCCCCAGCTGCTTGTGTTAGAGGAAGCATAAGATACAGCTGGATTATACATGAACAGGTTCCTTGGTTTCATCATACTTAAAATAGATGTAATCACTCTTGAAATGCTACTGAGTTGGATCTGGTCTTAAGTGTCATTGGATTTCCTCATTTAGGAGTTATGGAATCTTTATAAAACTCTAATTATTTTAGAGCCATATGTTTTACTCCAGAATTATCTCTGTAAAGTTGCACTGCCTTATCCCATCTTTAATCACTTTTTTTTCCTTGCAGCAGACATGGAAGGCAGTTCCTTAAGAAGTCGAGATAAGAGGCTTAGCTTGAATTTGGTAAGTACTCTGCTTGCACAAATTTGAAACACTGGCACATAAACTTCAGAGTGAATAATTTCACATGCTGATATTCAATCATTCCTCTTCTCTGTTCAGCAGAAGAATTTAAAAAATGGGAAAAGTACCTGGCTTTGGGCAGCTTCTGGATAGCTACTTTGTGGCCTTAGGCAGCCTTTGAGAGAAGAAGGAGAGGCCTCAGTACTGAGCATCCTGTTTTTAAAGTAGATGAAGCTGGGTCTGTTATGGAAAAGGTTACTAGTAGCCTCAAGAATTAAACTGTTGACCAAGAGCACCAGAACAAATGGCTTATCCCTTGAAAAAGGGGTCTAAAGAAGCCTATCACTTCATGGTCCTGAGGGATCTCTCTTCTTTAGGACACAGGAAAGCAGAGTCTGTTCTCAAAGTGCCTGTGATTGAGGCTCTATCAGTCCACAGCTTCCTGCCTCAGCCTTTGACAGACACTTTGACAGACACGGTTCCATGCAGCACCATCTCACATCACATAGCCAGTCTTCTGCCTGGTGCTGCATACTGTCTTATGTGGGGGATCCTTGCTGGTGTTGAGCAACTTACATTTTTTTTCTCCCTTTTGAAAGATTCCAAGGATTGTTACCACTCCCTCTCAGCACTAACTTGCATGAAATTATTTCCTAATGCTAATTCTCAGTGATCAGAAGAGAGTTGCAGGTCTGCGTCTGCTCTCTCAGCTTCCACATTTGCCAAAATCTACTCCATCAGATGTTTTCCTTTCAGACTTCTTTTTGTATTAAGGATCCTCCCTCATTTTATAGGTCAGAATTGCTGCTGTGAGAGGCAAGTGCAGCCTCGCTGAAGTTGGAGGATTTAACCAATAAAGTCACCAATAAGTTTGGTTCTCGTTTGCAGCAGTGACTTGCGAAGCTCAGAGTGGACGCTCCAGAGGTGGAGCGTTCATCTCAGCTCGTGCGCTTGTTTCTTGTCGCTCCATCTTGGCCTCTCTGACAGGCCCCGTCAGAACAATGCCGGCCTGGGCTCGGCTCGGCTGTGTTGCCAGCTCACAGCAGCTCCCGGCTGGAGGGGCTGGCTGTGCAGTAATGGCCCTGTTTGTCTTTCTCCCCCGTGCTGGTGCAGCCGTGCCGGTTCTCGCCGCTGTACCCGACGGCGGCGGACGGCGCCGAGGACAGCTACGTGCCCATGCGGCCCAGCGCCTCTCCCTCCGCGCCCGGCTCCGACTGTTCCCCCGACGGCTACATCCCCATGAGCCCCGGCTCTGCCACCTTCACCTTCCCGGTCGTCAGCACTGAAAAACTCACCAGCCCGTTGCCTGAGCTTCCCTCGGACGTGGAGCCCCCGCCGGTGAACCGGGACCTCAAGCCTCGCAGGAAGTGTAAGCCCAGACCTAAAGTGCAAAGGCGGGGGGTCCTGACGGTGGGGACACGGGTGACCTCCTTTGAGAGTGTCCTTGGCATGTCTTAAAGCAATTCCCCCTCTGGAGGATGGGCTGAAATGCTGTGTGAGTGACTTAGAGCACTGCAGCCCGGGGAGTCCCCGCAGGGTGGTTTGTGAGAGGAGGGAGAGCCCCTCCATGGCTGCTTTGGCATGAGCACAGTGCCCGGCTTCCCACCGGGACTGCCAACAGCCGGAGGGACGGCGCTGGGACACACGGCACACTGAACCCTGCCGCTCTCAAGTGCAGTGCTCCTGTCTCACCAGCTCTCTGACCTGCCAGGAATGGGGCATCCAAACACTCAAGTACTCAGACTTGGTGGGTGGGCTGTTGGTTAAACCTCTGTGGGGTAGGCACAGCTGTCTTGGTTTCATTAAGAATTTTCTGCAGATGCTTTTGCTGATGGTAATTTTCCACTCCTGGTTTTCATGGCATGTCCAAAATCTAGGTGGCACTTCTAGAGAATATACTGGTGACAAAATTTAGCTTTGGAGAAATTGCCTAAACCTGGCCTGTACTGAAGCTTTTAGGGTTGCAGAGCCAGAGTTACTCAGAAATGGGTTCCGGCAGTGCTACTGTAAAGTGGGGTCAGACATTTAGACCATTGCCATGAAGAAAAGCAAACTCATATCCCTTCTTAAAGGGTTTTGAGAGTGCTGGGCACATGTACCTTGACTGGTGACAGGAATGATCCTGATCCCCATGTATAGGATCTTTTTGTTTAGAATGGAACCCAAAACCTGTTACAACCTGTAGGCTGAACAGCCTCTCCAAGGCAGCATATCCAGAGCATATTTGGGGCAAGCATATCGATCTTGTGGGACATTTGGTCTCTTTATGCCCACTATATTTTTAGGGTGATTGAGGGACTTTGCTTTCCAGCACTGACCAAAGAGGTAATTTGTTACTGATTTCTGACTTGGTTATGTTCTGTGAAATACTCTGTTAGTTTCTTTCTGTTAATATAAAACTGCATTTTTTCTAAGCAGTCTTTACTTTTTATTGAAAACACAGTTCCTTTTGTATTTATTTACAGCACGACCACCTCCTCTGGACTTGAGGAACCTCTCCACAATCCGGGAGCATGCTGCCGTGACCAGGATGTGGACTGTGCCTTAGTAAGTCAACAAGAAACCTGCCATTCCAATCTTCTGAGCGTTAGTGTGGAATAGAGTTAAAAATAACTCATCCCACCCCACGAGAAAGTTTCCTGGCAAAGTCCACAAACAGAAACTCCCCAGGGTTCCTTTCCGTACCCCAGGCTTTTGCTGTCTCTGCTAAGCAGGGCTCCCTTTCACAATGGGCAGCTCCAGAGAATTCAGCATCATGTTTTGAAGGTTCATTTTGAAAGCCTGGAGCTGGTCTGCACTCTGGTGTGGCTGCTCTGATGGCTAAAAGCTTGGCATGCCTAAACTATGATAGAGCCATTTTTGCTCCTGAAAATTAATATAGCAAAGGAGAACCAGATCAGATAAAGATCTGCCTGAATTGTAGACTGGGTGTAGAGTTCTGCACTGCCACACAGCAATCCAGACTTGAACTGTGGGCATGACCTTTTGTCACTAGAAATCAGTTGTTGGTAAAACAAATGTTCTTGATCCCAAAGCCCAGGTAGTATGAACAGATGATAATGTTGGGCTCCAAGGGCAGCAGAAGACTCATCTTCAGGGAACTTGTGAGCAGGGGAGGACTGCAGCCTGCTGGCTGGGAGGGTCTTGGCACAAAGAGAAAAGCAGCTGTGCTGAAGTGTGCATGCAAGAGCCAGAAATTCCCATCAACCTCCTCTCCAACACCCCAAGCACTCCAGAAAATGTGGAGTTTTGCTGGCATGAGTGCCAGACAGGGCATTTCCACTCCCCCACTTCAGGATGTCATGTGAAGGGCAAAAGAGACACAAGGTGGAAAATTTCTCAGTTGCAGAGCCCCATCTCACATCCAGTCCAAGGCTGGTTAAGCCCTTTGGCACTGCCTGTTGGGGAGAGCCTCCCAAGCACCCCTGCCAGAGCACTGAGGTTAATCAGTGCTCACACAGTGCAGAGTCCTGAAGGATAACGAGCTTAGAGTGAGTTTGCATGTTTTACACTAACAGAAATAAAAAAGAAGTTATGCCTGAAACTAATACAGTGAAAGGAATTATGCTGTTCTTGCTGCACAGAGAGGCCATCTAATTTCCTATTAACCAAACCCATTGTGCTCACCTGTGGTAATTTATTCACCATGCACCTCTGAGAGTTGTGTTCATGGGAGAGATTTCCTTGTGCAAGGGCTGAGTTGGCCATCTCCACAGCATGGGTGGCACATGTTGACACTGTGTGCAAAGCCAGACAAGTTCCTTTGCATGTATCTCCAGTAGCTGATTAATTCACATCAGTCTCCAAAATGTGGATACCTGCACAGACAAGGAACTGCCCCCATTATTACCCAAATGAATGATAGATATCTCTGTGCCCCTTGATGGAGAATTGCTTCAATATCTTACACTTTCTGTCACACCAGATAGCAAACTTTCATAAATCCCAGAGAAAAAAGTCAACAAAATCACTCAGCGATACAGCACACTGTTTCTAGAACTAAGGAGTGGCTTTGGACATCCTCTCCATAAAGGCTGCAGCCTTAGTGTGAGTTTATTCACCATATGGACTGTGTCAGGCTTTGGCTTCATTTCAGTGCATCTGTAAGATGCTTCCTTAACCTCTCCTGTGTTTTTCTTCATAGCAATCGAATGAGCTTTATCTCACCAGAAAGAGACGGTATTAATTCAGCAAGAATATTTGCCAATTCAGTTTCCGGAGAAGAGGAAGAAAGTTACATTCATATGGTAATCTTCATTTTCACACAGCCATCCTTTGCTTTATTCTGCCCTGTCACATTGATGGAGAATGCAGAAGTTTGTTTTCTAAGAAAAAACGTTGAGGAGGTTTGTCCTTTGCCTTCTGGTTTGTTTTTTTTTTTTCAAATGATGAAATGGTTTTAAACCACAGACACTGGGACCAATTTACAGAGAGATAAGGGAAGCCCTTTTCCTGCTCTGCAGAACTCAGCTGTTCACCCACGAATGTTGCTGAGCAGTTCCAAGAGATCACAGGGATCAGCCATATTTACATGAGAACTCATTAAGACAAAGGAAAATTAAATCTTTTCACCTTCTAAAGTGTGCCTTGCAAAATCTCCTAGGAAATAACAGAAAGCCGTTAGTGCACTTCCTAAAGAAACACACCAAATATTGTGCAGAAACAGAACTCCCATTAAAGCCTCTTATTGCTTCTGCTTTGGCTGGTGGCACTAACCCCACTTCCCATCCCATGAAAGAAGAACATCTGGCTTTGTGGCTTCCTTTTCTTCGTTTACACTTTAGCCATATCTTGCAAAAGACCAGAATCTTGTTTTTCTTTGAATTTTAGGTGGAAATGGATCTCAAATCCATTCATCTGAGACAATGTCTACAGATCTGGCTCCACAGCCAGAGCCCAATACCAATAGCTATAAAAATATTTTGCAAAACTGACCACAGTCTCCATGAACCATAGTTTCAGATTTTAACTCACATCTCTACCAGACTGAAATCTGCTCAAGAGGGCAGTTCCAGTTGTAACCATTCCCCATCTGATTTTTCTAGTCAAGGAAAACCTGTCATATGTTTGTGGTTATCTGTGATTTTATGAGATTAATTTTCAGTTTCTAGATTTGACCAGAATTTTCACAACTTCTTCAAATTCATTAAATGATGATGTTTAAAAGGAGACCCCTGCAAATCTGAGCCTTCCAAAGGCTTGGATTGAGAATCTGGGCACAAGTCCTTCATAAAATTGAGTGTAATTCATCTGTTTTGTTTGTTTTGCCAGAATTACCAGAGAAAAAGGCTCTCACAGTTTCTTTATGCCATCACACAATTATCAGTGTTATACTGTAGTTAGTAAACAAAGGCACCTTTGGCATAGAAAATTACGTGGGTCCTGACTGTTCTCATTCACATTCTGCCAGGCCAGACTCCCAGCTCACAGTTGTGATCCTGTTTCCTTCTAGGATCATGTTTTAAGAGCATTAAAAGTTTCTCTTCTTTCCTGACAGGAGCACAGACAGGCCACATCTCCATACAGTGGTGCTTTTCCATGGACAAGGAAATCTAACCTTGATTACTTAGCACTGGATTTTAACTCTGCTTCTCCATCCCCTGTGCAGAAGGTATGAGTCATCTGAAAAACCCCACAGCCTCCTTTTTGTCTGCTAGGAGGAAATGGGGACCCAGGGTTGCATTCTGCTAGGTGCCCAGAGCGCCAGGATGAAGCCAGTCGTGTTTCCAGCTGACTGTATTTGTGTCAGGTTCAGATTAATATAATAAAAGCATGTTTAGGGTGCTGACAGGGTGTCCTTAGTGTGACTCATGGGGATCATTAACACGAGCTCGGCACAGGGCACGAGCCTGCGCTGGCATGTGCAGCCATGAGGTCTTGTGGGTAAGCTTTGATGCTTGCAGGATCTCTGCATGCTCCTTTATTTTCATCAAGTCTCCAGAAAGCCTTTCCTGCTAGTTTTCCCCAAAATCTCTTTGCAGTAACAAGTTTGCAGCCCATGATAAATTCATGGGGTGAAACTGTACAATCTCTTATAACCTGGCAAAATGTGCATCTTTATTCTCACATCACCAAAACCATTTCAACTTCCTTTGCAATGCTGAGAAAATACATTCATTGTTCCAAAGAACTTCTAACTGACCCCAGGGGGTGGGTAGGTCCCACAGCAAAGCAATGAACTGTTGTCATTCTGTCCTGTGTATCCTTTCCCCCATCAGCCAATGCTTCCAGATGCAAAAGACTCTTAAGCTTTCTCATTTAAACTCTCCCTGTATCTAAAATCAGTTAGGTTATCCCTGCAGCAGGATCACTCAGATGAGGAAAGAATGATTATCTGCATGGAAATAGCCAGCACAGCACGTTTCCCTCGCTTGCTTTGCTGGGCTGAGTGACAGGGTGACAGATGGATAATCATAGCTAAAGCAGGCTGTAAAGCAATGCTTTTGTCAGCTGATGTCACTGTGAGCTTCAAGGTGAAGTGAAGCAATCAAGGAATGAGGGAAAGGGAAAACAGAAAATCAAGATAAGTTTCACTAGTACCCCTTTTCAACCTGAAAATTAATACATTGTTTTTTTCCTCTGTCCCACAGAAACCTTTTCTGTCTGAGGAACAGAGAGTGGACTATGTCCAGGTAGATGAACAGAAGACTCAAGCTTTACAGAACACTAAGCAGGAATGGACAGATGAAAGACAATCAAAAGTATAAAGGAAGAAGATTGGGATCTGGAGGCTTTTTTTTTGCACTGGAACCACGATGTTAATGAAGCAGCTATCACAGAAGAGCTCAAAGGAAGAGGGAGTTGTAAGATGCTTACAGTCTGTGGAGGCATTTTTACTGGAAACCTTTGATTTCAGCTGGAAATAGTATGTTGAGTGAGTGAGTGGTTCACTGATGACTCAAGTAATGCATTAGCCTTTTTACTGCCCTTACCAGTAAGCTACATGGTACCATTTTCTGGCATGATTCTGCAACGAGTCATACACTTAATGTTAACAAATCCACTACAAGTTGCATTAATCTAGTTCATCCTACCTTCTCCTTCTGTTGTATAATTCCTAGTTGCTAAAGCTATTTTTTGATATTCCTACAAATGCTGGAGGTGCTCGGAGTGCTTTTATGGCAGCGGGCATCTGACAGGTTTTGGTGACTAATCAACTAAGGGCTAAAATACTGAAACAATAAAAAGAACTTTTTGAATATATAGTGCTTAAGCAAAGAAAATTTTGAAAAATATTTTTCTCCTGAGTTTAAAAGGTCTGAGTATGAGCTGATGCTGTCAGAACTCAGACTATGTACCCATGCGACTGGAACACATGGTCTTTGACCCTCTGGACAACGGGCATTTTATTAAGCTTCTTCTCTCCACTGTGGCTCATACTTGTCGCTTTTCTGTCTGATTCCTACTGATGTTTTCTCCCCTGTCATGAGAAGTGTCTTTGGCACAGCACAGCTGCTCTTCTAGCAGGAGGCTGCAGCCACACAGCTCTTGGCTGGCCAAAAAATAGAAAAGGAAGCTGTGAGCCTGTTTCTGCAAGCCTTGAGAGAACTGGCAAAGGATCAAGAATGCTTTCATCTGAGCGGCAGAAGAAATGCCATTGGAATTTCTGGTAGCAGTCATCAATCTGATTGTTTCACTAGACCCACCCCAAAAAAAGAGCATTAGGAAGTGCAGCCTGCTCCGAAAGAGGCCAGGAGCCTGCCAAAACAGGACAACAATGCGCTCACACAGCGTGAGGACCTCGGGGCTCAGGAAGCTTGTCTACCTTGGGACTTGTTACAGGCACTATCTCAGGATGACATATGTGTATAGTTTATAAGATATTTAACTTTAAACGCTTGGCTGCAGTCTGTATTTCACAGTGGCACTCAGCCACTTGACTCATGGAAGTAGGCAGTGATGCTGACTGACCCACACAGGCTTTGCTCCTGTAGGTAAGTCCCAGTAGCCATAAGAGGTCTGATCCTGTCAACATGGACAGGCAGACAGGACCCTTACGAAAGATTTCTTCTCTGACAGTGCCAATTCACTGGCCTCCCTTCATGTGCCTGTTGTTACCACATTGCTGTAACCTGACATCCCAAAACTGCTGATCTACCAAACAGAGGTCATAGAAACATCATTGCAGAAACCACTGGCATTTCAAGGCTCCTACTCAGCTTCCTTCCTACACCCCCTCTGCTGCAGCCATTCAGGCACTCTGGGAGGCCGAGTCGCACGTCCTGCGGGAGAGGCAGCGTAGCCAACAGAAACACAGTTTTCCTCCTACCTCAAGAGAGCTGAAGGGCTTGCAAGTCTCACTGCTTCTGTAGCCCAGCCCCTGGGGATCTGTGGTGACCAGGCTCTCACTAGATTACTCTGCAAGAACAAGGTTCACCAGCGCCTTCAGTGACTGGGGCAAACT
This sequence comes from Lanius collurio, assembly GCA_020086605.1. Taxonomy (NCBI): domain Eukaryota; kingdom Metazoa; phylum Chordata; class Aves; order Passeriformes; family Laniidae; genus Lanius; species Lanius collurio. Next base: position 885,094 of record JACBWW010000057.1, on the reverse strand, counting down.
GGGCACCAGGCCTGCAGGCACCAAGTGTCCCAGACTAGAGCTGCTTGGAAAACCAGGGTTACTCCTGCAGATAGCTGACCTGCTGTTCCCTCCCACTCTGCTCGTCTCCCCCCCTCACCAAAGCTTTCACATGAAAGTTGATGTTCATAAAAATTTTGAAAATAATACCAACTTTTCCATATATATCTGTCTGTTGTGAAATTTGGTTTGTTTAAACCCAGCTGTGTTGTCCTCTAACTGATTTAGCAGAGCTCTGAGCACCCATGCCCTGGGAGTGGTATTGTGACAGGGGGATGGCGTTTGGGGAGAGGCAATGGAGATCTGCACCTGCACAGAGGTATCAGAGGGAAGCATGGAAGGACCACAGATACTGAGTCCTTTGCCTTTCTGCTCTAAAGAATTGCCTTTCTTCCCAAGTGTGCAAATAACACGTGTCACTGAAAGATCTAGGTGTGCACTGATGTACTGAAAGGGTTAAAAGACCAGCTAAGAGGTGTTTTAAATTAGGGACAGACAACCTCCACAAAGGGTGGGTGAAGTTCTGTTCTGCTACTGCAGATCCCAGATTGTGGAGTGATGGCAGGGCAGCCTCTGATGCGGATTGGAATCATGTACAGATAAGCTCATGTTTGACTGGAGTGTTTCTTTTCATGCTGTCAGAAAATCTTCTGAAGTGGAAAAACACCAAGTTGTTGGAGACAACTGACTCGCTTGTTATTCTAGTTTATTGTAAAAATATTTAAATTTCAACAAACCTGGCTAACAGATCATTCAGAAGTTTAGAGAAGAAAGAGCTCTCTCGGGATTTTTACTCCCTTAAAAGGACATAAGCATATAGCTTGGCAGGGACTGTCCTTAGATCAGGATGGCCCCTTTCAACTTCCCGTGTCCCCTGCTTGCCCCCACAACACTCTTATCTTGATCAAATGTTGCTCACTGGTTTCTAACTTTCACTTTTAACCAAGAGCTAAGTTTGAGGGTTTATTCTGATTTTTCATGTAAGGTCTGTTTTTAGCTGCTGCTCCAAGCCCCATGAAATGCATTCTTGTGCAAGTACAACACATGAAACAGGAGCAATTAAAAATACCAGGAAAACAATTTTAAAGCAGAGAAGTCCTCCGCAAAGGCTGTTCTTTTGTTTGGGTCAAATTCCACTATGCTTCAAAGAGGGTAAAGTGGAGGAGGATGGTGGGAGGATGGCAAAGGCCAAATCTGCTGTGGCCACCCCACCACTAAGGATTTGGGTGGGAAGGGAGCTGCAGCAACCACAACTGACAAACCTGTGGGCCAGTACCCGTAGGGCCAACTAGGGAGAGGAGGGGTATCACAGAGCAAAAAGGAGTCACTGTTTAGTTAACTGTTCTTAAACCCTAATCCCTTGGCCAAAGAGGAAAGAAAACCTGAAAACTGAGTCAGCTTTTGATGGTGTCATGTCTGAAAAGATAGCCCAGGCCAGAGCCCTTGGTTAGTACCAGCTCTGGGACCAGCCAGGCACACCCCTGATGGTGTCCTCTTTTTGCCATAGGTCTGTTACTTGCATGTATTTTTTTTTCAAAACTGTAACGAGAGCCTCTGAGAGAGGCTCTGCAGCTAAATGAGCATGGAGTGGCCAGAGGTCTCCTAGCAAACTCTTGTCTGCTGAGGGACCTGGCATCGCCCAGCCCAGGTCTTGTAGTGCCTTCTGCAGCACTGCTGGGGGCACGTGTTAAAAATGGGGAGAAGCACTTAATGAGCAGAATAGTTTTAGTTCAATTGGAAATGTTGCCCTGTGGAGCTGGATGAAGCTTGGTTGCAGGATGATGGGGAAAACCAAGGGTTTGGGTCCTGTGGTTGTTGTTGGGGCCATCACTATTTCCCCCCACTGATGTGTTTAATATGGCCTTACTCTGCACTCCTGCAATGACCACATGTTCAAGCAAGGCATAGCAGGTCCACAACTCATTTGCTTTTTGGACCCAACTGCATTTTACATTTATAATTCCTTTATGATAGGAGTCAGCATTGATTTTCTTACTGGCAGCAATGAACACTTAACCTGAGAAATGCCAACAGCCATGTAACTGGAGCAAGGTGTTCTCAGCCAGCTCACTTTGCCACTGGTAGCACCTGCTTCCTTCATTGTCACTAACTACAACCTGGATGTAGATTTTTGGAGTTGCTTTCACTTGCAGTGATTCAGAGGTTTAGTAATTCAAAGACCATCAGATGCTGTGATGAGAGCAAAGCACAGGGCAATGCCTTCCCTTTGTCCCCCTGTTCCGCAAAACTTGCTCAGGTTTTAAAAAAAAAAGCCACCAAAATAGCAGACTTTTGCCATGTCAAAGCCAGGATATTGTTTGTTTTCAAATAAAAATGAACTTTTGTCTTGTGCAAAGGAAGCATTATACATTTTTTTGTATTTGTAAATCTGTGGGGAAGCATTAAAGAGTCATCTCTGTTATGAAGGGGCAAGTCGTTGCTAGAGGGAAGGGGCTCACCTTCCTCATGTTTCATTGTAATGTTTGGTGTATATATTTGCACATTAAACTGTATCTTTTTTCTAATAAATTAATATAAAAGGTAGCTGTGATCTTTAATTCTAAGTGAAGGTGCTCATGGGATAAGCTCCCACATTCTTCATTTAATACTTTTTCCATTTTTTTAAATCTCTTATTAGGCAGTGACTTGTTCATATAAAATATTTGGATGCAAATTCAAACAAATTTGCAAACAGATGTCATACACCTGTGTATCAGGGAAATTATTTGCAGAATAACTAAGAACTGTGAAGTTGTGCCTTGGACTCATGCCTGTATCCTCCTGGGACAGGGTGAGCTGCAACCCCAGCTCCTGACCATATCCCTGCTGCTGCCACAGCAAAGGGGCAGGAAGGGGCCACAACTCCTGACTGACCACATAGACCACAAGCACAAATTAATTCAGCACATGCTCTGGGCTTGGATACAAAGACTAGTTGTTATTTAACCTGGTCTTTTAATTGCTCTGTGCTGAGGAGTGTAGTTGCTGATAATATAATTTCCACATGCAGCAAGCAGGGACGTGGGATCCTTTCAATGTGCACATCTTGGGATTTGGAAGATGAAACAAGGCAGTCCATGGGAGCAGAGCTGAGCAAGCCTTGCTGCTAACAAGCCAGGTAGTTTGGAAATTATTTATTGCTTCAGGCTAATGCCACTTTTGGACCTGCATGCTTTGTAATCCTGGCTGGAGACCCACCGTGGTGCATTGAGGGAGGTGTAGTGCTTAGAGAGCCACTGATGGAAACTTGGCTGCACAGCTCAAGACACACAGACACTGTGACTTAGATAAGCCTCTGCCTGCAGGCTTGACAGAAGGGAACTGCGTGACATTTTGTGTTTGGTCTTCGAGGGAGGGCAGGTCAGACAAATAAAAGGTCAGATAACGCCTGCCTGCCAGTTCACAGCTCTTCCAGGTCCTCTGCCCAGCAGAGATGGAACAGCCCTTTCATCAGAGAGCACTTCCCAGAAAAGAGACCTCACTCTATTGCACCAGAGCCTTGGAGGGAAACAACTGTGTCAAAGCCACCATCAGCCCGGCCACCAGGCAGTGAGCCAGGAAGCTCTCAGACTTCTCACATCTCTGTGCAAAGTACTTTAGTGATTGGATAAAAATGATAATAATAACAATAACAATAATTTAAAAAAAATAATAATAGTAATAGTAATAATAATAATAATATTGCTAAAACACTGACAACAAAATGTCTGGATATGTAAGCACTTGGATCTGTAGAGCTTGGCCCCTCTAGTTACACCTGCAGTTTCAAACCATAACAAATACTTCCCTGTAGCAAAAAGCAACAGAGCAGCCAGCCAGGTAGCAAAACCAGGTTATCTTCATGGGGTGTGAAACACAAACCTCTCCAAAAAGGCAGTAACTCCCTATCACAGAATTGTAGAATATACCTTGGGTCAGAAGAGATGCACAGCAAACCCTGAAGTCCAGCTCCTGGCCCTGCACAGCACAGCCCCAAGGAGGCTGAAAGCTTTGTCCAAACTCTTCCTGGCTCTGCCAGGCTGAGTACTGTGACCACATCCCTCGGGAGCCTGGTCCAGTGCTCACCCTCTGGGTGAAGAACCTTTTTCTAATATCCAACCTTTTGGCCTAGTGCTTTTTGCCTCTTCAACTCTCTTGGTTAAAGTGCAATTGCTTTGGTCTTTTTTAGCTGGAAATGCTCAATAGAGCATCTGCCTCAGAAACAGGCATTCCTTCGTAGTCCTTGGGCTCTGTATCAACTCAAGGCCACAGTGGTGGTATCTCATTCTCTTCAGGAGATCTCCAAGAATTTTGGTAAAGGAGCCGTATTTTACTTCCGATTTTTGATGTGGGCTTTGCAGGACAGTGACTCCCCCCAGGCCAGTGGCAGTAGCAGAGAGAGCACTGAATCTGTGGGATCTTAGTCCTGCACTTTTGCCAGCAACTTATGCAGGCTGCACACTGTGTTTTGACAGGTCTTAAGATCTGCATTTCCCCATCAAACAGCATCTAAATCTCCTCTTCCCATTGTTTAGGGCAGAGAGTACAGAGGGACTCAGCTATCAGGTTATACATATTTATGGGAGCACACTGGGAGCCGGGGGTACCACATCCAGTGCAAACAAAGGAGGCACTGGCAGAGGCTCTGCCCATTCCCACCTGGGGAGCTGATCCCAGGCCCTGTTGTAATGCAGGAGTGAGCAGAGAGCAGCCCAACCTTTCATTCACTGTCCTGTTTTGTTCTACTTTGATTTTCCTTTCACATCCGATTTTAGCATAACCTCATTGTTATACAGCCCCAACATCCTGCTCTGACAGCTTTGGGATCTTGGCACTGGCATATCCATCACTGAGTAAGAGCCTGAAAAGCCCTAGCTCTCTGGTGGGCTCTCATTGAGGGCTTTAAAGCTTAGAGCAATTGGAAGGGGTGTTTTCATTGCATGTGTTTGTGGTGGTTGTTGTAGTTCAGTTTGCTCCTTCATTCAGAAATGCTCCATTCTTTGTCCAGGAGCTCAGCTCCTTGGAATTGCCTCTGACTATGCTGTTATCTTCAGATGGCTGGGTTTGTTACTGCTGCAGGCGTTTCTCAGCATCCTTCCCCACATGAGCAGCATGGGGGAGACCCGCTCCGTATTTTTCCCCAGAAGGGAAAAACCACAGATCCCTCCCATGAAGCATCCATTCTGTCATCTACTCCAGGAGAGTATTGATCTGCCAGCACCTTGGTTTTCTCTGGGAAGGCACAGGGTGTTTTGCAGAGTTACACAACAATGAAAAGGGCAAGACGTCAAATAGAGGCAGCACTGGCAGGTGTCTGCAACTTGAGGAGTTGCCAGAAGGAGTTGCCAGAAGGCAAATACAGCTTTTTCCTTTAGATTTCCAGATCGAAGTTCAGGACAAGCTTGAAGTGCAACACTTTATACAGCCTGAAAGAGAGAACTCCTCTACAGAAAGACATGGAGGACTGAGCAATACAGGGATTCACAAAATCCCTGAGGTCTCTGTAACTCCTCCATCTCTGTTTAGCATTAATGTAGCTTTCAGGAAGCAGCCAGGCTTATCAGGTAAAGGGAGGCAAAGTTTCCAAAAGGAGTCCTAGTGGGGCTTGGGTGCCTCCACCACAGTGGCATCCAGCTGAGATCCCTGTCAACAGCCAGAGTCTGAGACACTGAGCTGTTCCCTGCAAACCTGACCTGCCTCGGGACACCCGACCAGGGACTGCATTATCCCAACACGGCTGTGCCCTGGTGCAGGCAGCCCCAGGAGGGCTGCAGGGACAGGCTGACCCTCTCCTGCCTCCTGCTGCTGCTGCTTCTCCTGCCAAGCAGCCTCATATCCACAGGGCTGTGCTCCTGGGGCACCAGAAATCCAGAGGCTGAGACACTTGCCCTTGGCCATAAGGTGCAGGTGACTCCATCAGCCACATCTTAGAGTATGCTCATTCAGACTGTGAACAATTTATTTTAAAGCACTGTGCAAGCCCAGTGTACTGACACTGGCAAATGAAGTTCCCCCAAAATGGTCGGGGCTTGCCAGCAGAAAATTTATCTGGCCTATGGAGTATGTTTTATCCATGAAGATGAGGCAGGCAGCAGGACAGCAGGCAGGCTGTTTACAGCTCAGAAAGAAGAGATGTCTTTTTAAAAGTTTTTTTAAAATAAAAAACAGAAGATTCATCATTTCTTTGGTTTAACTTCCTCCACAGTTAGTCAGAAATCATCAGGAAATGGCACCGAAGGAAATCCGTCCTGTTCTGCCTGGTCAGCACAAGGAATGTGCTCACACAGAGGACAGTGAGGGGGGGCTCTGCCTCTTCCCAGGCAGAGCTGAGCAACACACCAGAGACAGCTCAAAAGTGAACTTGCATGACATGTTAAGACAAAATGACAGGGAGACAAAATAAAGATGGATTTCCACAATCAGCACACCCAGAATCTGACTCTTGCACTAAATGAAAATTTGGAATGATTCCAGAAATGTCAGTAATTAGTTTTTCCATGTTTATATATAGCAAAAAAAAAAACCCAACCCAACAAAAAAAAAACCAAAAACACACTTTGCCATCCATACACCTCTTCAGACTTTTCTCTAAACAGCTCTGACTCTTAAATGATACCCAAGGGTCAATGAATAGATTCATTTTTACTGCAGACCTGCCCATCTCTCTGTGCTTCTCTCACCAGTGACCACACCATTACTCCTTCCACAATCCATGGCTGTACTGGACTGGCTCAAAAAGTGCTTGAATGTAGTTGTTTACCTTCAGCCTCTGTGGATCAAGTTGGGAGGAAAGGGTGTTTTGGTGTTATTCCACCAGGTATGGTTACCAGTGCATTTGTGGCTGCAAAACCAGCGATGTGTAAGCAAAAGCCCCATCCTTTTGCATTGGCAACATAACATTAATCCTCCTAAGGAGCTCTTGCTAAATCTGCTGACCACAGATCACTGGAAAAAACAGAGGGAGCAGCAGATGGAGTGGCTGGTGTCTACTGGGAGGCCATGAGAAACAGATATGCAGGAGCAGGGGGCGAAGAGGAGAGCAGCTGTATCCATGAGGTTTATTTCAATCTTGCAGATGGGACACTGCACAGAAAAGGTTAAGTAGGTGAAAAACCCCAAACATCACTTATACAGGATAGTACAAAGCCTGTATCTTTTCTAGAAAGAGATCACAGAATCACAGAATAAGCTGAGTTGGAAAGGACCCACAAGAATCATCGAGTCCAACTCCTGTCCCTGCACAGGACCATCCCCAAGAGTCACACCGTGTGCCTGAGAGTATTGTCCCTGTTACTGTTTAGAACTGTACCTGCACCACAATGTTCTATACCAGTGAGTAACCTGTGCCAGGTAAGGCAGCAAAGCATCATGCATTAGCTCTTCCACCACTCGTTAGCTCTCTCTCTTGTGCTTCCCCAGGAGACAAGCACTGTCAGCCTCACCCTCATGGCCTCTTTGGTGTCACAGAGAGCACAGCCTCACCCGTGCTGGCAGGTCCTCAGGCTGCTCCAAGACAGATACGGAAAATACCCTCTACAGACAGAGAATCAGATGTGTCCCAGGCTGGATACAAAGCCTACACTCAGAAAGGGGAAATGGTTCTGAAGTGCATCTTGTGTTTATCAGGATTATTTTTGCTATGGCTGCCTTTGATCTGCTTCCTGGGGAAGCAGCAGGTGCAAGGAGTTCTGTGGCATAAGAAAACCCCCGAGGCCCTTCTGCCAGGGAAAGGCTCAGCATGGAGCCCGTGCCTGGCTTGGGGATGGCTCTGTGTGCCCACCAGCTCCAGCATGGGGAACTGGCTTTGCCTGACATATCCATACGCTGCTGCCTTTGTGTAGAAGCCCTGTGCAAGCTCCTTTTGCTCTGTGGATCTAGAGGAAAACACACCCCGCTGCTTGCACCCTGGGGAAAAGTCTCAGACTTGCACCAGGGGTAGGGAAACCTGCAGCCTCAGGAGGAGGCAGAAAAAAATCATATTCCACCAGAAGCCTTGCCTACAAGTACTGTACCTTAGCAGCTGGTGGGATGTGCTTTCTCAATAACCTTTTAACTCTGAATAATCAAAAAATACTTAAAAATCAGATTTCTCTGATAACTCTGATACTGCAGCCAAGCTGAGTCCTCTGCTTGGAAAATGTTGACGCAAAGGCTTCCTGGTGCTGCAGAGCAGCGGTCCGTGTGAGATGGGATCAGTAACTCCAACCCATGGTTAAGCAACCTGTTTGTAAAATTGTGATCTGGCCACTTCCCAGGGGAGGTGCTCACTTCCCCTCCCCACCAACCCTCCCAGTACAAAGGGCCAAGGGCAGGGCAGGCAGGGGAAACCCAGCAAGGAAAGCTGAAAGGCACAGGGTGAGACAGTGCTAAGCAAAAGGCAAACCCTACTCTGCTGTGCCTAATGCCTTCCTGCTGCTTCCATGGGGAAATTACAGCCCAGGAGCCTCCAGTGCATTCAATCTCACTTTGGTGGGAGGTTGGCAGCACCTTTAGGGTGGGCACAAGGTGTCCAAAGATGTCTGTGGTTGAGTGGGTAGGAGCTCAGGGGTACACAACTTCCACATCCCAAAACATCACCTTTTATTTTGGCTTGGAAAGCATGCAAATAGCTGTCCTTCAAAAGGTCTAGAGATAATCCTATCTGCTGTTCACATCATGTGTGCCCTGGCAGCCGTCACCCCAAAAAGCAGAGGGGAGAAAAAGAGGAAACTACTTTGGTGAAAGAAAGTGCCTGGTGCTGGCAAAGGCTTTCAGTAGTCGTGGGATCTACTTCGTGCTGTGATTGCTTTTTTTAAATAACCAGCCATGGTGATGAGCTCCCCCACTTTCTGCTTAAGCAATAGCCACCAGTGGTGGTTGTAATGGTTTTGGACTCTGGGAAGACTGATAACGTCAATAGCTAAGGGCCATCAGTCTTGCTCAACAGCTGAGGGCTGCTTGAGCATGTGCCAACCAAAATAGGGCTGGTATGTAAATACGACCATAAGTCAGTCATCTTGCTCCATAAATAGTAGGCAGCCCAGAGCCTGTTGAGCTCACATCACAGCAGGCTGCAGGACAAGAGCTGCCCTTGAGCAGGGACACCTACTCCTCGAGGCTGAGAGAACCCTTGTCACGTCAGATGAAGTGAATTGGGAATAAGTGTTCTGAAACTTTGAAATCTTAGCTAAGTGATACGAAGAATTGGTTGGGCACATACAGTCCCTTCAGACATAAACCATTGACCAAGTCTGTGTCTATGTCTGGATACAGCTGCACACAGACTTCCCTGAGAAAGGAGTTTAGAATGAAAGGGGGTCCTTCTTGAGCCTTGTGTCTCAACAGGAGGCTCTCCCTGACACTTCTGGGTGACCTGTCCTCTCTGCAGTAAATCATCAAGCATACCTTGCCATATCGCTACTTCTCTCCTCCAGGTGAAGTGTGTCACTCCATCCACGACACAAATCTCAGGAAGCATCACAAGGCAAAGTCAGAGGGGAGAGAGAGACAGTGGATCTCTTTTGGCCAGTATCTCCCTCTTGTCCTTGCAGCCAAGACCTGGGCGTGCAGGTAAACCCAAACCCAACCTCTGCTGCTATCAAGGCAGAGAAGAGGAACAGCTTCCACTGCCACCTTAAATGCCCATCTTCCATCTTAACTTGTGAAACCTTTCAGGGGAAAGTGGTCGATTTCAAGCTGTTGTTTGGAGTCATTTTCATGAAAGTCTCCAAATAGATGTTATCCCTCAGTGCTGAAGATGGCATTTCTTAGGAAAATAAACAAAATGCTGTTGCCACAGACCACATTTTGTTGATGATGGTACTGAAGAGAATGAAATTCAGCTGTATTCCTCTTGCTCCCTGCACGCCCACATGTGCCCACATGTAGAGGGAAAAAAGTCCAGCAGTAATTTGTGGAGCTTTGGGCAAAGCTGAGGGGAAATCCAGGATTCAGGCCCTCAAGTTAAAGCAATTCACCTGGATTTCTTCTCATAAAAGGGCATTTTTCATCAACTGCTTGGTAATGAAATCAATCAATGTGGTGTTTTGGCTGATGCTAAATTGACTGTAGAATCATTGCTACAGTTGCCCGTTCCCAGCCCTGCCGTGTCCACTGCCAAGGTCCACGATGTCCAGTCTGCTTCTACCAAGGCTGAGCAACCCAACTCTTGGATTTATTGAAGCCAGAATTCCTGGTATGGGTTGATGTTTGTGACACCAAGTTAGACACACAGGGCAGAGCCCAAGGACAGCCATCAGGTAGGGCTCACCTCCTCCTCCCCATGTCTCATGCTGTCAGATACCTTCCTCACGTGCTTGTTCTTCACAGCCCATCTGTAAGACTCCCAGCCCTGAGGGGCTGCCAGTGAAACAGTACATACTGGAACTGAAAAACAGACAGACCTCTATCTGTATAAAAGATTTTTATCTCTATAATGTGTGTGTGTATATATATATACATATATATATAAAAATATTAATAAATATATATATATATAGCTTGAGGACACATATATCTATATATTCTCAGGGAGAAGAAGACATCTGTCTCTCACAGTGGGACACAGAGGCATGTGGGGGCCAGCTTGGAGCTGCACCATTCCTGTGGGAAGACCAGAGTTTCCATTTCTGTGTCTGCCTGGCTGCCCAGTGCTTGCTGTGCTGTGCCTGTGCACACCAAACCTTGGAGCCTGTGCCCACCCCCACAGCTCCCTGTGCTGACTGGGAAAGGGACAGGAAAATGCCTGTTTTCCCTGTCACCTTCTCCTGTGCAGAGCCGCCCCAGGGGCAGGGTGACCAGCAGCAGCAGCAGCTTGTGCTGGGACAGGGATGATGCAAAACACCAGCCATGGTGACTTCAGTTTTCAGCTGCATTTATTGCTATTGGAAATGTGCTCTCATGCTCTCAGCAGGTCTGAGCCCATGGTGTGGCTCCTGGTGTCAGGGCTTTAAGGGTCAGTTAAGACAAATAAGGTGCAGCCACCCATAACAATTTTGCTCCTGTTCCCTGATCAGGTCAGTGATGGATGACTACAGCCAGGTTCACCCATACCTGCTCTCATGTTGCCTGGGGAATTCATTGCAACATTGGTCATCGGTTTTGGTTGCACTGGGGTGGGACTGTTGACACCAACTCTGCAGCTCCTCACCACCAGCAGTGTCAGTGCTGCTGTCACAGCATTCTGGCACACAGCAAGACAGAGGTGGAAGTGCTGCATGAGCTGGAAATGTCTTGGTACAAACACCTCCCCTCCAGTGTCTTGGGCTCCTTGTCCCAGGGAGATAACCAGCGGTATCTGGCTGTGCCCAGGCACAGGGCTGCTCTGAGCGCCAGCCACAGGGTGGGAACTTGCCAACACCCAGAGGCTTTAAGGTGGAAGGGCCCCGAGCTGCACCACAGCAGTCTGCTCCATGACAGTTTTGCATGCAAGAAGCTTTGCAGTTCCTGTTTTTGTTATTTTTGCCATGTTTTACATTCTGAAGCAGGCAGACAACTGTCCATGTCAATGCAGTTGTTTTTACCCTGTGGCACAGGCACTTCTGGATGGTTCCCCAGACACTCCATGGAGGGTGGTGTTCCTGAGCCCAGACATGGAAATATCCACTGCCCCAGGAGCACAGCACCCACACAGCTAATCCTGGTCTGAAGTTCACCCATTGCCCCCACTCCAAACCCAGGACCTCCAGGGATGCATGGCACCCTGGTGAAGGAAGGCCCAACTGATGGTGTCTGCAATAAACACCCTCTCTGCAGCCCTCACAGCCCTACACCCTTCTCAGCTGCTCCCTGGAGAAGAAAGTGATGCCATTTCCTTTATGACCTCAGTTCACAGGTAGCCCTGCTGTGGCCATGCTGGCACTATCAGTTCTCGAGTGCGGTTTTGCTGCTCCCCCCATGCAGGGACACTGTGGCTTTCATGATCATGGAAGAGGAGACACAGGAACCACTATCATCTTCTCTGGTGCAACTTCTGCTGGGTGTAGGGACACCTGCAGAAAAAGACCCTCTTGTCATGACACTGCAGAGCCCAGTGCCTGTGACTGAGTTGCCCTGTAACACCAACCCCACCACTGTGTGAGGAATGGAAGGCTCTTCCACCACTAAGGTGGTGTGTGTACTTGCATACTAAACCCCACACTTGCATTGATCAGAGAAAAAAGCCGTCAGAAGTGGGGATTCATTAGGGGTTGCCAGGACTCCTTTTCCATTTTTGCTGATTAATGTTATACACAGAAGGGGAACTCTTGCAAAAACAGAACTGCAGTTGTGCTGTGATGTTTAAGGGTATAGGGATGGTGAGATCCATGGGAAGAGGGGATAAATTTGAATAGGCATGATGGTGTAGCTGGACAACACAGCAAATGGCTTTTCAGCACACAAATGTCTCTGTCACTGCCTGTACACTCTTTCAGCTGGCACAACCTTAACACTTCAAAAAACAATAGCTGCCAAAGCAACTTATGGTAATGCAAAGGCCAATCTATAGCTGGGAAATTAATAACAAAAGGCAGCTAGGAAACACTTTAATTTCATCTGATCACAAAGAAAGGTGAAATAAACCCATGCTTGCTGAGAGCAAAGCATGTGCACAGGCTTGAGCTGCTAACATGCCTGTGTTCCACACTTTGGAAATGTGCATGAAATTTGGCCACAGGGTTTTCAGCAGCAGCATCCTTGTGCCAGCTACCTAAGGAGCACAGGGCGCTGTCCTGTGCTCAGCATTCCTGCGCCTGAAATGTGTCCAGCCCCCTCCCAGGCAATGGGGTGGATAACAAAACATCACCTCCCTAGCCATGCTACTTAGTGAAACCAGCTATTTTACAGCTGATACTTGGCACACCCATTCTCACCTCTGGGATGATGATGGCTTCTGTAAAAAGAAGGGAAGAGCACAGAAAGGAACGTGGCACTGTCTGCTTGGCTGACTTTCTAAAAATACCACGCTCAGCTCTCTCATCTGCACGGTCAGCACAGCAGACCCTGCCAGGCTGATGGGATCTGATTTTCAACGTTTTCCTGTAAGATCACACTCCATCCGTCCCCTCCACAGTAATTCTTGAACACACTGTGCACCTTATTCTCAAAGAAGTGAATGTTTTGAAAATATTAAGGTCTTGCAAATTTTGTGAGAGCAGGTAATCAGACTAAGAAATAAACCCTGGGAAAAAAAACTTGAATGGGAGTCAGTGCCTATTAGACACAAAAAAAATCCACCCTTCACTTAAGGTTTCTCTCTCATGTGGACTCACTGGTGTTTAATAAAGCGTGAACTTCCATTTGAGTTTTTTCCTGTGGTTAGAACATTCACAACGTGTGGCTTCTCTGATGTCTTTTAAGCAACAGAGTTGTGCTGCAGCCTGGGAGAACTCAGTCTGCCAGTCTTCAGGCAGAAACCCATAGAAAATTATCTATTCGTTTATTTATTGGTTCTGTGGCACATGGGACTGCTTGTTAGGAGCAGCATTTCCCACAAAAACAGCCAAAGGACAAGCAGCAAAGGCAGGTTATGTATGATGGGAGCCACCCCATCTGACAGAACCTGCTGCAACACCAGCTCAGGCTCCTTCCTCCACTGTGACCAGCCCTTCATCTGTCTCTAGACGTTCTCAGCTACCTCTGTGAACACCCCAGTTTTGGTTCAATTCTTAGTGCTTGTGCTAAATGCTAAATTCAATGCTGAAATCTTCATTCTGTTTATTTTAGTTTGTATAAAAATATTAATCCTGAATAAAAAAAAAAATCTATCTCTTGGACAATTTTGAAACCACTGCATTTCAATGGCATTGACTTGGTGGTCATTCCAGCAGCAAGGTATTGCAAACAAGCATTTCAGTTTCAAAACACTTGTAACTCTACTGTTTGCATCTAATTCTGTTTTTCCCTTTCAGGATCAGCTTTTCAGAGGCTTGTGAGCCCTTAGTAACACACAGTGACATGCCTTGATGGCACCTCACAACTGCCTAAGTTCATCTGTCCAAGCCTTTTTCTGGTTTGTTTGGGTTTTTTTTTTGCAAGTCTAGATAAAAGGTATGTGCTGGATTTCCCTGATCTTCCATTTCACTGACACACTCAAGGAACTGAAATGGAAGATTTTCCTTTATAAGCATCTGCAGCTTTGTCCCTATTTATTCCTGCTTAGCCAAATATCTCATTTTTATTGTTATTTTTTGTTCCTATTTATTTATTTGGTATAAAACTAATGCCCGATGGGTTGTAATTTCCAGGAGTGCTTTAAACTGATTTTAATATAAGATTGGTTTCCATTGGCAGTGTTATATTTTTATGGAGGCTGTGCTGCCAGCTCCTTCCTCTGTTGCCATGGCACAGCCCCATCAGCCCCCTCCACTCTCCTCAAATCCTTTTTCCCCAAGCCAGGTATGCTCCTTTTCCTTGGCAGGGATGGAAACATTGCAAATGTGCTTTGATCCACAATTTGTATAATTTTATTAGGCTGATGATTTTGGCTTTCTTGCTTCTCCAGGTTTTATTGAATCTATGGTTAAAATGATGAGTGTTAGAGCAGGGAATAGCTCTCCTGGTCCTAACCAAGGGTCCTCCAAACCACAATCCAGCACCTGCATCACACCTTGTCTTATCATCCTGAGTTACTTCTCACAGAGAGGCTCCTGGAATGAATGCCAAGGTGATGGAAACAATGGATGAATATACTGGTCATCTGTCAACCCAAAGCCTCTGCAATGTCCGGAGCAGGGCTAGCCATGCCATTTCCTCAGGTGGCATTTACACTTCCTTAGGTGTCTGCTAACACCAGCAGTGACTGTCTGCATCAGAGCTGCTCAGCGTACACACACACACACACACACACACACACACAGGGTTCTGGAAAACAAACTAGGTGTGTCCTGGGACAGTCCCAAAGTCAAAACTGAGCCCTCCCTCCTTAAACCAAGACTAATCTTCCAAGTCTAAAGCTCGATTATGAGTTTGTATGAGATACCCCACTCAGCTCCTGCTTTTTAAAACCCTTCTCATAAATCTACTCAGTAAGTAACAGACCGAACCAGGACAGGCAGGAGTAATTATATTACACCAATTGCCTCATATTGTAGTATTTATTTTGTTTTCCCTTTTAAAAAACTACTGAATTGTAATGTTAAACAGAGAAGTCAGGCAAAGGGGACTTCCACAAACAATTGCTCAGTAGAAGGAACCAGAACATCTTCTTCACCAAATAGAAACTCTTTCATAGGGAAGCACTTCAGAAATAAATCAGAAATCTTCTCAAATGTGTTGTTATTGACAGCCATACACCTGTAAGGAACACGAGGAGCCTAAGGGCAGGAAGAGCAGCCAGCTGCCGCAATAGGAGCCACGGGAGTTCTGCCTTTCTGCCTCCCAGCACTTTTTGCAACTGTGGCATAGCTCCAGATTAGTTTTTCCTTCTCCTTCTTTCTTTTCCTCTTTCTTTTCTCTCTTCTCTAAACAAAGTCAGCAATTTAAATGTTCAAATTTCACCAGCAGTCAAGTTTGAGAGGCGGAAGTTGGAGATGGCTAAGAAGAAGAGGGATAGGTCTGAGGGCCAAATCCTGCCCCAGATCACTGCTCCTTGGCAGGGGCTGGATGGGAGGGATGGAGGAAGTGTGACCTTCCCTCATGTGACAGGAGAGGGGAAAACCAGTGTGTGGCTTTTAGCACTCCTACACTGTTGAGCACAAATTTCATGTCTGCAGGGCACTCAGAAAAGGGGCCTAAAGGCCCAGGGATTGTGAGCAATTTTTGCCTCCTGCGGGTTACAAAAACAGCCCTGAGGCAAATCTAGTCACAGCTCAGGGTCTCTTGAGTTGAGGTCCTGGGGGATGGGGCTCATGATCTGATCTTCTCATATTTTGCAGTTATGCAATGTTTGAATTAATCCAGCTACAGAGAGTCCCAGTTCCAGAGCTCAATTTCTTATCAACACTACAACTCAGGGAAAGGAAAACAAAGACCTTTAAAATTAGGGACTGGCAGAATATGGTACCCATCAATCCAAGCTGGACAACAGTGTGTGGGGCTTTTTCCTGTCATGTGTCTGTTCAGGTAAGAACTAGTCAACTAACATTGAAACTCCTTCTGGTATTAGGCTTTTTAGATGATGCTGATGCCTTGTTTCTCTCCCAGAAACCTTCTCACCCAATTTCAACCACACCTGACAGCAGTAAAGATTCCCAAAGCACTCTGCTTTGGCCAAACACATGGAACACTGGGAGCCAAGAAGAAAGAACTCTCGGTGCCCCTGCATGGAGAAAGGCTGAGGCAAGGATTCTCTCATTGCTGGTGACTGGAATGCTGGATCAGGAAATCAGCCTCAAGCCCCCATCTCAGCCCCCAGGAATCCCATCTCTGCTGCTGCCATGGTATGTTTCCTTCCCTTGCAGGCAGCGTGGAACTGAGGTGTTTCTCAGACACTTCAGTGGCCTGAATTGTGAGAGAAGCAGCCTTGTTTACAGCTCACTCTTCCATGCAGATGTCTTACTGGCCAGGAAAAATGCTAATGACAACAGTTTAACTCTCCTGGGTTTAAACTGGGATTGAACAAGCCTGAATAAATTTAGTTTTACAATTTCAGATCACAATCACAGTATTAAAAAAAATAATTCAGTAGTGATTTTTATCTTCAACTCTACCAGCAAAACAACAGCCTCCAGTAAGGTAGGTTCTGCTATATTTTGGATTCAGTGCTACTGAGCAGATGGTATTTATTGACAAACCTGCTGCTAAACTGTTTGCATTCCCGGGGCTGTAGGTGCAGTCAGCCCGCAGTACATTCACTACTCATTACTAAAATACTCATTTCCCTGCAAAACCATCTGTGTCATTCAGTCATGGCAGAAGCCCAGAAACATCCATTCCCTCCACAGCCACTATCCCCCAGCACTATTTATGTGCATCCAAGCCTGGACCATGTTTCCCGTCTGAAGCCTTCATTACCTGCCCCACAGTAAACAGAGGGCAGCAAAATGAGTGAGAGGTAAATTGTACATATAATTTCCACTTTTCATCTTTACAACAATGAACTAAAGCATAGATGCAGGAGAGTGGCCAAGAGCAAGGCTTTTTGCATTAGCCTGGGCAGACATCAGGGCCTGAAGGGCAGTTTGTTCCCCCAGGTAACAAGGGACAGGACAAAAGGAAATAGCCTCAAATTGTGCCAGGGGAAGTTTAGATTTGATTGCAGAAAAAAATTTCTTCACCAAAAGGGTTGTCAAGCATTAGAACAGGTTGACTAGGGCAGTGGTAGAGGCTCCATTCCTGGAGATATTTTTAAAGCTGTGTAGATGTGGCATTTGGGGACATGGTTTGGTGGTGGATTTGTCAATGCTGGGTTAATGGCTGGGCTTAATGATCTTAAAGGTCTTTTCCAACCTAAATGATTCTATGATTCTACCTGCAGCCATCCACAGGGTGCACAGGATGGCCTGAACCCAGAGCAAGTCAATGCACTGACTGAAGACAAACATTTGAACTCAGATTTGGGCTTGACCTGCACATTGAGTAAAGATAGAGCCATGGCAATGGGAAACGCTCAACTCAGGCACTTTTATGTGGAATTTAGGCTTTCTGAAACAGAACAAAAGAAGTGAGTCCCTGCTGGAGGAGGAGGTAGTACAGAATAGCTTCTGTGCTTCAGCTCACGCCCTCCTTTATTGCAAAAGAGCTTCCCTGTTTAGACAGGCCCTGAGAGATGTACACATTTTTAATGTGTATTTAATCTTTACATCTTTTCTTACTGTTTTGATGTTCCCTCAGGCTTTGAAGATTCAAGATCATTTTTCCCCCAGAAACTACAACTCCTAAAACAAAAATCAGGCAGTTGGAAATTGCCTGCTGCCAGTCAGACTAAAGCGGTTGTAACTTTTTCCAGCAAAAGAAATGTTCAATAATTTAATATCAGTGACCATGTATTAATGCATTTATGCCCTTAGGTCTATAGAAATCCTTCATTCACAACATTACACACCCCAGTTCATAGGACCACTAATATTTGTTCAGTGTTCTCGTGCTTTTCAATGGTATCAAAAGAGACATCTCTGCTGCTGACCCTGCTTGCCTTTGTTGTTCTCTTTACACATTATTGGGTCAGGCTGGAATGGAGTTAATCTTCCCCACAGCAGCTCTTATAGGGCTGTGCTCTGTACTAGTATTCAATTTCATTTTTTTCCCTCATCCCTCCAGCTGAAAAGGGGGAGTGATACAGCTGCTTGGTGGGCATCTGGTGTCCAGCCAATGTAACCCACCACAGCCCTTTTTGGTGCCCCACATGGGCCCAAGACAAGGGCAGCTTTGTGTGAAGCATGCTGTAGTTACAGCAGTTAATAAATTACAAGCTTCTGTGTGGGTCACGGAGGCTGTTGGCTGCTTCCCTGTTTTGCTAAGCTTAGGAACAAGCTCCACCCAACCACACAGGTATCCTGGAATAGATCATGGACTGGCCAGAAGGCAGAGAATTTGAAGCATTGCCTCAGGAGGCAGTTTGTGCCCAACAGGCACCACCATGTAATGAGTTATCAGAAGATGAAAGACGTTATGCTTTATTTACTGATGGAACCTGTCATGTTGTAGGAACCCTTTGGAAGTGGAAAGCTGCCGTGTGGAGTCCCACATGATAATTCATTGAAGCCACTGAAGGAGGAGGTAAGTCAAGTCAATTTGCAGAATTGAAAGCCACCCAATTAGCCCTAGAGACTGCTGAATGAGAAAAGTGGCCATACTCTGTCTCTACACTGACTCTTGGATGGTGGCTAATGCCCTATAGGGGTGGCTACAGCAGTGGAAAAAGACAAGAGGCAGCACAGGGTTAAACCCACCTGGGCTGCTGCACTGTGGCAGGACATGGCTGCACTGCCAGAAAACATCACTCTGGGAGGAATGTCATGTGCATGATCACATGCCCAAAAGCCACATCATCGAAGAACATGGAAACTAGGAACAGGCAGACAAAACTGTCAAAACTGAAGTAGGTCAGGTGGACCTGGACTAGGAGCATAAGCATGAGTTATTTGTAGCTCAGTGGGCCCATGAAACATTTAGGGAGAGACAGAATATACTGATGGGCTTGTAAGCAAGGGGGGGACCTGACCTGGCCATCACATAGGTCACATGTGTGAAACGTGGATGTGAAACATGCTGCAATCAAGCAAGTCCAATCCCCCTGGAAGAGAGGGTGGTGGCTGGGTTTTGATATGGCAAGTCCTGGCAATGGACTATTCTGGACACAGCCATGAAGATGCCAAGGCAAGGGCTACATACTCACCACAGTGGGGGCAACTACCAGGAATGAACTGGGCTGAAAAAGAGAGTTTCACAAGGAATTGAGTGACTGCAATGATGATACAAACCAAGCTGGTGTTGGTGCCTGAGAATTGAACATGCTGCTTCTCCTGAGCACTCATCTTGAAAGACGCACTCAAACTACAGCCTGTTCTTATGAACACTTGGAGGAGTAGAGGAAACCCACAGAATGAGAGAGTGTCTATTAAAGGACAGGAGATAGTAGCTAATTAAAATGTATAAACCTGCGTGCTGGGTATAAAGATGGCTTAAGTATGCACCATAAGTTGGTAAGAAGACATTTCAGTAGTCCTTGTTCCCTGTTGTCATCTCACAGTCAATAAGGAATATGCTGAAGCAGTTAAGAAACACCCTCTATATTGTACAAATATTATGAAAAGACTAAATTTTTATGTACTAGTGAAATATGCAGTACAGTGAAGGCAAACATTTCCTGCTTTATTGTTTTTATAGGTGTACTGCAATAGCAGATGGTTGGCGTGTGGTGGTCTACCCACATATTTATGGAGAATTTCATTTTAAGGATAATGTAAGCAATAGAGCTTTAATCAGCACCCTAAAATATGAGTTGACTGTCAGAAGCTGCTAGATTTTTGTTTATAACACTCGTATTCAACTGCCTCCTTTTTACTCTCCTTACTTTTTATATTTTTACTTCAAAGTAAAAATAACTATTGCTGTGTTCTATTTGTATGAGTGTTCACACTTATATTAGTGTACTATAAATGCAGAAGTCAAAAAAATACTCCTCCATGGAATGGCCTGGGAAGAGTGTTTGTTCTGCCTGAGTAGTAGTGATTCTGCATCTTTTTGTCACAGTACTGGGTCCGGCTGGGATGGAGTTAATTTTCCTCACGGCAGCCCTCACAGGGTTGTGCTGGGTATCAGTAGCTGCAAAGGTGTTGAGAACCCACCAGTGGTTTGGCTACACATGAGCAGTGCCCCACGACATCCAGGCTGCGGCTCAGTCTCATCTCCCAAGCAACAAGTGGTAGGACAAGAGGAATTAACCCCTAGTTGTGCCAGGGGAGGTTTAGATTGGGTATTATTCACCAAAAGGGTTGTCAGGCTTGGGAACAGGCTTCATAGGGCAGTGGTGGAGTCACCAACCCTGGAGGGATTCAAAAGACGTGTAGATGTGGCACCACTTGGGGACCGGCTTTAGTGGTTTGCTTGTCAGTGCCGCGTAAACGGTTGGATCCATGAGCTCAGAGGTTTTTTCCAGCCTAAATGTTTCGACAGCCCCTTGAAACAGGGTCAGCGTGGGAGGGTTTTGGTTTTGGGGTTTTTTTTTTTTAAGACATTCCTTCTGAAAGTAAAGTCCGCCAGAGAAAAGAAAACTCATCACCACAAAAACGAGTGTGACCGGGTCTAGCAGTAGGTGTCCCTGCCCACGGCAGGTAGGTGGAACTGACTATCCTTAAGGTCCCTTCCAACCCAACCCGCTGAGAGCTGCGATGAAAATCTCATCTCCATCATTCGCCTCGTCCACCCCTCGACAGCAGGGCCCCCGCTCCTCGGCCAGTGCTTCTCCCACCGCAAACTCGCCGTGACGACTCGGCAGGTTTTATTTTTAATTCACACCCACCCGTGAAACAAAGAACCGGCGGGCAATTCCCTGAAAGGAGGCTGTAGCCAGGTGGGGAGTGGCCTCTTCTCCCCGGCAGATAGCGACAGAACGAGAGATCTTAGTTTGGAGTGCACCAGGGGAGGTTTAGGTTGGACATTAGGAGGAATTTGTTCACAGAAAGGGTGATTAGACATTGGAATGAGCTACCCAGGGAGGCGGTGGAGTCACCCACCCTGGAGGTGTCTAAGAAAAGACTCAGTGCCGTGGTGTGGTTGACATGGTGGTGTTCGGACACAGGTCGGGATCAGTGATCGCAGAGGTCTTTTCCATCCGAGTTGACTCCGTGATTTTGTGGCGCTGGGGGCGGCGAGTCACGGAGCGCCTCGGCGCTGCGGGGGATGGGTCCCCACCGCCCGCGGACACCTGAGGCGCGGCGGGCGGGGCGGCCTTGGTTCCGACCCCGCTCCTGCTGCCGGCCCCGCTCCGATCCCGCTCCCGGCCCCGCTCCAGTCGGGCCCCGGCCCCGCTCGGCAGCGGCGGGGCGGGAGCGGGGCGGGCGCGCGGTCACCTGACGCCGCGGCCGCCGCCATTTTGTCTGTGAGCGTAAATGTGAAAGGGAAAGCCGGGGCGCACCCGCGGGCGGAGGCGGCAGCGCCGAGTGGCGCCGGGAGCCGAGCGATCGCCGCTCCGCGGAGCAGCGGGAAGATCCCCGCGGCGGCGGCCGAGAGGAGCCGCTGAGGCGGAGCCCGGCGAGCGCTCCCGCCGGAGGGAGCTGCCGGCGCCCTTCCCCCGGGAGGCTGCGCTCGCCCCCGGCCGCGGGGGATTCGCCGCCCCGGCCTTGCGTGGGGACCGCGGCGGAGCCGCCGCCAGGGCCGCGGCGATGATGTCGGGGCAGTCGATCACCGACCGCATCACGGCGGCGCAGCACAGTGTGACCGGCTCGGCCGTCGCCAAGGCTGTGTGCAAGGCGACGACCCACGAGGTGATGGGCCCCAAGAAGAAGCACCTGGACTGTGAGTAGGACCCGGCGGCGCCGGGTGGGCCCGGGGTCGGAGCTCCCAGCTCGGGGCAGTCGGTCAGCCGGGCCCTCCGGCCGCGGGCGGGGGACGGGGAGAGCCGGCTGCTTGCACCTGGAGCGGGGTGTCCTGTAAATCTGGGTGGACCTGACTGGCGTGATCTCCAGAACTTATTTTCCACGTGGTGGGAGCGGGGTTTGTAACACCCTGTGGCGCCCGGGGAGCAAAAGTATTCCAGCCTCATGAGCTGTTGCCAGTGAGAGCTGCTTAGCTCTTGTGCTCTGGATACAGTGGTGCTTTTTAATCCGGCACCTGGGGAAAAGGTGTGTTTACTGTTGCAAGCCAGAATTTAATTTTTTAAGCGCTGTTTCGTCCTTTTGTGCAGCCTGTGGACTACAGCCGTTTAAATATTTCGAACATTTCCTGAAATATCATAGTTTTCTGTCTTACGGCTCGCGAAACGACGTAAAAGATTAGAAGTGAGGTAAAGGGAAGGGCGTAGGTTGACCAGTGCATTTCTTCTGGATTAGAGTATGTTGCCGATAATACATTTAAACTTAATATCTTACAACCCCTTTCTCTGTACCAAAAGATGCAGAGAGTTACCCCTGAAATCTACAGAAAATCGGTGGTGTTGCTTCCCTTTAGGCTTTAGTAATAAGGTATCAATTGGAGTTCCTGTCTGACTGCTCCTAAGTGCACAAACCTTGTACGTTCTGTAGCACACCCGCTTCCCACCTCGTAAAAGCGCAATAAGTGTGTGTATGTTTCTATTAAGGAGAGGAAAAAAGGTGTGAAGCCTTTTGCTGGTTTCTTCAAAGACGGGCTTGTAGTTTTGCAGGATTTGTACAAGTTGATGGTACTAAAGGAGCTGCTGTTCAGGCTCTCAGTAGAAGCGTTCTGGGTTATATTGTTTGAGGATAGTTGGGATGTGTGACCCTGTGACATTGGTCTGCTCATACCGGCTTTCAGCTTTCAGCGTGGATCAAAGAGTTAGAACTAGCCAAATATATATTTCATTTGTTGTTGATCTGAACGGATGGGATCCAGCTACAGTAGCGAATATTGCAGCTATTGTGTTGGAATTAAAAGCTTTAAAACTGGGTAACTGACAATTTCTTTTTTAAAGATACCTTTCTAAAGTTACCTTATTTCTTCTGGTCTTGTGTTCTGCCAGTGGTACAAACTAATGAGGTAACTCCTGAGTCCCGAAAAGGCAACATAACAGGAAGCTAGAAAGTGGTGACAGTTTGCTCAATAGTTTGAAAGCTTCTGAATCCTAAAAGAGGTAGTATGTTGTTTGAAAACATTATTGAACTAATGTCATCTACTATAAGTCACCCTTAGAAAATAAGAAAATGGAAACATGGAACAATTCTTTACTTGAGTATACCATAAACTGAGATGCCTTTTGACTAACAAGTTCCTTTTGATCCCAGGTTGTTTAGAGTTGTCAGTCTCCTGAAGGTCCTTCTGTGCCAAATAAGTTCTGTTTTCTGGTGTGATTCATTTGCTCAGCCTTTGGCCTAAGACAAAAATCTTGTTGTGACTTGGTATTTGAGGAATGATTTGATGGGGTAGGGAAAAAAAGATGCATAATATGGCACCTTAAATATGTCGGAAAGGGGTTAAAAAAATCCCAGTGAACATGCTGCTGTCTTCATGAAGCATACCCAGGCACTGCTTTTCAAACATCTGCAGCCCTTTGAGGAGTTCTTATTTTTTCACTTGTACATAAGACTTACTTGTATTTAATGCGAGCAAGTAGACATGAAATACTGTAATCTCTGGGGAAAAAAATCACAGAGTATGTTTTTCCAAGATATAGTGCAAGTACTTCCCAATTTAAGTACATTATAAAGGAAAACATAGATTTGATTTAATGTAAAACTCTGGTAGTTGTACTCTGGTCACTACGTGTGTGTGTGTGTGTCATTCAAAATGCTACACCATCTGGTATTATTTGTAATTGCTGCTCAGGAAAAGGCTTTACCAGGAATATTTTTTGAGAGTTGCTGTAGTTGTATCAGAGATTGTAGAGGAGTATCAGTTTGTGCTCTCTGTTCAGATTAATTCTTAAAATCCCCTTATTGCCAAGTTTCCTCAGCAAGAAAAACTGGGGTATTAATGTAGGTTTTTATAGAAATGTTAATATGCAGTGTCTGAACTAGTATTTAACAGTCTTGGGGTTTGTCTAACTACTAATTACTGAGTAATATAGTCATATTTTACTTTAAAAGTGAAAAAAAACACCCACAAAAAAACCAACCCCAAAAACCTAAGCAATGTCAGTGGGAATACTTGGGGATTTACCTGTTAAAGTAGGTCATGATGTCCTAAATAAGTCAGCAGATCTATTTCTGTAGTATTTTGTAATATTTTCAGATAATATAAAATGTTGTATAGAGGCTGATCATTCCTCTTAGAGGAGCACCTGAAAGTCTTGTCTCTTCTTTCCTAGTGTGGGTTCTCACTTCCGTCAGCCTTCTAGGTGCAGCAGAGTGGGGCTGTTATACTTTTAGAGGCAAACCTGCTCTTGTCTAAATACTGAAGAGTCACAAGAAAAAAGAATAAATTAAAGCTGTAGCCAGGCTGGTAACTGGCAGAGTAGACTTGTGTGTAGACCAAAACTTGGGAAAAACAAGCCCCTAAATTAATTGCAGCTTAATCTTTTAAATTAACAGAGTAATGAAAAAACAGCTCCTGTTTAACTTGTATACAGCCCACTTCAGAAACGAAGGGGAGGGGAAGGTAGTTAATGTTGCTAATAAAAACTTAGAACTCGCATATGTATACAAGCTTTGGAAGCCTTCTAAGAAGTGGTAATTCTGTCACTGTAATTCTGGTACTGCCCATTCTTTGGCAGCCAGAGCTTTTGACTGTCAAGTGAATGCTGGTGCAGTGTGATTCTTTCAGAGATGTGTAATAAGTTGTGAAACAGGACAAAGGCAGTTTCTTGAACTCTTTACACTGACTAGTGGCTGTCATTAATTTGAAGTTCTTTAGCAATTTGTGAAGTTTTTCAATAAAATAATTGAGGAAATCTAACTTGAACAAAAAAAGTAGTTAATATTGTTGGAATCTATAAATGGAGTTTGTATACAGATTTTTAAAGCAAACATTATGGGCTGTCTGTCCTGTATCCTTGTTTAGTGGGGGAGTGGAACAGAATAGCTGAATTGCTTTGCTTCTGGTAAAGTAACTAAAAATTCAGATTTAGCTCTTGTTATTTAACTGAAACTTAACGATTGCTCTCAAATGTGCACTATAAGAGTGCATTGGCATAGTAATGTTTGTAACAGTTGAGTGCTATCTTTTAAGTCTTCTAGCAAAACTGGTTGCATTCCTTGGCTAACATTGAGAAAGTTGGCTGAAGTGGCTCTGATGTTTTATGTTTTTGTAATGTGCCATTTATGATGCAACTTTCTAGAAGAAAATGTATTTCTTTAAGACATCTGAGACTGAGGACAATGGTCTTAATTCGTACATCTGTCTTAGAGCAGCTTGAATCCTGTGACAAAATGGAAGAAATACATGAATATTAAACCATTATGGTTGCCTTTAACTTATGTATTTACAGCTCTCTGGAGAGAGATTCCTGACTCAAGAAAATTATGATTTTTCCTGTTACTTAAAAGTTGAAAAGGATGTCAGTTTTTGCTGGTGCCTGGCTGAGAATTTTCCAAAAACCTGATATATGCATATTTTATTTTGTTTTTAATATCTGGATTTATGCATGCTGTTCTCTGAAGAGTTATATAGTTTCATAGATAATGTGCCAGTATTTCAGACGAGTTGTGGAAAATAAATACTCAGTACTCTTCTAGGCTGTAAGATTTCCACAGTTCTTCCAGGCTGCTTGGAAGCCCCTATGGTACTCTTCTGGTTTAAAGCTGTTCAATTCTCTATTTTTTTTTTTTTCTTTTTTTCTTTCTCCTTTTTTTTGTTTCTGTGTGATGTTAACATGTTTCTAAATTCCATTCTAGAAATAGCACCAGTTTCACTTGCAGTTGAAATGATTCCTCTGGGTAATTGGCAAAATGCTTTGAGTTGTGTTTATGTAAGTACTGTGATAAGAAAATGAGCATCACTCACCCTATGCATTTCATTCCAATTTTTGCTGCCAATATCCATGTTACTG
Organism: Lanius collurio; assembly: GCA_020086605.1. Classification (NCBI taxonomy): domain Eukaryota; kingdom Metazoa; phylum Chordata; class Aves; order Passeriformes; family Laniidae; genus Lanius; species Lanius collurio. The sequence continues at coordinate 859,098 of JACBWW010000057.1, read as the reverse complement.
TTGCCCAGTTGTCAGTCTCTCAGGTGCATGTGTTTCTTTTTACTTCCAGATGTATGGGGATAATAGCCTTTTCCTTCTGTGCCACCAGCTGTAATAGATCCCTACAGTTGTCTCTATATAGATACTCCTGTTGCAGGCTTAGAAGAATCATATTAGAGAAGGGGCACTTACTTTTCTTTTTATGTATCTCAATTGCAGAATTAAAGTGTAATGCGAGCTTTATTTTTATTACTAGTTGTAAAACAGTAATTTAAAAAAATACCCCAAGTAGCCATTGAAGCCTTGAAGGAGCCTTATTTTTAAACTTGTACTTTTGCAACACACTCTTAAGAAAGTCCAGTTTTGTCTTAAAAAGTGCACTGAGATTTTTTGCTTAGTTTAGTATTTTAGAGACGTTTTGTTTGTTTAAGCATGTGTTCTTAGGTGTTGGTAACTGTGGCTTATGTGTTAGGGTGTTGAAGGAGATTTTGGAGTGAAAGGCCACACTGTTCTGAGTACCCCCTGTAAAAATTATCTTCAGGGCAGCCTGTGGGTGTTGTCTTCAGTGCGTGTCTCAAGTGCATGAGACTGGCAGCTCACTCAGGCCCCCAAACCTCAGTCACAACTGGAGTTAGACTCCCAGTGGCCCTGCCTATGTGAGGTATTTCATTTTGGTTGCCTTTTAGAATGGACAGGCACGTATCTTACAGAAGCCAGTAGCACTTGCTGGAAAAACTTACTAGTGCTTCCACAGAAGTGCCTACACTTGAGAATCAAACAATAATAAAAGAGCTTCTCAAATACAGCAGAGCTCTGTCAGCTCCACTCTGTTACTGTCACTTGACAGAATACATCTGCATGGCTTCTTGGTGGAAGTAAACCTTTTTCTGGCATAAGTCAAAACTTGTTTTATGGATGTGGGGCTTAAGGAAGTGCTCACAAGTCAGAGCTTTGGATGCAGGTGCTAACGGTAGGATTCCTGTCACACTGTGCCCAAGCAGCACTGTAAGAACACTCAGTAGCAGTCACAGACATTAGAACAAGCAGAGGATCTCCCAGCATTAGCATCATCTTGGCATCTGCTGGGAGACCTTAGCTTGAAGGAGGGTGGCAGGACTGAAATCTCTCTGGAGAGTGCTGGCAAAATATGAATGAAAATGGCTTGCCTAGCTTGACTGGAGAGCAGCAGGATTTTAGGTTTTAACCTGGATCTTCCTTCCTGTCATCTGTTATTTAATAAGCACATTTAATATTGAAAAATTTGACTTGATTACTGGTTATGTGAAGCAAAAGGATTTTGTGCTGAATTAGTATTTTTGACAGGCTCTGTGGTCTTTGACCTCAGCAGATCAATGGAATTTCTTTAACTATTACCTAGTGTTATCGGTATCACTTTTTACAGAGTTTGTGGGATTTTTGTTGATTGGGGTTTTTTTGGTTGCTTGCTTTTTATAAACTGAGAGCAGGACTTGTAATAGTCCTGTAACATTTCTGTGCTGGGTACAGGCACATCAGCTGCTGCTCTTAGATACGGCTCAGTATTTTCCATATATCTCTATAATACTTGATTATAAACTGATTGGATTTAGGAAGACTTAGCTGCCTTAGTGTGTTTTGAGAGAACTACTTAGAAATGTCATAACAAAATCCTCATTCAGTTGATGAAGCTGTTGAATGACAATTTAATTTTTTTTTTTCTATTTATAAATTCTGGGTTTGGGACTTGCTTCATTATGTGGAGCAGTTATTGCCTATGGACTGTTCAGACTTATAGGTTAAAGTACTTCTTAATTTGACAGAACATCTGATTATTATATAACCATGAGTAGGGAGCAGTAGCTAATAAATTACATGGGTTTTGAGAAACTTCACATTTGTAAATATTGAACTATTTGAATACTACTCAGCAATAAGGTTTTGATATATAGCTTGCTTAAAGCTTCTTTTGGGTGCTCTTCTTTTTGTGCAGTTATTTCAGCATTTTTGTATGTTGAAAATAAGAGTGGAAGTTTTCATCCCAGCTTCCACATTTTGTACATACTTGGAAACTTCTGACACCTGAATGAAATTGGTAACTTACTATAACTTGCATTTTATAGCTTTTTACCTTCATGAGATACTATGTAAAATTCTTTCCTCTGTTAAAATTACTCTGGTTATTAAAGTATTTTAAACACTGATCTTTAATCAAAGGATTTTGTTCTTAATAAACTGATCTTTAATTAAGCTACATCTATAATATATTCTGTGCACTAGAAAGACATAAATCCTAAATGCAGTATTTCTGTGAAATACTTTGTCCTAAACTATCAATGTGTGAGCTCTAAGTTCACATTTAAATTGCTGTGATGACACAGTCTGTCCTCTCTGTGCTGCTTCCAAGGCAGAGCAGTTGTGGCTGTTCCAGTGGTGCCAAGGCCTCGGAATTCAGTTGCTGCCTGGCTTCCCAGGCACCTGCCCTTCTTTGGGTCCTTACCCAGACAAGCCCCACACACAGCAATGGGCTCTGCTGCCAATGGGCTGCTCACAGGCTCAGCTTAAATGAGAGGCCACAAAGAAAGCTTTTTCAAACCAGATGTTTGTTTTACTGGCCTTGCCCAGTCCTTAGGGTGTACTTTGATCACACCTGAGCCAAATTTAGCACAGAGAGAGAAATAAATGTGTGATGTGCATGTCTTAAGGGGTTTAGAGTAGTCCTGGATTCAGTTCTCTGCTCTTTTCTCAGCCAGTACCTTCTTTAGCCTTCTCAGGCAAGTGCTCTTCCCATGTGTCTGCTGGAGCCTGTTCTGGTTTTGTACCAAATCTCAGGCAGAGTCTTGAACCTCTCTGTCTCTGACCTCCCAAGTTAATGTTCTACTTTTGAGTTTATTGTCATTCTAGGACATGAAGAGCTTTTTTATAGAAAGCCTGAGACCTACCATGATTCACCACAAAATATTTAGTGGACTTGTGACCAGGTGTTTTTTAAGCTAAGTGGAAGGGTGGATAGGTGCAAATTCTTGCTCTCAAGTCTTGCAGAAAGGAGGCATATTTTACAGATTTGTAGCATTTCATTTGCCATCATGTGTAAGTACTCAGGCGTAGGTCAGAGTGGCAGGCTTGTGCTGCCTGTTGATCTCAAGAGGTTGGGATGTCTCATTTCTTCCTTGTTTCTCAGATTTTCACTTTTTTCATTAGGTTGAGTGGCCTCAGTCACTGAGCATCCAGAAGGCTGCTTACACTGGCTTTCAGAGACTAATTTGGGTTCCACTGAGTTTCTAATGGAACAGGTTGTTTATTGATAGCATAAGAGATGTTGAGACTGTAAAATTATTGAAATGCCTTTGATGTTCGTACTTGGAGTCTTTCAGTAAAATGTAGTGAATCTGAGTAAGGAGGGTAAAGGAGCTCAATTATTTCTTAAAGAACTGAAGTTAATGTTACTTCCAGTATGAATTCTCAGTGTAAAAAACACGAAATAACATGTTGATCCTCTGAGCATGCAACTCATTGTAATGCTTTCATTTTTTATCCCCTTTAATTTAGATCTAATACAGTGCACAAATGAAATGAATGTGAATATTCCACAGTTGGCAGATACACTCTTTGAGAGAACTGCAAACAGTAGCTGGGTTGTAGTGTTCAAAGCTCTAATTACAACACACCACCTCATGATGTATGGAAATGAGGTAAGACATGATTCATTCTCTTAAAGTCTTCTTGACAGCTTTTAAAAAATTGTCTCAATCTGCAAAGCATTTCATATATACTTCATGTACTTTTTCAATGATTTTGTTTTTCCTCTGCTGATGGCTCTAAAGTATTTGTCCAGAGGAAAAAAAAATTCCTTCATGATTTCAATACCAAAATATATCAGTGTTTCATATTTACCTGCAGGTGTCTTGGTTGGTCTGTGAGGGAATGAGTGACCTTTCTAGAATAAAGACTTGAAAAACTTCTGATGAGCTTTACTTCATTAGGATAGCGCTTATCAGTAAGAGCACAGCAGAAGAATCTTGTTAGCACTCCATAAATGTGCAGCCAACCTAATAACAGATAAGAAAGAATACTTGCTAAAGGGGAGAGGAAATGGTGACTAGAATATTTGATCTGGCAAGACATCATCTAATGGGTTGAGTCTTCCTATGTTGTTGCTGTTAACATTCCTCTGAAACATCTTTCTACTGCATTTAATTCACTTAAATTATTTCATCACAATTTATTAAAGGCTTCCTTATCAATAATGTGGTGTTAGAAATGTAGCCTCTCTTGCAGAAGCGTTATGTTAAAAGCTAAACTTTGGTCAGGTGGCAGTTCTGAACCTGTGTGTGCTCACTGACCTAAGAAATGATTGTTGACTGCTGGTAATATTGAAGTGATGATTCTTAAAACTGCCTTCCATCCCATTAAAGTGCTGGGAAGGCTTGGTGATCCTCTTCTCTGCAAAGCTCTGTGAACTTAGTTGAAATGACCTGTAAAACACAGTGTGCTCTTCACACTACAGCAAATAGAGCTGTGTCAAACTTAAGGAGCTTGGATAATGCCAGTAGTAATTCTGTTTTGTGTTTTCCAGCTTGTCTGTTTTAAAGTACAAAGTTAACTAAGCATCTTCATTTAGGATTATTTGTATTTTATTCATGGGCAGTGATATCTCTTTGTTTGGTTTAAATTTATATTTTTGCCAGATAGAGTTTTGGACTTCAGAGGCTTTGCTAATAATTATTTTCAAATTTTTCTCCAAATTTTTCCCTTTTAACTAATATCTATTGTTGATGGAGGTTACTAGAAACAGTTAAAAGGTAAATGTAGTTTGCTTGTAATATGCTTCTACGTTTTGACTCCCACAACAATTAAATCCTCAACTTTTTCTCCACCAGCGCTTTATCCAGTATCTTGCATCCCGGAACACTTTGTTCAACTTAAATAACTACCTGGACAAAAGTGCCATGCAGGGTAAGGATCTTTGACTGAAGGAAATAACTCTACTCCTTTTTTCTCTGTGATGGTACATGTATTGATGCACACTAGGAGCCAAATGACATTTAAATGGAAGGGTGTTTTGATTTTTATTGCATGAGACACCAAAGACTGTCCAGTGAAGAATATAGAAACAGGGAAAGTGAGATTCTGAGTTACCTAGGTGAGTGCTAGAAATCTGTCTGTAATTGCACACACAGCTGTAAATTTTACTAAGTGAACTCTAGATGCCCATTAGAATTAACCTGATGAATTGTCAGCACAATAATAACTTTTGTTGTTGAATTTTAAAGCCTCAGGAGTAAATATTTACTATTAAGGTGCATGGAACCATAACTAGGATGTGCTGTATAATTAGGGAGAGCTTCTTCAAACCTCTGATAAGTCCTTTAATTACTTGCTAATGGTNTGTTTAGGTGTTTATTCTCATAATGGCAACAGTTGCTTTCCTAATCTTAGCAACTTGGGAAGAAACTAACATCACATCTCAAGACTCTGCAAAGTGCCTAGGAAGCACTTTTTATGTAAAATAGGCTAGTAGCAGAACCGTTCTTGAAAAGAACTGAAAACAGTACTCCTTCAAAATGTCTAACTTATAAATGCTTAACTTTTAGGCTATGATATGTCTACCTTCATTAGGCGATACAGCAGATACTTGAATGAAAAAGCACTTTCATATAGACTTGTAGCAGTTGACTTCACCAAAATGAAAAGAGGGTAAGACTACTACTGCTTCTTCTTTTTGATCTTTTTCCTATTGCAGGGGAGGGGGTAAGGGGGAACATAGTTGTTCTTGAGCTTGTCATAGAATGCTGTTCTTTTGGCCCTTTGAAGAAATACTGTATCATTGCAACAATACAATGTGTGCTGAAGTCTCTGTATCTTGTAAATGTGTGTCTTTTACTCTGTAGGATAGATGGAGTGATGAGAACTATGAATCCTGAAAAGCTTCTGAAAACCCTTCCAATCATACAGAACCAGCTTGATGCACTCCTTGATTTTGATGTAAGTACTTTAAGCTCAGTGTTAAGTAACACTCTCTCATTTTGAAGTGAGAGTTTTATTATTTTGTTAAATACTAATTTACTTTCTCATTGCTTTCTACACAGGCAAATCCAAATGAACTAACAAATGGTGTTATAAATGCTGCCTTTATGCTCCTCTTTAAAGATTCCATTAGACTTTTTGCAGCATACAATGAGGGGATTATTAATCTTTTAGGTATGTGAGAATTTTTTTAGCTTTTGAATTTTTGTGAAAGATACTGAGAAAACTAAAGAACATGGGCAATTTCTGACTGTAGTTTCCTAATAAATTGTCTCTGCTCTATTGCTGTTAAATGAAGCCTGTCTTAGTTTTAGTGACCAGGAGCATAGGCTTATATATCCACTTCTACCTGGAAGAATACATGTTGAAACAGAAAGTGAAATGAGAGGGTGATTGGTGAGACTGAAACAAAGATACTATAAAAGTGCAGTGGATAACTTTGCAATTGGACTGTAATGGTTTAGTGAGATATGTGGTGTTTTGAATATTTAATTTACTCACAGTGTGGCTGAATTCTTTTTTCCTGTACTTTCTTTAAAGCTTGACTTTTCACCTTTTACTGGTACCTGAGTCTGCCTGAGCTGATTAGATGAATGTAGGAGTTTTTCTGGAAGGGTGATAAGCACTTAACAAAGCTTTTTCATTACTACTTAAGCAAATTTATGAATGAAACGATCTATTTGTTCTGTTAATCCATTAGTTTTTACTCAGTTACATGTTTGTAAGTATATAGGGCAAAACCATAAGAAGTGATGGATGTGGTTAATGCTCCTTTTTGTAGGCCAGTTCAGTATATGTAGCCACTTCAGTATCAAGATATATTCATACAGGGTCTAAAAGTATAAATAAATACCAAGAATATTTTCAAGTTATAAGATCATTTGTCTCATTGCCAGCAAATAAGCTGACTTTCTGAAAATAGTCACCATAATACCTAATTTAACAATTTGCACTGATTCACATCCATGTTTAATAAATTTTTGCATTGTAGTCTAGTACACTGAAACAGAAAAATCAGTGGTTTTGTATTGACTGACTTATTACAAAATGTTTCAGGTATTCCTATAAGCTTGAAAATATGAATAGCTTTGAGTTATGCCTTTCTGTTCTCTTACTGAAGCTTGTCTCAAATTAACTTCTATAATACAGTGTCAGCTTTTTGCTGGGGAGGGTATTATCTTACAAGAGTTCTATTTGCATCCTCAGAAAGATACTTTGACATGAAGAAGAACCAGTGCAAAGAAGGCTTGGATATTTACAAAAAATTTCTAGCCAGAATGACCAATTTGTCAGAGTTCCTCAAAGTAGCAGAGGTAAATAAAGCTACGTGTATGGAAAGGATATAATTTAGCTATCTGTATTGGTATAGTATCAGTATTCATAAAAACACCTTTAAACAGATTGTTTAACTTCACTATAAAAAGAAGTATTCTAGAGATGAGGTATTGTAAAGATTGTGTATACTTATTAACATGGAGTGGGATTCTGGGGTATCCTTTTTATTAGCCAGACCACAGAAAACTTTCTGAAGTATCATTATAAATGTTATGGATACTCCAGAATGTATAAACTGTGTGTTACAGGCTATTCAAAGGTATTTATAGGGCTCTCCTTTACTGTAAGTGCTAAAAAATGGAGAAGTAGTTTCAGTAAGGAGTGTAGCTGTTTCTAATGCTTCTAGTAGGCTTTTCTGCTTGAGAGTTAGGCTGGATGAAAAGCTGAGTTTGCCTTGAGATGCATTTTGATGTCTTTGTGATTTCTAAGGTGTGTTCCTAGTGAAACTTGTACCAGTTCAAAAAATTATGAATATCCCTTTTTAACTTGCTACCTTCTGTGTAACATTCAGACACTGCTGGGTTTTATTTTCATTGCCACTGTGTGAAGTAACGTACCTTCTTTTTCTTCTTTTTTTTTGTAAACCCAGCAAGTTGGAATTGATCAGGGTGACATTCCAGATCTTACTCAGGTCAGTGTACATTGCTTATTGATTAACCCAGTTATGTTATTCTTTGTGTTTTTAAAGGTTGGTGGGTACCATAGTAATCATTCTTCTTGAGACTGTATTCTCTTCTGTGTATTTTTAGATGGGAAATATGTATAGTAGCTTCTCACATGCATTAAATGTATTCAATACTTGCACTTTGTAGCTCTTAATGAGATTTTTTTGATTTTTAAAGCAATAAAACTTACAGAAAATAATATTTTTTCAAGAACTTCTGGTTTTTGTCACAGGGGATTCCATGGCAGGTAAGCCAGGAAATATCTTGCCATACCTACAGGAAAACCTATTTCACTGTAACTAAATGACAGTGAGCTGGTTCAGTTGAATTTTTTTTCTATCCCTTGAAGACTGAAGAAAAAATTTGATGTTTCTATATCAGTTCTTAATGCTGGCTTTGATATTACTCAGTAGCATGAGGGACATGCACAATGCAGGCTCTGTGCTAGAAAACTCAGTCTGAAAGGTGGAATGCAGGGAAACACCTTCCAGTGAGGATAAACTGAGGGGCAGAAGGGAGGTGAGAAAATGGTTTGACCTGGTGAGCAGGAAACACTGATAGTCCATGGAGGTCAACAAGGTTATTCTTTGTTAGTCCCTTGAGTTTATAGGGAAGTTTTATTTCTCACCTAGGGCCAACCCAACAGAGCAGGGTGTTTGGCATTATTTCTTTAGCATGGAGTAACCTGCTGAGTGGAATAAGCACCCTGAGGAGACTCAGGCATAAACTGCAGTGCCTTAGAGCTCAAGTACTGGAGCTGCTGGAGTGCAGCCAGTGAGAAACTAAAACTTTCATGGGTTAATCATGAAAAATATATCTAGTGGGAAGATTTGTGTAAACTTATTCAGGGTCTTTTTAATATGGAAATCAAACCTAAATCACAAACTTCCATTGTCAGTGGTCTTCATTACTGCTTCCAGTATGTTTTCCATCTGAAACCATGAATGCTTCAAAGTATAAATCTCTAAAGCTTGCTCCTAGCATTTAATATTAATCACTTTAAGAACTTGCCTGTGTGGTAGGAAAGATACATGACTGGAACCATGAGGGTAAGAGCAAGTAATGATTGAACACAGTAGTTTGATGTTTTCTGTTGATGTTTGATCTTAGTGTCATACTTTGAATTTTGATTAGTACTGCAGTATTCAGCTGGGCTGTATTCTCCTAATCACATTATACTCAAGTCTGAAGTTGTTTATACCTCACTGGGTTAGTGTGCACTTGTCCACTTAATTTGGTCATTATAAGGCTTTTGAAAGCAGGTGGGGGTTTTTTTTACTGGGAATAGGGGTAATTAACTTCATTTTGCTGTGGTTTTTATCTGAAACTTTAAGTGACAATTCTTAATATCTACTGTGCCCACAACATTTTATTTCTAATAGCTCAGTTGTTTTGTTGTCAGTCCATTTATATTAGAAAAGCAATTCTGAACTGGTGGAAGACCTCAGCATCCTGTGCATTTTGGCAATTTCAGTGCTGCTGTAAAATATTCCACTTAGGCAGAAAATTTCATGGCATTTAATATGAGTTGAATGATTGTACATCCATTTAGTGCCACTTCAAAAGGATTTGCTAGAATTTCTTAGTACTGCCACTTTTGCTTGTTTCTGTGAAGAAAGTACTTTCCTTTGTAGGTGCCCTGTTTCACAGTGATGTTGCTTTCTGTTTATAGCTGTTCCTGTATTTCATGAATGTAACTGGGTTGTTTCCCTCTGTATGGATGTTAGTCTGTCATATGTTTTGGGGGTGAGGGATGGAGGTGAATCCTGAAATACAGCCTTTCTCAAGCCAGTGGCTGGATTAGCCCTGGTATATTTCCTGACCTAAAACTACCCTGTTATTCAAAGTCTGATGTTTTGTTGGGTGTCTGCAGTAGTGAGAAAGTTTACTGGAGGTTACTGGATTGTTTGGTTTAGTTCTTGTCGTTGAGGGGGTTGTTCAGAGGGTTTTAGAAAAAGTAAGTACAGAATATGCATTTCCGTACAAGTAAGTTTGAGTGGCTTTGGGAGAAGAAAAAAAAGATGAGGAAGAGCTTTCTGGAATTATGACATAGTCTCCTGTTACTAAGATTATCTAAGTAGCTGTGCCATGCAATGTCTTTTGCAAGCTGTTTTGCCTCCTGGAAAGTAAAATTATGGGGAAGTTTGGTTTGATTTGGTTGGGGTTTTTTTGGGGTTTTTGTTGGTTGATTTTTGGGTTTGTTTTTTTATCCGTGATACCTTTCCAAAAGGGTATTTCAAAATGTCCCCCTTGTGGATTAGCTGTCTGGGTCAAACACTGAATTTATTCATGAACTGTTGTTGAGGTAACTACACTGTCTTAGCTTACCTTGCTCTGCTTAAGAAATATAAGATCAGGTCTTCATTTTAAGACAAGCAGTTTTATAGGATTATTCTAATTGGCTTTTTTTTTTTTTCCATCTCTTGATTCATCTAGCTTGAATTGGCCTTCAATGACAGTGGGAAGCTAGAACTGTGCTCAGTATTTCAAAGGGGAGCTTGCCAAAGCCTTGTGTAAATAATATTTTTCCTCTTTCCAGGAAATGTCTTGTTCTAGCTTTTGGTACAGAAGGGCTAGCAAGGGCAAGTTTGTTTTTCCTCCAAACAATGCCTGTCATATCTGTTCTACCTGCTGAAAGTTGGCAAGTGGTAAGAGAGGCTTAGTGTCTCTGAAACCCTGCCAGATGAGGAGGACTGAGCTGGGAAATAGATTTAGATTTTAGAGGTACACTCCTTTCATCTGAATCAGCAGTAGGATTTAATTTCACTTAGAGTTGATCTATCGTACAGTTACATGTTGAATAACTACTCAGTCTGCAGTAGTGTCCTTGGGAGCAGATTTAATTTGATTCCCTGCTTTATCAAACCTAACATCCTGTTGTCAGGTGTTTCTACTGCAAGCCTTTGTCTATAAATATTTGAATGGAGAGGGATTGGGTTTTGGTTGTTACTTAGAAAAGTAGATCAGAAATGTCAGGTCTTTGTTTTGGGTCTTCTGTGAGTTTAAAAGAGTAGTGCTTAATCATCTCTGGTTATTCAGTTAATTCTAACAGAGCAAATAGTGTTGCCAAAACAATCTATCTTAACTTGAATGCACAGAAGCAGAGCCACTCTGAGGGAATCCTTCCTTCGTGCCTCTGTGATCCCCCTCCTTTTAAAGAACCACCACTGAGTAGATAGAATTTGGGTGTGTAGGACAGCAGCAAAACCCAAAGGCACAATTACTGATGTGTGAGTTTGTTTGTTTTTAGTTGGTGATAAAACTAAACTGTGTACTAAATAATGATGTGTTGATAGAAGCAGTGTTTTATAAGTACTTTCAATTTTAGGCACCCAGCAGCTTGCTTGAGGCACTGGAACAGCATTTGGCTTCTGTGGAGGGAAAGAAAACAAAGGAAGTCTCTGCTGCCAGCAGGTGAGCACCCAGTGAATTACAACAATGCCTGTGCTTAAGATTTGTCATTGTCATTCTAACAATTTTCAGAATTCAGTCATGGGGTGTTCTTGATTTTTATTCACTTCTGAATGTATCTTCCTAGAAATATAAATGAAGTATCTAGTGAGTCTGATAGCTTAGCCACATTTGAAATGTAGGTATGTCTGCCTGTGTCTCAGACAGACTTCTGATTATGCTGTAATAAACTACTGAGCTGAGATCTTGTATATTATTCTCGTCAGCTATTACTTGTTTAAAGTCCTTTAACTTGTAAGATTAATAAGGTGTTCAGATTTTGATGCACTTATTACCCAAGATAGGATGGTATTTATCTAAATTGTTATTATTTATCTTTATATATTTATGGTCTACCCCTCAGACCATGAACTTACCTTGAACTTCTCATAAAAGTTCTTCAGTCCCTCCTCAGAACAGCCAAATTAGCTTAGATATGTTGTGCTGAAAGAAATTGTGTTTTTCTTTCCATCAAGTGTGGTATTGGGATGTATGAAAATACTTTTGACTGAATAATGAGAGATCCCTTTTGGCATAGCCATTCTCCCACAGAAACTTGGTAAATATTGATAAATGTACCAGGCTGAGCCACTTTGCCAGTTTGCTGTCTTTCTCCTCAGATTTTTTTTTCAAGAATATAAGAGTACAATATTCTGTTCATATGTATAATAAATAGGCAATAACTGCTGTGCTTTCTTTGCTGTTACATAGTGTACAAACAAGCTTTCTGCTCCTCAGCCATTTGAATAACATTCCAGTCTAGTCTAGATAACTTTAAAGAGAAAAGACAACTGTTATGTTCCGCATTTTCCAGTTCGTACCTGCTGAAACTCGAGGGAGTGACTCTGTACTCATACCTCTTTGTCACCAAACTGGTTTTGGGGTGTATCAGACAGTAAGGGAAGAAGTGACTGGGAACAAGGATGACACATGTCTAGATAAGGCACTTGATGATTAAACTGTAAATTATGTATACCTGACTGTGTTTTTTTAATAACATTTTTTTAAATTATTGCTGTTTTTAGAGCCAGTGCCCTATCCAGTGCTGTTTCCACACTTGCCAATACAGGAATGTCATTCAGCCGGATGGATGAGAAGGAAAAGCAGCAGGCATTGGAGGAGGAACAAGTTAGACTGCAGGCACTTAAGGTACAAAGTTTTTAACAAGTTGTGTATTCCAAGATTTTTTATAACTGAATAAAATATTATATAGTGAGGAAGCTTGCAAGGTCACTCAGTGCTCTATGTGAGCTGTGTGAAACATTACACCCATGCTTTGACCAGTGCTGTAAAAATGCAGTGGGAGTATCTAGAAGTAGTGAGGGATGTAAACCTGAAGTGAATGTAAACAAGGTTGTTAAGTTGCTACCCTATTATTGGGATGCACATTGGCCCACTGGTTTCTGAACATCTCAATTGAACCATGATGAGACTAATAAAGTAGAGAGATGAGTTGTCCTGAACAAAGGTCCATTGAGCTGTTTCTCTGAGTGACTATGTAGGGAGCCTGGAATGTGTAGCTTGACTAGAAATAATTTACATCTAGGCAGTCATAGATTAAAAAATAATTCTTTAAAACATCAAGTCTCACCTTGATTTTTACATGCTTTGTTAAAAAAAATACTCTTATCTCTAATTTAAAGTATTTTTCTGGTTTTAGGACTTTACAGAAGAATAACTGTTTCATTTATTAAGACCTTAATTAAAATTTTCTTCTTGGAAAAGTTCTCCAGGACTGAAATCTTAATTAACATGTAAGACTAAAGTGCCAACTGTCTCTCTCATCTTTCAGGAGCAGCGATTAAGAGAGATCTCTGTAGTATCAAATTCCACTTCCACATCAGCATCCCCCAGCACTTTATCAGGAAAAAGTGTGAATACCACTGTAGCTGTTGACCTCTTTGCTACACCAGCACCCACAACAAATAGGTGAGAGATACTTTGTTTTCTGAAAGAAGCAGAAATTACTGCACTGGCTGGCCTGTAGCTCCACAATTAACTGCAAAACTGTGATCCTAGTTAGCTCTCAGGTGCCTTTTGCTGGTGCTTTCTTGGTGTACCCACAGAAATTTTGTCAGTAAATGCTTAATGACTAGTTTGTTGTACCACTATTGTTGATGGGCTGCTAGTGAGTAAGAGACAATGAGATTGGTATGAGTGTTCATAAAAGCAAGAATACAATGCCTGTTACATATTTTCATATTTCTCTCTCTCTCTCATTTCTTACTTAGCATGCCCAACCTTTCTAGTGATCTTTTTGATCTTCAGCCTGCGTTTGTTCCAACTGTGCAAAGTACTCCAGCTATATCAACATCAGCAAGCAGTGCTTGGGGAGGTGAGCTCATGCCTTGATTTGACTGCCTAAATGATAAGGGAATTCTTAGAATACAAGGTTCATATTTAATTGAATCTGCATCTTAAACCTTAACTATTTTGCATCCAAGCATTCATAACAAAATATGAAGGAAATAATCTGAAAACTGACAAACTTTCATGAACATAGCATTGATGTTGATGGAATGAAGGAGTGGAACTGTTCAGTAAAGGGGACGGGTAGAAGAAATGTAACTAAAGATCAAAGTTGAAAAATACTGTGAAATAAAACCTAAACAGGTGTAACTGAAAGATCCTGGACTAGTATTTCCATTTAATTAAGCAGTGTTTAATATACTTCTCATTTAAATGGTGTTGATAACTTCGGAGTTCTTGTAAAAAAGCTATGGACTCCAATTTCTTCACCCATCCTTCCAAAGAAGGGTCAGGTTGGATGTCAAAGAAATGGCTTAAATGCCAAAAAAAGGCAATGTTAACACCATGGTAAGTGTTAGTGTTTTAATAGGTGGAATTGCTATTCTTATATGCAATTTAAAAGGTAGATTATTGAAGCCAAAAATGTAGTATCTAACTTCTTTGACATACGATCTGTCATTCTCCCCCTCTCACCCAAAGTCAATACTAGAAATATTTTTCCTAATAGAGAGCTGTTAGGATTTTTCTCTGAAACTAAAAATTTGTATCTAAATGGGTTGACCATTAGGTAGAATATTTACAATTTGACTTTGTCTAGAGATTCTCATACTCAATCATTTCAGTCTGTTTTTCTTTTCCATTATTTGTACTCTGTATTCTTTCCTTCACTTCTGTGTCCGAAAGGTCCTTTCTCGTCTTCAAATGGTTGTGTTGGTTCTCCACCTCATCTGGACATCTTTGACATGAAGCCAGTTGAAGAAGCTGTAAAATCTGCCACCCCTTTCATCAATTCTTCTTTTTCCTCCAAACAAACAGTGGAACTGTTTAGTGGTAAAAAAACCAAACTCCATGTAATTTATTTGCAACTGGAGATAATAATGCTAATAAAGTGGGCCATGGAATCTTCTTGTGGCTTGGGCAAATCTTCACTTTTTATTAACAAGTGAAAGTAGTGCATTAATTCCAGGTGTAGTAAATTATATGTTTCCTTAAATGTTTATTTCGATAGTCGAAATAAATTACTATTGTGTTCTGCTTGTACAGTCTAGACATCTTCAGACTTGCAGTATTGCTGAAATGTGATTTCTTTCAAACTGCAACCTCCTTTCTCTTTTGTAATGAGAATGCAGAAGTTACGTGACTTTTCAAATCTGTAAAATAAAAAAACCTTTTTATAATAGTAAAAATTCTTAATTTTTAACTGCAGAGTTAATTGTCGAGTTCCCTCTTTCTTTTCCTCTTTAAAACTGATCTTCTTTTCTTCTCTCTTTTTGTAAAGATGACTTTAGTGGTCATAAACCAACATATGCTTCTGTGTATCATCCTGTGACTGTTGATGGTAATTTGATTTTTTTAGTTTTTTAAACCTTTCTGGTTTCACTGGAATGAGTGATATTACTTCATGGGTATATTTCATTACTCAACCTTTTTTTTTCAGGTTTTCCTCTTCATTCAGCTCCTCCGAGTACCACCTCTTCAACAATTAATGTGGACTTTGATGCTGTTTTTGGAGGAAAATCTACAGCACCAGAGTACAGGACTGCAAGTGGTAAAAACTGCCTTATGACTAATTTATACCCTACAGGCAACAGATGCTTAACAATTTAGCATAATTGCTATTGCAGTTGAAAATTTAATAACTTAATATATTTGCAAGGTGATTATGGGCTGATAAGAGACAATCAGTTCAGTTCTAGTTATTTACTTTAAAATTGGCTTTGACTGATTTCATTCTCTGTGTAATAACTGTTTCCTCTCTCTCTGGGGGAACAAACTTTGAACGTGGCCCACTGGATGTCTCCTAACGGGTAAGCTCATGTTCATTTGTCTTCTGTGCTTTCTCTTGATGCATGGTTTTGCTTTCCCTCTGACTCCATTGAGAGGCAGAGCATGTGCAGAACTAGTTGTGTGTGTTGCTTGAAGAATACCCGAGTTAGTCTTTCTCTTCTGTGTAGTATTGTTGAAGTACAGTTAAAGATTCTTTTAGATTAGTAGATACAATATAGTATTCCATGAGAAGTTAAACTATGCTTCTATCAAAGTCTTAAATACTTTCATCATGCTGAACCTTCACATACAAATGCTCAAATTAGTGTTCTATAAAGAAAATACCTCCCTGGCCTATGGATGTTGTTTTTTAAATGTAATGTAATCATTTTGTTAATGGTTGCTTTTATTTTCTTTGTTTAGGTTTTAACTTTCTAGATGATGTATTGCAACCCACAGTACCACCACAAAGTCAAAGAGCCACTGTAGCCAGCCAGCAAAGTGGAAAAATTTTGGCAAATGACCTTGATTCTTCACTTGCTAATCTAGTAGGAAGTAAGTGTGAAGCTTTTAAAATTAACTTTCCTATTTGTTACTGAAAGTAAAACTAGCTTTTTTTCCTTCACAGATTAAAATGCTTAAGGATTTTGTCTGTTTCTTTTCCCCCACAGATCTTGGCTTTGGAGGAACTCCATCTAAAAAGTAAGTGCATATACATACTTAGAATATTCTCACGTGACTATTTCTGGCACTAACATGGAATTTCAACTCTGAAATAATCTGAAATAGCTGAGAAGTGCATCAGAACAGTGTGTTTGTGGTCCCCCCCTGCAACACGGCCAGCCTTAACTTTTGAAGTAGTTCACTTTGGTTAGTTTTGCAGTTGCTGTATTTTTATGAAACACTATAAGAGTGACATTAAACTGCAGTTATTATATTGTAGTGCTGTACTGATAGTTCACTTTTAACATAAACAGAACCCCTAGATGTCACACTTACTGGAGAACAGATACATAAGTAATTACTGAGTGTTTCTTCAGATTTTGTCTGTGTGCATGCATTAAGGCATGTTTTGGTTTCCTTTTATGTTGTTATACTCTAGCTGTTGCCCCTCCATGAAAACTAACACCATGGTTTCATTTTAGATCAGATATGCAGTGGTCTCAGCCTACAGAGAAAAAACTTACTGGTGGAACAAACTGGCAAGCAAAAACAAGCACATCGACCACCTGGAACCCAACTCCCTTACCCACTATTCCACACATGGTAATTTCTGTTCTGTGCAGTCACACTTCATTCTAGCAAATGCTGCTTGTCTGCTTGAGTTAATTTATAAAGAACAGCAAAGGCATTTGATACAAGACTGGGGGCAGCAGGGAATGCTCATAGGATCACACTGAATGAGGTATAGATTTTAGCATGCTTTATTTCCCCTCACTGTAAAACTTGTCCATTAAGGATCTATGTCTCAAGTGAAAAGCTGATTACCTGTCTCAGTTCATAAATTCTTTTGGATTGAAACAAATGATCCCAGTCCAGAAAATTCCTGATGTGCATGTTTGAGATGTTTCCATTCCCCCTCCTGTTGCAGTGGACCCTAATTATCCACTAGACCCTCCCACACACATGTGCACACAAATATCCACCTTTAAGGATCCTGAGAATGTGTTTTAAGGGCAAAACTGCTGTTCCTTCCAGTCTTTGCTCCTTTTTGAGTTTTATCATTAAAAACTGCTGCAACCCCTGCAAGGCACCTTAATAATGAGGTCAAGCAGCACTTTGGACTTTTGATAATGCTCAACAGCAACTTAGTATTTTTAACACAGTGGAAAATGTTAAGTGTATCTTTTATAGTTATTTAAATGAAAAATTTTCATTTCTAGGAGGGATATTTGTAGGCAACTAACTTTTCAATGCTTTTAAAAGAGATTTTTCAAATGTGTTGTATTCATAATATATTCATGTAAATATTAATCACTTCTAAAATATAGCTGTTTTAGAGGGAAGTAGAATGTTCATCTCAGTTTTGCGTACAACTAGGATAATTGCCACATTTGCTGTGAATTTTGGACTGCTGTCTGACTTAATTCTGCAGGAAGAACAGTTTTGCCTCTAATGCTTATTTTCCTTGTCTTACATGACTATGCTCATTCAGAATTAGAAAAGCTGAATACAGTATTAAATCCAGTATTGGACTCAAAAATGAGACTTAAAAAATTTAATGAGAGGGCACAGTTGTATTGCACTTCAAGTAAGATTTTTTTTGAGACCATATGATCTCTTTATCCTGTTTAGGTGCTCTGGAATGTGTTGTTAGAGTGCTGATGCATTTTTATTTCTGGAACATAGAGGGTACCTTACTACCTGTTGATCACTGGATTTAAAGTTATGTTTTTATATCGTGTGTTCATCAGGTCTAAGCATTTGAGTGTTTTATGCCAGGTGTCTGCTCACACATTTGCCTGAAACTCCAGCAGTTAATGATGTGAAGATCTAGCTCAGCTATGAGCCTCGTTAAAATCTGTGTCCCAGCACTGCAAAGGTCTCAGTGTCCTGGCTGGGCCTCTGGCACTCAGAACTTACCTTCCAGTTCATGTACCACTGCATCCTATCCCATTGCCAGGTGTTTCATCCAGCACTTGGGTTTCAGAATGATTAGCACTGCTTAACAAAGCATGGCCTTATGAAGCTCATGCATCACTGCTTGTGAACATACCTTGATATGAGGTATTTCAAGAAAAAACTGCTCTGCATTTTTCTTTTTTCATATTATGATATGTTGCTGACATCAGTGGTTAGGATGTGGGCAGCACTGACCTGACTGAACATCTGGTGCTATTCACTTCTTAAGCTGAATGATCATTGGCTTTCTTGGCTTTTTTCCTATGCCCTTCTCATATAATGGGAGGAAGAAGGAGCATTGCATACCATGCCCTCTAAAAGCTTCTCACACACATGCTTGTGCAAGCAATATGCTCAAGTGTGGCTAGGTGTAGTGAAATTTCTAAGTTTGCTGTAAGTCATACTAGTGGTGGCTTTCTAAGCATAACTGGTGATGCTCCTGTCCTTGAGCTTCTTCACACTTGAATTGTTTTAATAAATTAATTGAGCATAGTTACAGACTGTTACAGTACTGGACTTGAATCCATTCCTTAGTTAGAGATTCCAGCAAAAATACATATTAAATAATTTTCTGTCTTATCCTTTTGCTGTGCCAGAATGGAGTACACTATCCTGGATATGTAAGTCAATTTCTTGTAAATACATTGGTTATTTTAAGTACTGAAAAATGTGTTTTTCAAAGTTTTATATATATTACTAAGTATGCATGAGCTTCTCTAAAATATATTAAAATTTTCTTGATTAAAGGTACCTGCTCCTATCACATACCCATTGACCACACCTCAAGTGCCTGTATATGGAATGGTAAGAAATGTGCTTTGTTTTGTATTCCTGAAAACCTTGTCTCTACCAGTAGGTTTCATGTCATGCATTATGATGTTCAAACCCTCCTTCAAATTAAATGTATTGGCAATAGTGTGTGAAATCTGGTATGTTTCTCATGCTGAATTGAAAGAGATGACTCTGAGGTTTATATAGCAAGGGTTTTTTAAAGCTTTGACTTTATTCTGTATGTATCTATATGATTACTTTCTACAATACCTAAAATGCAAAATCCCGTATTTTCTGGAAGTAGTTTTAATTTTATATATTTATTTTGTGTGTTTTTGTTCTTCTTACAGGTACCTCCTCAGGTTGGAGCTGCTCCTTTGATGGCACCCCAGTCAATGATGTATACACAGCCTGGTCTAAGGCCAACAAATCCTTTTGCACCTGTTTCTGAAACTCAGGTGAACGGTGCTCTTTAATCTTGTGATGACATTGAAACTTCAGCCTTGGTAAACACAACCAAATGCTTCATGAAGGGCTGCTGGTGTATTTCTCCACGTGAAAGTGAGGGGTTTCTCAGTCAAGGGCAGGAGCTTTTGCTGGTGATGAGGCAAATTTAGAAGATGAAATTGCAGGAAGCAAGGAAGAAAGTAAAAAGCAGATTTTTACCTCTCACTGTTTCAATATTAAGCAAACAGAAGTGGTGAAGGTATGTAGGTTTTAGTCTCCCTATGACATTAGTTGGGTATTTGGTTTAATCATACTGACCAGACCCATGCTAGAAGCTTCCTGAAGGATCAGGTGAAAAAGGCATGGACAAGAGATCATTCACACTGGAGAAACTGTACTCCCATCATCCAGTTACCTTGGTCTTAATATTCTTTGGGGTTTTTTTAAGTGCCAAAGCCTATAGACTGAAATTATAAGTAACAAGGCAGTCAAATAGATTCATTATTCTAAAACACTGGGAAACTATTTGTTGTGTAAGTGGCATTAATACATAATCTTTGTTTCACAGATACAGTTTATGTAGAGCCACCAAAGCAACAAGATGTGAGAACAACCAAATACTGGTAAAAAAAGAAAAGACTGAATTTCAATCTTTCCATGATGTATTCCTGAACAGGGCAACTGTTTATTCCCTGTATAATACCATATTATTTTGAACTGCAATGCTTTACCAATTCTTGTTTATAACAGTCACTGCAGTGTGAAGTCATGGTTGTTCCCTGCTTTATTTTCTTTTTTTTAAACTGCTCAGCAGAAAATGTATTTTTATTGAGGTTGATTCAGAAGGTGCAAGCTGGATTATCATCTTCAAAATCAAGGAGAAGGTCACATGATTGCTCTACAACCTTAATCATCAGTGGATTACCTTAGGAATTGACTGAGGATGTCAAAACTATTTATTTTATCCATCAATTCTGTGGCTGTTGTAACCAAGACACAACATAAATCAAGTTGAGCAATAAAATTTTTATGTGCTCTAATAAATACTCTGATAGAGCAGTGCTTGCATTATCATAAGGCCAATATTGTGTGAAATCAGACAGCTTTTTCACGTTAGAATAGCTTATAGTAATTTGCAAACTTTATAATGTGAGTTTGAAATGCTGTGAATCAACAAGACACATATTACATATATAGCTGTAGTAAAAATAATAAATTACTCCATTGGTATGTCAGTATTACAGGGCTAAGTAAAAAGAGCTAGCAGCTGCAAGGCTGCAAGTGTGTGATGAAGCAGGGAAACAAGAGTGGCACAGAGCAGCTCACACAGCCTCCAGCAGGTGCCAGCAGCTGCCCTTCCATGGGTACCTTCTCTGAGGTGGCATCTCCCACCACGGGCTCAGGGAGGAGCAGCCTTGGGAGCGCCAGTGGCTGTCGATGCCACAGCACATGGGAGCAGTTTGAGAGTCTTGTTGATAACTGCAGTCGAGGCAGGAGAGCCAGAAAGTCCATTAGGTCAAAAGATTCCAACCTTGCAATCATGCTGACACTTGTGAACTGGGAACTATTTTGAAATTATCCAGCTGTAGAGGATAGCTTGTGTTTGTTTTTCGAAATAAGAACCTAGTTATAAACCATATAAAAATAATTATTTTTAAATGTGTAAATATGTGTAAACTTTTAGATAATTGTTTCTTTGATGCTGCGGAAATCTTTTTCTTCTGTAGTAATTTCAACATAAAAATGCTACATTAAGAAACCCAGACTGTTTTTGAGAGGAAAATCTTTAAAATCAACTAATTTATGAAGAATGCTGTTCACAATGGGTTGGATGTGTACAGACTTCTGGTACATATTTTGTATTTAAGAATCTTCCTCCAGAACCGAAATTGGCTATGAAAATGCCTTATCTTGTATTTTTCACTGTCTGATAAAAAGCGATAGCATTAAAAAACCCCAATAGTTATAATTAAGTAGATAGAAGTGGGAACAACCTTTCCTCTGGAAGTGTTGTGGCAAAATGCAATGAAAAGCTCTCCTGTAAAATTACTTCTAATAATGATTAATATTAAAGCTGAGTTTTCTATTGCTACAATAAATAGACCTCCAGAGCAGTATGTCTTTTATCCTTTGGGGAGTCTGTAATTGCAGAAATATCTTGACTCTCACCATACCTGCAGATAGGCCTGAGAATCTTGTCAGACTCTCCTGTAGAGAACTTCTAAATTAGGCACATTCCTCACTGTGAGAACAACTCTTCTCTTTTTCCAAATACTTCATTCTGTCCAAAGAGTGCAAAAGTAGTATTTCTTAACCCTGTGGTAAATATTTTGCCAAATGAATCAGTACAAAAGAAACAAAATAAAATTCCACTCTTCAACCCTTGGAATCTGTAACTGCTAATTTCCTGGAAAATGAAACCTTGCAGAAATTTAAAACTCGGTGTTCCTTGATGTGTATTAATTTTTAAAGAATTTGGACCAGTATATGCCAGTTTAATGTTCAAGTTTGAATTTAAAAGGGCTTCAAGCTTTAATCCACCTTTATTGGGTTGAACAATTGTACAATTTTAAGCCAATTAATTTTTCAGTGCCTGTAGTTGCCCTCCACATGTGAGGGAATAGATGTCATTGAGAATGGGTCGTTGTGTTGAGGGGACTGTTCATTTAAGAAATAGTGAATTCCATAGATTTATTCAGCAATCAAAAGTCCTGTGTTCAAATAGACCAGTCCATGTAATTACAAATGTCTGGGCATTAATGGCAGAGGTGAGAGTGCTACAAACAGGCAGTTCCTAGCACTGTAAGCTGTTGGGTCTCTTTCTTATACTGAGTTGCATAAGTAATAATTTGTTATTTTAATAAAATATGCAAATAAATGCCTGGCAAGTGGTATATATTGTTATAACTTTATTGCAGAGCATTTTGAATGTCTGGAACATGCTTGGCTCAGAAATGGATTTAGTACTGGATAATAAGATTGCACTACTTCTGATTTGCTCTGGATCTTTAATGGTTCTTCTGGTCTGCTTTCTTGTAGCGAAGCTGTCTGATACCAACTTAATTAGTATTAAAAAAGGAGAAACAGCCACAAAGTATGTTTTAAAAACTTTATAACCTACCTTCTTTTGATGCTTTGAAACACAGCTTTCAGCTTGATCATTGTGAAGCAAAGATCACTTTGCACCTTCTCGCTGCACATGAGTGCACAGGACTGGGTTTTGCCCACCTCTTCCTTGTGCATATATTGGAACACGTAAAATGG
Source organism: Lanius collurio (assembly GCA_020086605.1). Lineage (NCBI taxonomy): Eukaryota > Metazoa > Chordata > Aves > Passeriformes > Laniidae > Lanius > Lanius collurio. The sequence continues at coordinate 836,326 of JACBWW010000057.1, read as the reverse complement.
CAGAATATTTGCTTAAATAACATGCATGAGAAGTGAAAACCAAGGACTTAGGATGCTGTCAAGGCTTGTTATGGCTCACAACTTACTCTCCACAAAAACCCCCACTTTGAACACCAAGGTTGTTCATGAGGGTGACTGTATCCAGCCCACAGGAGCTGTGAATAGCAGTTGTGCTGAGTGAAAAGAGATGTATATAAACGTGACTTTCCTTCCAACTCGTTGGATCAGAATCATGTTCTGAATACTTCAGGAAGCTGATAACTAAGATGTCTCTCCATGTTTGAACAAGGAGGAAGACTTTGATGTGTGCTGTCCACTTTGCATTATTGTACTTTAGTGGGTCACTTGAGCCTCACTGTTGGGACTTGATGCTGCACAGGCAGGCTCTCTATCATGGGATACACCATAGGATAATTTCTGAGGGACTTTGGAAAGGTGGATTGTGTGAGGCCTCTTGGACTTGGACGTGTACCTCTCTAAGTAACTGGGGCTTTCTAATGTTCTCTAGATATAGTTTGACTTTGCCTCCAAGAAGTTACAGATTTTTTTTTTTTTTTAAATAAATTTTGGACATGTGTACTTGAAAAATCTCAGTTCTGTGCACATAGTGGTGGAATATTTGTAGGTAAAAATAACAAATGGACTTTTGTTTAAGGAAAAAAACCAAAACCAACAGCAAAAACCACACATGCAAAAGTAACAACAAAACTTCTGACTACACGATTGAATACAGGGTGTATCTATTCCCAGCTGGATTTTTTGACGTGTGGCAGGGAGGGAGGGGGGTTACAATTAGAATAGCATGCACTGTGGATCAGTGCTTAATTTGTACATAAAAAGGAAAACTTTGTTTGGGGTAGTTTGTATTGTAAGGATAACATCTAAAGGCACTGTATCAGTCATTTACTTCCATTTAAAAGATTATATTTTTGAGCAATGGAAACTGTACATGTTATCATTTATACATTACTGATAGCTAGGAATATAGAAAACCTGTTGCTTTGACTCTGAAGATGTATCTGACTTGTCATTGATCTGTACATGGCTGCATTACTATTTTATGCAGACTTTCATGATCATTTATTTAAAGAGATTGTAGTAACTGGTACAGTTACAACAGGAATTGTAACGTCAAATCTTTCAATATATCTCAGATGTGTATCCTTGTGATTAAGCTTAATCCTTTACCAAATGTTTGGCTGGAATTTAATCTTGGATCAATGACAAAATAGGTGCTGGAACAGATTTCCCTCACCCCAACCCACACTTTATTTATTTAATAGATCTTGTTTTGTATGTTATATTTTTCCCCATGACAGGTTTGTGCCTTTTATTGGATATTTATTTAAAAGGAGCTATGATAATTTAGGTTGCTTTTCTTTCAGATGTATTCTTGTACAGCTGTTCCTTTATGTGAGTTCCTTCATTTTATAAGAATACAGAATGTGTGAAAAATACACTAGCCACAAACCAGAAAAAAAATCTAAGGGTTTATGTTCTATGAATAATTTTTTTAAAAAGAAGCACAAGACTAGCTGTGTTGATATTTTAATTGTGGAACTTCACAATTTGTTAATATGCAAATTGTTCATTTTTTTAAAAAATTGCTCATATCCAATTATTTGATGAAACAAGTTTTGGAAAAAAATAAACTTTGGCATATGCAAGGTGTGTGTATGTGATCATTTTTTGTGTTTGTCAGGCTTTAAGGCTTTCCATAGTGCTGATAGCTATGGCTGAATTAGGGTGCTTGATTGGCTTGTTACTGCTGTGTGTTTGAACCGGCGAAGGGACGGCTTCCCGGGGCCGCCTGAGGTTAGGCTGAGTTTGCCTAGAGCTGGATTCATTCCCCAGCCTTCATCATTCCAGCAGTGTGCAGGGCCTGGAACAGCCAGGCTCAGGGAGTGTGGGTACTGCAGGTGCTCCTCGTTGCTAAATTCGAGACTGCAACCTAAAGAACCAAAAGTGTAACTATTAAAAATAGCAGAGATCTGTTTTCATTTCTGAGTTTGGCCTCCTGCAGAGTTCGTTGGTGCTCTGTCCCACTTCCCTGTCAGTGCTGAAGCAGGGGCAGCAGCAATGCGCTGTGGGCCCCGGGCGCTCGGCCTGGCGCTGTGTCCTTCCCGCAGAGGCAGCGCTGCACTGCCCCGACTGCACGAGCAGGGGCAAATTGATGCGCGTAAACACAGGGCAAGCACTACCAGTGTAAATTGGTAACGGCATTGCTCTCGTTTGCTCTATCTGGCTTGTTCGACAACGTCTGCGGGCAGGACAGGCAGAGCAGCTGCGCTTAGAGCGGCGCTTCCGCCGTAGGCAGAAGCAGAGGCTGGGATCAGGGACACCCCGTTCCCGTCTTTCCTGCCCCCCGGTATATTGGCACGGGATCCCCTCCCCAGGCCGGGGCAAGCAGGGTACCACACGCCGTTCCTGCCGCCGCCGGCAGCCCCGCGGCCGGGCCCTGCCCCTTCCCGCCCCGCTGCCGCCGCCGGTGGGCGGTGCCCTGGGGCTGCCGCCGCCCCGCGTCCCGCTCGGCCCCACGTGATGACGAACGGCGCCGCCGTCCTCGCGCACGCCGCGCACGCTCCTTCCGTTCCCAAGATGGCGACTGCCGAAGGCAGCGAGGCGGCGGCGGCGGCGGGCGGGAGGCGTGGCCCGCTCGGCATCCCGGAGGCGGCGTTTGTGGTGAGCGGGGCCGGCGAGCGGGGCTGGGCAACGCCAAGGCGGCGTTCCTGGGGAACGGGGCCGAGGAGTGGGGGCTGTGCTCCGCCAGCCGGGCCCGGCCCCCGTCAGGCGGCACCTCGGCGGAGTCGCGGGCGGGCGGGCGGGCGGTGCCCGAGGGGCGCGGATGGCGGAGGCCCTTCACAGCCTCAGTCCTGGGCCTTTCCGCGGGTGAGTTGCCGTGTTTCGATTCCGACCTGGCGTTACTGAGCACTGTGCACCTTAGGAGAAGCTCAGCTCCCCACGTTAGGCAGTACGGTGTTGCTGCACCGCCCGACTGCGGGCGGTGAGCCGCGTGTTGTGAGAGCCCTCCTGGCACACGCTGCGCAGGGCACGCCTTGGCGCTCCTGTTCCACGGATACCCTGCCGTGCTCCAAGCGCCTTCCCGTACATCTTCCTCTCTTAATCCAGTTTTAGACTGCAGAGAAGATTCACTTTTCAGAAGCGCCCATGTGTTCTGCTTGAAAACCAACAAATGTGTGTCTTCTGGAGAACAGGCAGAACTTGTTTATCCAACTTTAAAAACTGATGTAACAAGCATTTGATGATTCTCTTGAGTGGTTGAAAAGGACTCAGTGACTTAGGCAGTGACATAATCTCACAATCATCTGTTGTTCACTTTCAGCTCTGATCTTACTCTTGGTACACTATCTTGATTGCTGTTTTATGTCCTTTAATCAATAACTATTGATCAGAGTGGCTGTGGCTGAACCTGGCTGGAGTGCTGGATGTCTGCCCCATCTAATACAACTGCTTTTATAGAAATAAATGTGTTTGACTTGCATTTTGGTAGTGCTTGTACTGCTGATGGGTCTTGTCTGGGCATAAGGCCTGACCAGACAGGTATGGTGCATTTGCTTTCAGTGGTCTAGTTCCTCCTTTTCCTTTAAGGTTTTTTTAACAGTGACTGGGATCTGGCAAATCCTAACTGGCTGGAAAACCATTGCTACTTCCAGCTGACATCCTTCCATGCTTCATGGGAGACCAACGTAGATGAATGTGAAAGGGAAGGGCCATGTCTTCAGCTGCCCTGTGAGACCTCACTGATCCTGACAGAGGAGAACTTGTGGTCTGGCTGACTCCGCAGTGCAGGTGGCCACCCTGCAGGAAACAGGAGATGACCAGCCTCAGCAAACAGTTCAAGGCGTCTGTCACATCCCTCATTCCATGCTGGGGGCTGCCTTTGTAGCTGTTGGATTTAGTTCCATGTTGTTTCCTTTCAGTACCCACATCTGAAGTATCGTGCGTGCTGTACCACGCGCCTCTGAGAGTTGTGTGCCTTAGTCCTGCGCTTCTCTTCAGTTCTTCATAACCTTATGTCTGGATCTAAATGTCTTGGAAGTTTCCTAATTCTCAGTTTTGAGAGGTGTTCTGATCAAATGCAGGTGTGTCTGCAGAAGAGCTCTTCGATGGTGATCATAGAGTACTTGGACGCAGATGTTAAGATAAAGTCTTTTATTAAAAATAAGTGTATGCTAAGAAGTTGTAATGGTATTCTGCTCTGCAGAGTGAAAACACTACTGTCTTGAGGGTAGGTTTCATTAGAGCTTTTTTTCTTCAGAAAATAGGTTTCTATTTCAAAAACATTTAAAGACCTGCTGATTGCTTGCTTGACATTTCCCCCCCCAACATGCTGCATGAGCAGCCTTACTGTGAATCTTGTCTTCAGAGATGTTTTCTGTGCCTTGGTTCAGTAGAGGCTCTTCACACAATTTATGGCTGATGTCTTATCTGAGGCATTGATCTGTGAATTCTTGTCCCTCTCCAGGTTTCAAATGATGTTAAGCACTCAGAGTAAGTAATGCTAAGACATGAGGTTTTACTGGAAAACATACTGTCCAAACAGAACTTTAAGCTCTGGGGGTTTTGAGCTGTTGCCCAGACATTTCCAAATAAAATGCCTTCTTTGTTCTGCCTTCTTCAGCAGGTGTGAGGATGCAGATCTGCAAACACATGTCTCTTGTCATGTTCTCTGCACATGCCCCCAGGTGATGAAGCTCTCTGCAGAGTGAGTGCCTGCAGCTCTTATTTGGGTCATCTCTCAGAAGAGAACCGTAGGGACACGTGGGAATGCGCTATCCTGCTGCATTTCAGGGCTTCTGCAGAACATTCCTGTGGTTTGGCTTGAAGTTTGCAAAATGGTGTTTTGACAGTGAATTTTCTTCCTAAAAAGATAGAGATGAGTTTTGTCAGGTCCTTGCAGAACCTATAACGTGATTCTGCCTTGGAGGTGCTGTGGAATACACCCCAAAGCGGGCATCCTAATGGCTTTGACAGGCAGCTGTGCCTCAAAGCTGTTCTGGTCAAGTTTAAGGAAGTCCCTGTGCCTCAGTCTTGCAGATGGGGAGGTGGGACAAGAGCCTGACCAGCAGGCTTGGAAGCCCCAGCTGGAAAACCTTGGGGGTAAATCTGAGCCCACCTTGAAATGGGACATTACGTAGTGGAAGGAGATCACCAGTATATAGGGGCCTGGATTTACTTCTGGATTCACTTCACATCTTTGTTTCAGGAGGATGAGGACTGTGTCCTGTCCCTGTGCACAGACAGACAGGAGCTGAGGCAGAGCTGGGTGCCAGGCAGGGTGTGGGGGGAGCTGCTGCCCACCTGATTTTGCTTTCTGCCCCGCATGATTTCAACGAGCAGAGCTGCTTCCACAAGAGGGAGTTTCATTTCACAGTATCCTCAGGCCTTACTTCCACAACACTTTCCCAAACCTAATCGTTGTTTTCTTTGTTGAAAGCTTCTCTATGAGCTTTATCCAGAGGCAGGAATGCTTCCTGGACTGTGAGGTAGCTCGAGGCATTCCTGCTCGAGGCAGTCTGAGGTGTGGTCTCGTGAGTTTGGATCTGGCACCTGGACAGTGCTGTCTGCTGCAGGTTGTGGAGTTCATGTTCTGCTACAGATTTCCTTAATGATAAAGAAGGCAGGGACTTCTTACCAGATTCAGTAATTTCATGGTAAGTTTCTTCAGCCAAGAGAGTTAAGGCATCATAATGAGGGGGAGCAGCTCCATGTCCAGTATCACTTTAGTAGCATATTACAGCCTTTTTCTGGTATGAAACTTCTGGAATGGAGACACCAAGTTCAAAAGGAGGAGCTGAAGAGGCCTGTGGTAGGGCTTCTGTCAGGTTTTACTGAGCTGTGTAGACAAGTAAGGGCAGAATTACCTCAGTGGGGGAGTGGGGTCATCTGTAATTATATGTGTGAATTTTGGCAAGGCAGAAACGTGTGGTTGGTCCCTGGCCTGATGTATCTTTCAGAGGCTGGAAACATTGTTCCCAGGCAGGTGAGCTGCTTCCTAGGATTCTAAAGGAGGCACATGCCACGGTTGACATCCTTGCCAGCTCAGGCCTGTCTTTGGCAGCTTCTCCAGCTGATGGTAGGACTGGCTGGAGTTGTTCTCTAGAGGTTTCTGTGGCTTCCTGCTAACTGTAGAAGGAGCTTTTGAAGCCCAGCTGTTCAATTCCATAGTGCCTGTCTGAGCAGATACCTAAGCTTTCCCCCCTTTGCATCTTTCTCTGCTACAACATGCTTGATCAGGCTGTGACTCTTTTCCTTCATCGGTTTTATCCTAAATAGTTCATAATCTGGTTAGCCATGGAGAAGCATTATCCCTGCGTTACAGGTAGGAAACCCAGGTTCAGCCATGTTCTGTGGATACCCACCCCTGTAAGGTGTCACTTGACCTCAGCCAGGACTGAAAGCACCACTAGCCATGTACCCACAGATATGGTTATGAAATAATCCTTGCACCTGTCCCGTAGTTCCCCACCAAAAAGAGAAGTAGGGAGGGGGAAATGAAGAGGTGACTAGGAAAAGAAACAAAATGTCTTTGTACTCCAGAAAAAAGTTTCTTTACATTTCAAACTCCCTCTGGATGTAGCTGCAGTAAGATGATAGCATGTCTGTGTCTAGGATTTCCATAAAACTCTTCTAACACTGAGGGTTTCTTTCTCCCCTTAAAGGAAGATGTAGATTCCTTTATGAAACAGCCTGGAAATGAGACAGCAGATATAGTTCTTAAGAAGTTGGATGAGCAGTATCAGAAGTATAAATTTTTGGAACTTAATCTTGCTCAAAAGAAAAGGAGGTAAGTCATAATTTTTGCAGAACTGGGAAATGTTTAGCACAGTTCTGGTTTTTTTTAATAATAAGTCTAGTGGCCAGGAAGGCCTTGGGGATCCCAGTGCCTCTGCCAGGACTGTTGGGGTGAGTGATGCCTTCAGCTCTAGGGAGCTTTTGCTTGAACACTGCAGAGTCCTGTGGCTCTCACTGTCTGTCAGAATAGTCCATGAACCTCAGAAGGAACACACTTGTTTTGTTTTACCTGAGGTGGTTTCTACCTCTATTTCTGCTGAGGTTTCCCTCTCCTTTGGGAGATGACAGATATGCAAAATGTACCATTTCAGTAAAAGGGGTCTGTTACTGTTGCTGTGTGTTGTGAAAGCTGAATGGATTGCTGTGCTTCCAAAGCCTCGGTGTTGTGAGGGGCAGGTGAAGCTGGAGCTGAGCTGCCTTTACACGCCGTGTCTTCCTGTATTACACCTGCATTTGTAAGCCTGGAAAAAGCTGTTAACAAGTTTTAAAATGGAGGGTGGACTGTATAATAAAACTGATCACTTGTTTAGGAAACTTTGTGTCTCTGTAAAATAATAAATTATGACTGTTGTTAATTCACAGGCTAAAAAGTCAGATTCCTGAAATTAAACAGACATTAGAAATTTTAAAACACATGCAGAAGAAAAAGGTAAACTATTTTGAATATCTAATGAGTATGACAAAAGCTAACTACCTTTCCACCCTAACAGAACACATTGCAAGAAATGTTTTGGAGAGCACACTTAATATGCCTTTATAAATAACAGAATTGTTTTTAAAGGTATGTAGTACTTTTTGAAAGCTAGTTCAAAAAAAGTTTAATGTTTGTAATGCAAACTTCACTTTTAATAGTGTATAGATTGCAGCTAAGCTTTGACTTCATCTCCATTCTTTATAGAGATTTCTGTATTGTTTTTAAATATATCTTTTAAAAATGCATTATTCTGGGAGCTCTACCTTTAATGTTGAAGTAAAGTTATGTAGAATTCCACCCAAGTTAATACTGTATCAATGGCAAAAAGCAGAAAAGTGTGCTCTTTATTCTAAGTTTTTTGTCTTTGACATGAGTTTCCAGTGAAAATAGCAATTGTAAGTTTTATCATTTGTCTTAAGGATTCCACACATCCAATGGAAACCAGATTTTTATTGGCAGATAATCTCTACTGCAAAGCTTCAGTTCCTCCTACAGATAAAGTTTGTTTGTGGTTGGGGGTAAGTAAAATGGAACTTTTTCTGAAACTCTTCCAGTAACTTATAAAAGGCTTGTTAAAGAGAGTTTTGGTTGCTGTCTCCCCTGGTTGTAGTTGGCATGATTCTATTGATGGGTGCATGGTGGAGCTGTACCCTGGCAGCAGAGCACATCTAACCAGGCACCTAAAGTGTGTTGGTGAAGATTCCTTGTTCTATTTTATTTGGCTCCTGAACAGTAAGATTTCAGAGAATTATCCTTTTTCTGGATTGTTCTTTCCAAAAAGCATGTTTGTATTCCCCTTACCCTTTCTGTCACTTTTTGGTTCAAATTACCATCCAGCATTGCCATCTTCTCTATGTTACTTGTATCCAGCATCTTGCTTTCCCTTTTCATGCACCATTTTAGGGAAAGATGGGATTTCTGTTACTCACAGGTATCTGCCAGCATTTATAGTGGACTTTGCACTAAAGCCTGGTGGGATCAGGATTCACACCCCGGATTCCCAAGCACTTCAGCAATGTCAGGTTGGGATGTTTTGTATGTAGAGGCTTCATTATAAGTGGAGGTTAACCTGCTGATGCTTATTTCAAGACTTCTAAATCACGGGTGTTCCTAAATCCCAGTGCTGGCTGCCAAACAAAACCTCTTGGTTAGGACAGAAACACTGTTAACACATGAAGCATCCAGACTAACTGGACAGTTGCTCCCAGCATCTCCCACTTCTATCATAAAAAGAAAATAATTTTCTGATACCTCTTGCTCTCAGGAGACTGTCTTCAGAATTCGTAAACACTGACTTTAATGGAGCATCCCAGGTTTATTTTCTAACAGAACATCAGAGAAAGTTCATCCTATTGACAGTTCATACTGAAAAGCTATAATGAATTACCACACACAAACAGTTCATTTTATTTAGGTGATCTTGGCCTTCTGCCTTTCTCCTGCTTGTTGCTTACAGTCTGTGCATGTCACTGTTACTATCTCTGCCCTCCACTTGCTTTAAAGAACTGCTTATCCAGCTCTGGCAGCTCAGTGTAGCCTTCCCTGGGGTCCTGCCAGTCACAGAACATTCCTCTGCTCAGGGCACACTTCTTGAATGGGACAAAGCTTCATTGGTGCATTTTTACCTAGTACTGCTCTTTTGTCTCATCCTGTGGTAGCTTCTTACTGAGACAACCATGTGTGGATTAAAAACCACCACCACAGCACCAGAGAGGACTTTTGTATCTGTTGTTTCTTTAGACATGTGTAGTGCCAGCTGTTTGCCAGCATTCCACACAGAGAGCTTGAGGTTTATCTTGAATCCAACAAAAACTCTTTCTAGAGTTGTGTGTCACCTGAAAGGTGCTGCTAAGAAATTTAAGGTCTCTCACCTTTCAAATACAGCAAGGATGAGATGCTGATACCTGAAAGGCTGAATGTGATCCACAGGGGAAGAAACCCCTCCTTGCTTAGCTATAGGAAGAGAACTTTAAGTCAGTAAGGAAATCTGTTACTCAGTTACCGAAGGGGGGGAGGCCTCTAGTGGATTCTGACATTGCCTGTCCTGCATCTTGTCTGGCAGGACAGTCTGCTGCTAACATGCTTAGTTACGAACAACAGCCTAAAAATAAGCTCAGAGTGGCTTAGTCCTTACAATGCAAGAGTAAGAGCTTCTATAAATCTTTCTTTTTTAGGCCAATGTGATGCTTGAATATGATATTGATGAGGCTCAAGCTCTGTTAGAGAAAAATTTGTCAACAGCTACAAAAAACCTCGATCTTCTAGAGGAAGACCTGGATTTTCTCAGAGATCAGTTCACCACTACAGAAGTCAGTATCCTTTTTGTTCACATGGGGGAGGAGATGTATGTGAAAGCCAACATTCAAGTAACAACCAACTTTGTGATGTGTTTTTTTCTTAGACTGGCTGCCCTCAAAACTCTGTAGCACCTGTGAACTTTAACTGTTCTAGCAATGAAATGGAATATTGTGTTTGCAGGGCTTAGTTGGAGGTTGGTGTGTGAGAGGTAGCAAAGCTTGTATTTGTGTCCTCATGAAACCTACTGCAATGGTTGCAATTCAGACTGACTCCAGAGTGAGTTGGAAGTGTGGATTGATGCCCAGGTGACCACTTCAAAGCACAGTGAGCCTTCCTCTAGAGCATGTGAATATTGTTCTTCAGACTGTCGCCCATCCCTTTGCAGATTCCTCCAAGCAGCACAAGCCCTACTGCAGCAAGCCTGGAACTGGCTTAGGCTGTGCTCAGTGTTTTTTTAATTTCTTCATACTGTTATGAAACACCTCCTAGGTGTGTGGGGTTGCTTTTTGTACTGAAAAACTGTTCTAGTGAGTGTAGCCATTAAATGAAGCATTAGATTTAGTTTAATGAAGACACAACTGCTTGTTCTTTCAAGTTGACACTTGAGCTGTCTAAGTGTTGCAGGAGTTTGGGATGCCTGAAAGAGGCAAGTACAGCTGATATGGGCAGCTTGACTGAAATCAGCAAAGAGGCAAAACTAAAAGTGTGTTTGTCTGCAGTATCTTTATGGAGGTTTTTTAAGTAATGATATAAATACTGCAGTTACCAACAGTTACTAGTGTTCTTGGGTGTTGAAGCTCTGCACCAAGTCAGCCCTTTCATGAAATGGTTGCATAACTAAGTGGCCAACTCTGTAACCTGCTTTTTCTCCTTTTTTAAAAAGATGTTTTTTGTTTCTCTTTTCTGATAGCATGAACTATTTCCTTAATTCCACACTCTCAGATATGGCTAGAGTTTATAATTGGGATGTAAAGAGAAGAAACAAGCAAGACCCTTCCAAAAACAAAGCATAGTTTTGCCAATTTTAAATGTGGTTTCAATTTCCAAGTATTTTTTATTTAAACACCCCCAAACTTCATTCAGGACTGAGTTACTTTCAGCATTTCAGTAAATGGTAAAATATATAAAAATTAATGGTGAGCACCATTTTATTTATTTGTAAACTCAAAATTTGGTTTCATGCATGCTTCATGAAATGAATTATTTGAAAAGGCACCACACAGTCCAGCAAAGGACGTAGTATTTTGATCAGACCAGTCTGTCATAAATAAATTTCTACCTGAAAGCCTGTTTGAACAGCTATGGGGCATGTATGAAATGGAACCCGAGATGTTCGCAGGCTAAGGCAATGCAGGGGTTTTCTTTTTCATCTCTGTACAGCTGATGAAGTTAACTTTGACTTGGGCTGGGAAGATGTGTGGCTGTAATGTTCAAGGAAACAACAAAACTAGAGGGTAATCTTGGGGTTTGTTTCAGTCAGTTAATGGCAGCACCAGTCTGCAAGCATTCCTGGATATCCGCACTGGATAAACTTGTAACTGTGGGTTAGCCAGCTGCCTGTTCCTGAGCTCTCAGCATGTTACATGCAGCAGTTTGTGGTTTGTCCTCAGAGGGCAGTGGGAAAGGAGTCAGCACAGGGGATGTCAAGCCTGCAGGTCTCACCCCTTCTCTTTCATACGTGTGCACAAGTTGGTTGTTTCAGCAAATGCGTTGAACAAGGACACCCAAGAGCCCACAGCTTATGAGAGCCTCCCATTTCCGCCCCCTTGGCCCAGCTGTCCAGTTCAAATGTCTGAATGCAGCCTCCCAGGTGGTGAAACCTGTGTTAGATTGGGATGGTTGCCTGGAACATGACCTCTGGTGGTACAGCTGGAGTATTTTTTTGGTCCTTACAAAGCCTTGCGAGATTGTTGCCTTTTACCTTTGCAGTTTCTTTCTAAAATGAAATGCTCAGTGGTGATGTCAGTGGCTAATAATCACATTCTGTGACTGAGAGTACAGGTTTCACTGCAAAATAAATGCAAATGTTAACTGTTCAATCTTCATGTAAGAAACAATATACCTGTAAATTTTTTGTACTTTTATTTCATGATATTAAAATAGTAAAACTAAACAGTTGTGGCAACCAGCTGTTTTTGTGCATCTTTCTTTGTGTGAAAGTCATGAACATGATGTGAGATCTTTTATAATGTTTCCCTCCTTTACTGGGCATGGGGGGGTGAAAAATTCCATTGAAGCAGCAGACGTGAAAAGTGTGGCTGCTGGATCCTGTCGTGAATGAAAGGGGGAGTGTGAGTCAGCACATCTGAATTGGTGACTGAAAGCAAGTGGTTTACCAGCACTGTGCCTGTCAAAGAATGAGCTGCAGGGAAGGCCAGAGAGCACATAAACCCACAGCACTGGTCACCAGTAAGTGCCTGGGCTCGTCCCTTGTTCCCCAGGGCAGTGCTGTTCATTTCAGCGTCTGTGGCTGCAGCAGAGCAATCTGGAGCTCTAATGTATTCTCCAACAGGTCTCTGCTACAGCAGTGGGACTTGTGGCTGGTCAGGCTGCAGGCTGCTGCTTTCCATTTTCTTTTCCTAGCATCAGCAGTGATGGAAAGACAGCTGCAAACACATCCTGATTTCTCTTACAGTTTTCAGTTTGGGTTAATGAGATCCCAACAGTCTGTGCTTCCCTCCCCCCACCCGCCGACACCCCCAGCTGGTCCTAAGGCAGCAATTGCCTGCCTTTGTTGTGCACAACGAAACCACCAGTTAAGCATTTTTGCACAGCAAAAGCAGAACCGAGCAAAATCAGTGTCGTGTGCCACTGCCAGGAACCTGCTGCTGCATGTCAGGGGGGACAGAGTGACAGCCTTGGAACTGAAATGGCTCCTGTCTTCAAAGGTGTCTGGCTCCTGGGGGATGGGAGATGGCTGTGGCCATCACAGCTCAGGGTTTGGTATTTGTGTGTTTGATCGGAGGTAAATAGAAAACCCCAACACTCACAGGTGAGCTCAGTGACTCATCCTTGCCTAGGTCTGCTCTGCCCTTTGCTGTTGCAGCTGCTGTGCCACCAGTCCTGCAGAGGCCTCCTGGCCGGGCCAAGGAGCAGGGGCTGGTTCTGTTTCAGAGTAGTTGGTCTGGTTTTTCTCAGCAAGGCAGAGGGCAGGTTCTGCAGAGTGAGGCAGGCTCTGCAGGGAACAGTGTCCAGGAATGGTGGATGCAGCCCTGGCAGGAGTACAGAGCGGGGACAGGGAGCAGGGAACACACTCAGAGAGAATGGGCAGGGGGAAAGGAAAAAAAAAAAACCACCAAAGTTTCTTTACAAGTTTTGAATTTCACATTATCACGTAGTAACCATTTTGCTAAATACAAGCATATTTTCAGTCACATACAGACAGCTAAATACAGCGTTATTTTCACATTTCGTTACAGTGCATAACAAAGCGAGGACAGTGTATAGTACGCTTTTATTCTGGAGGTTCTGAGCAAGTTCAGTCTAACATGCAGATTGTTTTTAACATGTGGTAGAGACCACAGAAAGTTAGCTTTTGCTTTTTTTTTCTCTTTTTGTCCTAGAGTATAAGAGCTCCTGACCGTACGCCTGTGAGAGGTATCATCACCTTCTGATTTCTCAAAGTCCCTCTAAGTCAAAGCATTAAAACCAGTTGTTAGAAAAGAATTCTTAGCATATCCTATAAGTTCTTCATCTTAGAAAAAACATTCCAAATTTTGTACAGATGAATCTACATTTCCTATATTTTAATAAGCTGTCTAGAAAATGCAAGGAATTAGAAAAAGATGTAGATAATGATTTCTCTATCATTTAATATAACAATTTATTAACTCTAAGTAGTTAAGACTGTGTACATTTTCTTCTGTACTGTTCCTCTTTAGAATTACAACACTTCTGTATTTAAATTGAAGATTTACTCTGAAGGCCTGAATGCACTTACTGGCTTAGGCTTTCTGGAATTTCTCCCTGGGAGCAGTAAAGGGGAATGTCCAAAACCCATTAAATAAAATATTGCCTGTCTCATGAAAAGTGATCTTTCCCCTCTGGCCAGGTTATCACGCAGGGAATTAAGAGATTTTGACTATTGCTAAAATGTTTGATCCAACTCCTCACTGTCCCTCATGTCACGCTGGCTCTGCCCTGGGGGCTGCTGCTACCCTAAGCCAGACACCCCAAGACACGTCTTGTGTCCAGCTGGCCCCTGAAAAGCTGCAGCAGCAGCTTGGTGGACTTTCCATCCAGGGAACAAAGAAACTGACCCTGTGGGTCTGTCTGTTGTGCCTTTGTGAAATGCAACCGACTGAGCTGCTCTGAGCAAACCCCGCACTCTGCCCTGGCAGCCACCCAGCTCCTGGGCCTCCAGCCCTGCACCCACCTGCACTCACCAGAAACAGATTTTGTAAAGGGCATACTTTTAAATCTTCAGGGCACTCAGCTCAACCACAAGTGCCTAGCACTCACTGGCCTTTAGCACGAGGTGTTGGATACATTCACAGCCTATTCAAGCAGGGAGAATCACAGTGAGAAGTGCCAGGCCACTGCCACCACCCTTCCTGGCATTTGCTCCCTGTGCCCACCCAGCAGGTGCAGTGCTGCTGCTCTCCTGCAGACCCCAGGAACTGAAATTGTTCCTAGAACACTGAAAACAAAAGTGTTCAGGGTTTGGGTTGTTCAGTTGGGTTTGCTGTGGGTTTGGGGTTTTTTTTTTACAGCTTCAATATGCAAACTACGGGTTTTTTTCTTAATAAAGACCTGCCCATGTGCTGCTGCAAACCGTGAGAATGGGTTCAGGAGAAACAATCTGAACTCAACAGCAATCAAGACCTGTATTTCTGTAAATGGGGCAGATTAAAAAGCTGGAACAAATATTTTCTTTTTCTATACTCAGAAGCCTAAAATAAACACTAGATGCTTCCTGTGGCTTTTACCTAATCCCTTCCTCCTGCCCATTGCAGTTTGGTGTATAAAGGTTTCAAACACAAGTAAAAAAGTCACTATAGTTTTGGTTTTTTGTTTGCTTTTAATAGGCTGAAATTCCCTAAATTGCTACAGGAGCACAGTAACCCCATTGCACTTCCAAAAGCTTGGGTTAAAACCTGGCAGAAGCAAAGCTTCCAAGTGGTGAATGGCATTCCCAAAAACATCCACCTACATACAGCTTTTGTGACATGGCTGCCATCCCATGATGGCCATCCTGAGATGGATCCTCTTTTGTCAAACTAAAACACGGAGGAAAACAAATTTTACCCTTGAGTGCGTCTTGAGGCTTTCCTTTCCACCTGCTCAGACACTCCTGCAGTGTCCCACCTTCCCAGTGCCAGTTCTCTTCCACAGAGGCCAAGATAGAAAATGACACTTTAACAGCAGGAAGTACCAATGGACACTGTTGCTTTCAATAATTTTTAACTTCTTTAAGAGCAAATTTCACCTTTTAGGATGTCTGATGCACCTGAGTTAAGCTTTTCAAGTTTTTTATTTTGTTGGGTTTCTTTTTTTCCTCCCTCCTTTCCATTCCTCCTTGTGACCTGGCTGGTAAGGTCAGCACAGTGTGGTTACTGAGACAGAAATGTTGGTGTGTCCCACCTGGCTGCAACACCCCAGCCTTAAGACATTACACCTGAGGACATGGTTCTCTCTTTATGCTCTTGATCACTTATTTCTACTGGAAAGCCCTGAACTTTGGGTACTTTCAAGGTACTCACCCAGGCAGTAAATGAGTAAAAATTGCATTGAATAATCCCTACTGCAGCAAGAGTTGCCACTTAGAGTCCTGGTTCAGCATAGCAAGGAAAGCACTGTTAAGGGAGGAATAATTTAATTTTTAATTATCAATCAAATAACTATTGTTTTTGTCTTTAAATCGCACCAAATATTCTTTGCTATCAAACCAGGTTCAAAAACATAAGAAAGAAAACTCAGAAGTGTGCATACCATGTCAGTCAACTTCTCCTGTGGAACTGACCTTATGAGGAAATGGTATCTCTGCTGCCTTTAGACCTTTCTGGAAAGAAATAGCTGACACAAACCAAGATGTCCTCCTGCCTTCTTTTTGTCTGCCCATTTACCATATGACTGAATATCCATCCTGTGGCTCCAAAAGCCAACAGGGAGTTATGGATTTACTTAAAAGAGAACATGTACAGTACCCTGGTATGTACCAGCCCATTCAGCTCTGTATACTCTCTCCTGTGTTGTGCAGCCCTTCATTTCTGCTTCCTGTCTCCTTACAACATCCACATGCACCCTCACTCACTCTCCTTCAGGTTTGTAGCCCCCAGTTCTGAAAGGTTATTTGGAACAGAACATTTCTTTCCAGGGTCTGTTCTGGTGTCCAAAACAATGTGGGAGGCTGTTCACAAGGGGAGTGTTGCTCTCCCTTCTGTCACACTGAGTTCACTTAGTAAAGTACGTTTGGTTAGTAGAGTTCATCACCACTCGCCTCACTAGAGGAGCTCAGCACAAGCACCGCCTATCTGATTTCACCACTTCTTCTGAAGAGTGCACTACGTTTGGGACAAACCCACTCTTTACCCCTTCCCATCCCTCCTGGATGGAAATGTCCCCCCTTTTCACCAGCTCATATATATCACGAGTCAGATCAGTGAAGGCCTTCTCCACGTTAATGGCATCCCGAGCTGAGGTCTCAATGTACTTCATACCATAGGCAGCAGCCAGTTTCTCCGCCTCGTGCCTGGTCACTTGCCGCTGTGTGTCAAGGTCACACTTGTGACCTACCAGAACAAAGACAATCTGGTATGGCTGGACATGCACCTTGGTCTCCTCCAGCCACTCATGGACGTTCTGGAAAGACCTGCGGTTTGTAATGTCAAAGAGGAGGAGTCCTCCAACCGAGTTCCTGTAGTAGGCTCTGGTGATGGACCTGCAAGCCAAGGAGCCACAACAGAGTTAGGTTACAGATGTCTGAACATATGTCCTTTAAGAAAGCAGCATTACCACCACCCTGTCTACCCTGCAGAACACGAGGCAAGAGAAGGCTATTCAGGCAATGTCTTAGGACTTTTAGCTTGTGCTCTGTAGAGCTTTTCATTCAAAAGGAAAACTTACCTTGGCTTAACGATTTCATGCTTAGGTAACTGCCCCACTGATTTATTATGGCTCTGTTCAAAATCCCCCCCACCACTTTTTTCTCTCATGGATTTCTGTATGTGCCTGGCTCTTGAATTTCATCCCCCATCATGTCAGTTCTGTGGACACTTCATCTAACCCACTGGTTTAGAAGCACTGTGACAAATCAAAGGATTCAATTGAAACCAAACAGACACACAAAATCAGGAGGTCTGAGATTTGGAAGGTTGACTATGGGGTTGTAGCTCCACTCCATATACCTTGGCCTTGGCATAGGGACATCCACCCTTACCCTTACCCCTTCTCCCATTACACCACTGGACTAAAGTCACATTGCAGTGACAGGACACTGTTCCTGTTAGTGGCACTGACAGGAGCAGCCCATCTGACCTGAGAAACAGCAAAATGATACAAGAGCTTCCAACGACAATTTGCAGTAGCACTGGTCACATTCCTGCCAAATACCGACAACATTAAACCAAAAAGACCCTGGAACTGCAGGCTGGGAAACAGAGCACATCTCCCACAGCTTTTCAGAGCCAGGCCAGCCTAAGGCAGCCAGAAGCAGCACAGGAAGTCAGCAAATGAGGTGATGGAGCAAAGCTGAGGCCATGAGGCTGAGGAGAGATACATTTCAGTGACTACTACACAAGGGAAAGCCAAGAAGCTGATTAACAGTGGTGTTTCTGCAAGTCACGGATTCGCTCTAAATCCAGAAGCAATGATCGATTTCAGTTCCTGGAGGAATTCACACTCAGGCCTGAACTTTCCTTGCTGGAGTAATATAAGCACTGCTGCATTTTTACCTTAGGACAAGTCTTTTTTTGGCCATGCAAGACTGTTGTCAGGTGCTGTTTGGTCCTGTAGTGTATCTGTCAAAATTGCCCCAAGAAAGGAGGAGCCAGAGTTTTCAATAATTGTTTTACCAACAGACATACAGTGAAGGGTGAAAATTCACAGATGAAACTGAAGAAAGCCAGAAGCAGGGGAAAAAACATCATTGGCTGTGTTTGGATAATTTTTCCTCTCCAATTGTTTGGCGAAGGGACAATAGTCACTCTGCACATTTGGCACTGAGGGAATTAGATCTGCCTTTTGCTATCTGGCCAGCTGCAAACAAATATTGGCACTTTGAATTCACCCCCACAGTCACAGACATTTCTGCTTCTCCCTTGTGTTCCATGCCATCCATGCCTGGCTCCTCCTGCCAGCAACAACAATGCCTCAGGTACTTCTGAAAGACATGACAGGATCTAAGCTGAACACTGCTTCAAGGTAAAACTAGGTGAAGGTCTCAGTGCCTTTTCTTAAAGCCTTTTCCACAACTATTTTTCTCACTGATCTGCAGGAGGCAGAGGATATTGTTTTCATGCTGCACATCCCTCCCCACTTCCCTTCCAAGATTTCTACCTTCCCTCCTCCTGCCATACTCACACACTGATGCAGAGCAGTACAGGGACTTGAACCTATTTTGGCCAAGTTTTAACATAAAGGCAATGTCTCAGTCTGGGAACTGCCCCCTGCCCTGTATCCATGGTGGGGACTCCTGCACCCAGGCTCTGTGCCTGTTTGTATTTCCCTCTCAGCCAAGGGAGAGCTGCTGGCTGGAAGGAAACAGCTCTTCTGTGGTGGGACACAGTTCCAGGGAGCGAGGGCTGCACAGGCTTTTGCTAGTATTACACAACATCACGTTTCAGACACGGAAATAGCAGTATCTGAGCAACAAGTGATGGGCAAAACCTGCTGGATCTGGGAAGAATTGGACCATGCTCTCCTACAGCTCCAAAGTAGCCTCAACACTACCCCAGGCAGCATGTTTTGGAGCCTGGTCTAGCAAAACAGAGTGGCACATGCTTAACTGTAATTTAAGCCTTGACTGCACAGAAATTGCTACTAATTTATGGAGAGTGAAGGAGCTCACAACAGGGGGTGAGGAAGAGCAAAAATGTAACACAGCTGCTGCTCAGAGAATGCCAAGGTGTTTTCAAAATAACTACAGCGGTTTTGTTCTCCTGGGGCAGCTGTTAAACTATGTAAAGCAGATCAGAAATGCTCAAATCAGAGGACTCTGAAAAGGGGAAGCTCATTTTTATGGATTTCACTCTTAAGAAATTCCCTGTGCTTGACAAATGACAAAGCTTACAGTTTCTGGAAAGCACCTGCTCTATTGTGCTTCTTGCCTATGACAAGTACAAGGGGCTTTGGCTTATTCCAGTAACAGCTAATTCTTGTCTCTGGTCAACAAACATACCTTGTAGGAGGAGCCCAAGAGCTGTCTTCATGGGCCTCAATTTGCCACAGGGCTAAGAGTGATTCAAAAGGGATAAACACAAACCAGATATTTTACCTTATTTTTTTTTCGTATTTCAGAGTGCACCATCTGAGTCTGTTCATTTCCCTCCAGCTTTTCACATTGGGAATTCAAGTCTGCACTTTGGCAAGGGCATTTCGAAGTTGCCCAATGGTTTTTTTTAAATGCCACTGACCATTCCTGCCCCTTGCACTCTTCCTGCCTTTGCAGGCTGCTGCCCACCGCAGCAGTGCAGCTGCCCTTGTGCTGAAGGTCGCCTGCTCATCATGCTGACAACCCGAGTGCCGGGCCAGGTCAGCCCCCAGCACCGAGGGCAAGCAGCCTCCAGGGCCCCGAACTTCCTAATGTGTAAAAGAAAGGAAAATGAAGCCATCCGACAGCTCTTGCTCTTCACAGCAAAGGCAGGAAAACAGAGGATGGCACTCAGGTGTGTTTTCTACAGACCTCAGCCGGAGAGCCAAAGCTGGAAGCTGATGCAACTGCAAGCTAAAGCACCTCCTCTCTCAGCAGAATAAAGCAGCAGCTCCTCGCCTGCAAGGCTTCAAGGTAGCAGAGGAAAAACCTGTCAGTGCATAAGGACCAACTATTGCACATCCTGGGCCAGACGCCAGTGCCACAAATGCGAGGGAAGGTGGTGAGAGGGGTGGGGGTAGGGGAGTTTTCATCTACTGAATGAAACCAAAACATTCCTCAGGCGAGTCATTACAACACAGAAGTAGAAGCTCTGTGATGCTGCACAGAGATGTGGAACACAGGAAGTGATCCCAGAGGGAGCAGGACGGAAGAGCGGATGAGGGTTAAAGACACATGAAAAATACAAGCAAACAGGAGGCCAGGAGCTGCGGGTACACTCACACCCCTTCTAAATGAGCATTGTCCGAGCAGCAGGTCTGAGCCCCTCTTTTGCTGGGGCCGAGCCTGCTCCAACCACGGCTGCTGTTTTCCCCATACAGTCCTGTGGGAAACTTGGCACCGTCTCACATGCTGCCTTTATTTTACTTCATCGAGACTTGGTTACTGTTGCTTAAGCTCCCAAATTGTCTGTGCCCATGCAGCGCTCGGCGTGGCACTCTCCAGAAAGCACCAGTCATCCCTGCACAGCCACAGCCAAGGGTTTGTCCCGACCTTTCTCTGTCCTACGGAGAGCTGGGCTCTGCTGTCGCAGCAGAGCACCAAAACACATATTCCACTGCATTTCGCGAACCTCAGCGTAAGTGTTCGGCTGTGAAACATCCTGGTCACTGCCTCCGCACCGGGGGGAGCAGGCTTTCCCTGCCAGCTGCATCCGCCGATGCACGGACACCTCCCGGCTGGTAAAACACGGACCCAGCGCTCCTCGGGCCTCATCCCCCTCCCCGGCGGCAGCGGGGCCGCTCCTCGACATCCACACCTGCACATCCCGCACACCTGCATGCGGCCATCTGGGATGGACAAGGATCCCAGGGACACACGAAACTGGGGGAGGGGGCACAAAAGGTGCCAATTTGACTCTTCTTTGTCTCATTTCCACACGCCTCACCCGGCCGCGGGCCCCCCGCCCAAGCTGGGGCCCGGCACGCAGCCCCCGGCCCCGCGCCGCGGGTCTCACCGGAACCGCTCCTGCCCGGCCGTGTCCCAGATCTGCAGCTTGATCCTCTTGCCAGGCTCGATCTCCACCAGCCTGGAGAAGAAATCCACCCCCACGGTGGGGTCGGAGATCTGGGCGAAGCGCCCCTCGGTGAAGCGGCGGATGAGGCAGGACTTGCCCACGGTGGAGTCGCCGATGACGATCAGGCGGAACTGGTACAGCCAGATCGCCTCCATCCTGCTGCCGCCGGCCCCTCAGCGCCCGCCCGCCGCCGCGCCGCCCATGCCTGGTCCCCGGGCCCGGGGGCGGCCGCGGCCGCGCCGCTCAGGCGGGGCCCATGGGAGCACCAGTCCTGGATTCT